>JAOXOE010000506.1:18591879-18606500 GCA_028565055.1 Phoeniculus purpureus | reverse complement strand
GTTTTCTAGAAGTTCTAAGCACCTGCAACACAGGCTTTAAGATGAAAGGACCTTCCCCACCGTAAGTCACTGTAGAACCATAGAATCAATCAGGGCTGGAAGGGACCAGAAGATCATGCATGCTCGTGTGTGGCCTCTTCTGAAACAAACTGATTCCTCCTTTTATTCAGAATTCTTAATAAAATTGTTTTTCTTTTGACTCTTAAATTGGGTGTTCCTGTGACCAAAATGCTTACGGGTTAGGGTCTCCACAGCAAAGGATAACGTCACTTAAAAATGAGGGGCAGCAGGTTTCACCCTGAATTTTTGCATTGAGTTTTGTTCATGGTGAAGTGGATATTGATTTGTGTAGAACCTAGGTCCGTGCAGCAGCGCTGGATGCATGACGTGCAAGGTCTCTGCAGGTCTTGGTAGCTACGTCTATCAACAGACAGTGTGCATGTGGTAATGTATCGTCCCTTAATCAGTTTCCTACAGATGGTAGCAGCCCTTTTTCTTGTCTTATATCTATATGTTGGCTTTGGAGTTGCTCCAGACATGTGGATTGAGTGTGTCTGATACCGATAAGACGATAAGACCGGCTTTCCCCAGTTGTTGAGATGAGGTGTCGAAGCTATCCATCCAAATACACGTCGTAAGGTTGTTTGCCTTTCACGTTCGGAGGTAGTTATCTGTAAGTAATCACTCGGGATGAAATCTTGGCCCTTGGTCACTTCTTAATAAGATCATTATTAAGGCAGAGTGCCTGTTACTTTAATAGGGTTGAGCCTCTGTTCTGGGGTTAAGTAAAATGAATTTGCAATCAGGAAGAAAAGAAGCGGTGAGGAGCTGGTTGTTTGAAATGTCATTTTGTTAATTTGGATGAGTTGGTGCCTTGGTGTGCTGCGCTAAAATTAGATTGTGTAAGTAAGCACCCTTGCTCTCCTCGCTGGGACGGAGAGCGTGATGGAAAATGCAGCTTGCTAAACCGGCGTGTGTTTAAAGTCTGGTTTAATAGGAGCTCTATAAAATAAGCGTCACACCAAAATGAAGAGTGGTGGGTAGAGCGTTGCGGTGATGATGCCGTAATAGTTTTGAATGTTTGAAGTGTCACTGTTGGAATAAGTCTGTCATCTTCTGCCACACTTAATAAGTGGTTTGAAAGGTCAAGTAGCCTTCAAGAAAGCCCCTGTTCCCCTGCCAAATGCAGTATTTTTGTAGGGCTATCTTCTTTTTTGCTGGAAAGAAGACTGAAAACCTGGAGGCGGACGCTTGAGGAGCTACGGGTAGCGCTTAGCGCGATGACTGCGTCGGGGGACTGCCTGAGGAAGGCTTTAAATTTTACAGCTACATTATCTTTCTGGTCATAGTTAAAGATCTAATATAAAATCACTTTGGAATGTAATGCTTTCCCTAAATGAAATGAAGGTGTTCACCTACTTGATTTGATATACTTCACCCTTGCTTATAGAGCTGGGAGGCAGGTGAGGTGACTTTAATTAAAACTACAGCACGGATGCCTTCTAGCACCGTGCCCTGCACCTCGCTAGGACTGTACAGTAAGCAAAATAAAATGTACCTCACAGCCGAGGCAGCAGGCTGGAGCCGTGTTCAGTGAAAGTAATTTAATTAGTGTTGATCATGACTCCAGATGATGGTGATTTGATAAGGAATAATTTAGTACTTAACAGCCTTTTACATGCACCAACTCCATGTGGGAAGGTAAAGCAAATTGCACAAAATGAATGTGCTGCTTTCACTTGTGCCTGTGCCAGTGAGCTGGAAAACTGCCTGTTAGCAGACGTTCAGGCTCTCAGCGCTGTGATGAAATACCCAGCCAGTTCTCCACACAGAGGGCTGTGGTGTGGGAGTCTCTGTACTCTCGTTATTTAAAAATAAATAAGGGAAGTAATTTTTCATAACGGATTAACTCTGAGGAAGTAGGGAAGTTAAAATAATTTCAAGAAGAAATTAAAAAAAATAAAACAGAGCAGCTTGTGGCCTTTGTGTGACTATGTGATACTGGCTTTGAAAGGGTCTTGCTGCAGTGGTGTTTTAATTCTCTGATTCAAGTCAGAGGGATTGTCTACCCTTGTGACCAGCCTGGAGTTCTAGAGCCCGTCATTAAAGGTGAAATGTGCATTATCTGACCAAGACACGCAGGAAGAGGTAGCAGCAGAAGTTTGCTAGCAGAAGCTCAAACTACTGCATGGCCGTCTGCTTTATGGATAGGACGGGATGCTGACCGCGCTGCGCTTTGCTGTATTACTAAATTTAAGACTCTTTATTCGAGACGTTCATACGGGGTTTTTATTTTAGTGCAGGTTCAGACGGTTGAGTTTAGAAATAGCTCTTTCCTCGTTCAGATGCTCACCACTTTCATCCCTCTTTTTTAGGATGCTCTGCTTATGCATCCCTGTGTTCACGACTTTCATCCCTCTTTTTTAGGATGCTCTGCTTATGCATCCCTGTGTTCACCGCTTTCATCCCTCTTTTTTAGGATGCTGTGCTTATGCATCCCTGTGTTCACCACTGTCATCTCTCTTTTTAGGATGCTCTGCTTATGCATCCCTGTGTTCACCACTTTCATCCCTCTTTTTTAGGATGCTCTGCTTATGTATCCGTGTGTTCACCCCTTTCATCCCTCTTTTTTAGGATGCTCTGCTTATGCATTTTAAATGCCTGCAAAATAGAATACCTAGGTAGCAGTTTTAAAGGGATTCTTGTGAGTTTTGTGAAGCTATGTGGCTAAATGACAGCGCTGCCTTGCAGATGTCTCAACCAAAAGGCAGCAGGAGGAACTGTCATGTACTAGACGGTGAGAGGACCTGATTGTGAAGGTTCTCAAATGTTGCCTAATCCTACGAAAACCTGTGGTGAGATACTGGAACTCAGATCTTACCCAGGGATACTTAAAAATCAGGACTTACTAGTTCTAATGCTCATTTCTTAGACAGCATTCCATTTACATCCCCTTCCCCACACATGTGTTCATGCAGGAAAAAAATATGGTGCAAAACAAGTTTAGGTGCAAGGAAGGGACGACAGGTTTGTAATAATGGCTGATTTTTGCACTGAGGTTCTGTAGCAGGAGCTGCTGCAAATGATGTGGATTTCCACAAGTGTCTCTGTCAGGCTGCACAGTGATGCTCAAGCTGCAGTGTTTTGAAGACAGCATCAAAACTTGGTGATTCGATTGAACTGTAGGCTTCTCAGCCACCTAGATTTGTCTAGGTCAGGTGAACTTCAAATTTTCTGCTTTAATTATGCTTCAGTCTGGCTATGAAATGAGGAAAGTTGACAAGCTAAATCAACCATGCTGCTTCACCTCATCTTTACATTTGGCCTTTTTATTAATGAAAATACACCAGCTCATGCTTCTGTTTAATGCTGTGCTTCTCTCACACATGCTCTGTTCTTTCTACCTTTTCAAAAAGCAGGATTATCTTCTTTTCCCTCTCAGTTTATGTCTCTACCACATTCACAGCTCAGCTTTGCTGAGGTCAGGATACTGTCTTGTCTATTTCTGAGGAACATTGCTGAAGCCATTTCAGAGAATCAGAGAATCAGAGGATCATAGGATCAGAGAATCAGAGGATCATAGGATCAGAGGATCAGAGAATCAGAGAATCGTAGGATCAGAGAATCGTAGGATCAGAGAATCGTAGGATCAGAGAATCAGAGAATCATAGGATCAGAGAATCAGAGGATCAGAGAATCATAGGATCAGAGAATCAGAAAATCATAGGATCAGAGAATCAGAGAATCATAGGATCAGAGAATCGTAGGATCAGAGAATCAGAGAATCATAGGATCAGAGAATCATTTCTTGTGTCTCCTTGTTTCAGGTGTTAATACACCTAAAGGTGGAGCTAATAATCCCATTGCATGAGAGTCACTGCAAATTTTCATGCGTTCTGTGGGTCACAAAGATCACTGATCATATAACTGAGGTGGATGCCTGTGAAATTTCATTTGGAGGCATTTGTGTGAAATTTGTAGTTAAGTGCTACCTCATTTAATAGTACTTAGAGACATTTGGTGCCTGGGAAGTATTTTGCCTCTGACAACATTTACAGTAGTTAAGCCAAATACAAGTACACTGTTATTTTCCTGCTAATGAGATGGGATCCTGGCCATCATTCTATCAAACAATAAAAGTACTAATAACTAATTCAAAGGATCTCTTGTGTCTGTTTTTCAGTTGGTGCTCAAAGAAATAGTCGAAATGTTTATTTCCTATATTGTTTTTAGTATTACAATGGTTTAATTAATCATGTGTTTAATTAGCAGCGTCTAGCTTACTTGAGAAAGCTCATTGTTAATATCGTGCTTGGGGTTTAATTACATTTTCTTTCTCTTTACAGTGGCTTTTCATAGTCTCCCTGTGAAAATCAAGAAGGAACCCCATAGCCCATGTTCAGAACTTGGCTCCGCTTGCAGTCAAGAGCAGCCGTTCAAGTTCAGTTATGGGGAAAAGTGCCTATACAATGTCAGGTAAAGCAATCAGGAGAAATGCTGATTGAAACAAGGACTGACTAAAGAGTAATAAAACGATAATGCAGAGATCGTACAAAAGTTACCTCTTCAGCAGATAACAGACTGATGAGATAATGCATTTGTCTGATGAACACTGATGGAGTTGTTTATGGTTGTATCCGATATTTGCATAACCATTTTAAAGCAGCATTTTTCATCAAAATGTGTGTTCTCCACTGGGCTATAGGTTTTAAAACCCAGGGTGCAAAAGTGAAATAGAAGGAAGGAGGGAGTGCCTTGTTTTCTGCAGGTTGTGTTGAAAGTACTTTGAAAATGCATTATACACCTTAGGAAAGAGAGAGATGTGTCTAACAGCCAGAAGATTGGCAGGTCTGAGCAACACGTTAGGTGTTTGACAAGTCTTGCAGGTGTTATATGTGTGTGTGTTCACGGATGGTTAGAGTTTAAAATAGGATTTCATTAGGCTCTGCGTTACCTATTCAGAAGCAAGTTGTGTTCTTCTGTAGGGACAGCTAGTGAAAGCTGTATTTTTTCATGGGGGCAGAGGGGCTTGAGATTACTGGATTCTTCCCTGACTTTGTTTTGATTTGCACAGAAGGGTCCCCTCCCTTAGTTTTAGCAGCAAAAGGGTTTCCTGTTGACACTTCAGTCCATTTAGCATCTTTCATCTAGCTGCTGAGTTTTTATTCTCATTAGTGTATTACCAAGACTTCAAGCATTTAACTTTTGGGGTAACTTCAAGCATTTAAGTTTGGGATAACTTCAAGCATTTAAGTTTGGGATAACATCAAGCATTTAACTTTTGGGATAACTTCAAGCATTTAAGTTTGGGATAACTTTTGGGGGTTAACTTTAACCCCCCCTCAAAAAAACTGGAAGCAAATAATAGAGGAGTTGTATTGACTTAAAAAATCACACGAATGAATGTGATGGGTGCTAGAGGACCTGGCATAGGAAGGTAGCAAGCTTATACTTACTGTCTGCCTAATGTCTGCTTTTTCACTGTTGAGAAAGAGGGATGCTCAGGCTCTGCTCAAAGCCTTTTCTGGTTTGGGTCACTTTTGAAAATAGCATCTAGACACGTGTAGTAGGACCAGCACTTCATTTTAGAGAGAGAGAGAGTAAAGGGGGAAAAAACACCCCAAGCTTTTGTGAGAGGCTGCTGACATCCTACTGTGGGTAGCCAAGCCAAAATACCATTGTTTTTCTGGGTCACATCCCTTCCCTTTAGCTGTGTTGTTTCACTGCCTCACTTTGTGGTTTGTGCACGCTCCAAAAGAAAGTATTGATGGGCACTGCCAGCAATTCACGCGCTAGTCCAGGTGCCTCTACTTTTATGTGTGTTGGATGCCTCGTGTTAGAACATCACTGTAACAGTGAGCCCTTTAAAAATACATCTTTGTGCCTCTCAGTTAAACCACTTGCCAGTAATGTGGGTTTGTTTTTCCCTGTGCTTTTTGCAACGTTAAGTAGAGACTTCCTCTGCCCCAAACTGTTTAATGAGGTAACTGTAATAAAAAGCTTATAGATGTGATGCTTGGGGGGTTTTTTCAGAGTAGGTAACCTGACCTCCTTTCCCTCTGTGTTACCACTAGTGCCTATGATCAGAAGCCACAAGTGGGAATGAGGCCCTCCAACCCACCGACGCCATCCAGCACTCCCGTGTCTCCGCTGCACCATGCTTCCCCAAACTCAGCTCAGACTCCAAAACCTGACCGGGTTTTCCCCACCCATCTCCCTCCATCCCAGTCCATTCAAGACAACAGCTTCCCTATGGACCACAGGTAAAACACAAAGCATCCGAGAGACCTACGCAGAGGGTGTTTTGGTTGGAGCTGCAAGGCTCTTAAATAGGGTAGTGCCTGCCCACAAATGCTGCCCTTTGCACTGAGGGAACAAAATGAAAACCAGCAGGGTTCACAGAGTCAGCAATAATGTGTTTTGGGGAAGGCTGGCACCTGGCTTGGTGTGCTTCACGTTGTCAGTGACAGAGTTTTAATGACCTGCTGCTTCTGTCTTGTGAAGGTGGTTACAGGGTGCTAGATAATCTCCTCTAGGCTCCATAAAATGTTGGACCAGATGGTCTTTCAGGGTCCCTTCCAACTTGGGCTGTTCTGTGGTGCTGTGATTCACTTGATGCTAATGAGCCCCATGAGGTAATGAAGTCACTGTCAGGCGTGATTCTGGCTATAAATATCTGGCCTCTTGCTAAGCAATTCACCTTTCTTGAGAGATAAGTGACCGTGTTGTGATGTCGCTGCTTCAGAGTATTTTTTGGAAGGATGGATTATTTTCCAACCCTTTTTGAAATGTGGCATTTCAAAGAAACGAAGATGCCAGCATAAACTGTGCTTAAATAACATTAGTCTGAGTAAAAGCCACAAGAGTTAGAGGCTGGAATCAAAGCTGAAACTGTCCTTAAGTCACCCTGGTTTGTTTTGATATGTTAGAAATCCCCAAACAACTGACCAGCCTGCTTAACTCAGTTTTACTACGAGAGATGCTCGGTGGATTTCCCTTGGTTTTTGAGGACAACATTCAAAAATGTGTTTGAATCTCGTTTAATTCTGTTTATCCTGATTTTTACTGCATGAGCCTGTTTCCGTCTGCTGTGTCATTTTTTCAGATGAAAGAAAATCTCTTGTTTTAGAGCCCTCTACAACGAGAGCACTGAACTGGATGTCAGTCCTAATTTGAGGGCTTGTAGTGGTTTGCATGGTGTGTATTTCTGAGCCCCTTAACACTTGCTCTGCACACGCTTTGCAGGCTCTTTACACGCTTCCCTGACCAGCCTCCCCCCACCCTGCTCTTTTGATATCCCTCTTCTGAAGGGCATTTTGAAGCGATGCTTCTCTTCCGTAATAGAACTTCGTATGTTCCAGCAAGATGCAGACTCGCTGACTCAGGCAAAAACCAAAATAATCAGTTTTCTCTTTTAAAGAAAGGCACAATTGTAGTGGAAGGTGGGTTTTTTCCCCCATTTTTGAACTTATTTTGAACCTTCCCACTTCCAGTTGTTCAGTACCTCATATTGTTGTAAAATTCAAGTCTTCCCAATTTACAAGTCGTGTGTGACCGCTCACAGAATCACTCCGGCTGCAAACTGGGATCATCAAGTCCAACCATCTACCCTACCTTACAAGTTTTCTCCTCTAAACCACATCCCTCAACACCTCATCTTTACACACATCCAGGGATGGTGACTCAACCGCCTCCCTGGGAAGCCTGTTGCGGTGTTTGACCACCCCTTCTGTAGAAAGAGTCTTCCTAAGATCCAGTCCAACCCTACCCTGAGTACAGAATGGCTGTGCTCAGAAAATGTCATTTAGACAAATGACCTACCAACGTCTGTAGCTCAAGGCGTATTTCCTTGGGACATGAATTAGTGGCGTAGGATAGCGTTAGCAGCTAGAATATACAGCCCATACGTCTTCATACAGGGCATGAATATACGAACGCTAAGTGGTACTAACAAGTACCAACAGGAATCAAATCCACTTGTGTAAACAAATGGCTTAATTCCATACAAAGCCTCCAGTACAACAAGTATTATTAACTTCCTTTGAGGCTTTGTGAGTGAGCCTGCTTCTTATTTTAACTTCAAGTTGCAATTTTCTGATTCACTCCTTGACAGTTCTTAATGATAATTTCTGCTGCTTTTTTTGGCTAATGAAAAAAGGAAAAGAGGGAAATGAATGCAGTGCCAGTCAGCCTGGCTGTTTCATAATGCATTTGAGTTTCTAAGTTTATTTTCTGCAGGTGTAGGTGGAATTGCAGAGCGCAGCGTTACAGTGAGGCGCTCTTCGTGCTGCAAAGTACCATATTTACAGCAGCAGTGAAAAAGTTGTGTCTCTACTACTACGTGGTAATAGTTTCTATATCTGTAGGTTCCACAGCGTTTGTAATTAAGCTGTGCCCGTAAATATTTGTCAAACCAAGTCGTAGTGACAGACATTAGTAAATTGCTCCTGGGAACGTGGGCTACGTATGAGCTGATAGTCGAGAACTGTGTCGCCTGTGCAATCAAACCTTTGCGTTTGTCTTCACTCACCCAGTCTTCACCAAAAGAGAGATGTCTGCTTTTGCTTGAGTGTCTGCTTTTGCTTGAGTGTCTGCTTTTGCTTGAGTGTCAGCTTTTACTTGAGTGCCGGCTTTTACCTGTCTGCTTTTGAGTGTCTGCTTTTACCTCAGTGTCTGCTTTTACTTGAGTGCCTCCTTTTACCTGAGTGCCTGCTTTTACTTGAGTGCCTGCTTTTACTTGAGTGTCTGCTTTTGCTTGAGTGTCTGCTTTTACTTGAGTGTCGGCTTTTACCTGTCTGCTTTTGAGTGTCTGCTTTTACCTGAGTGTCTGCTTTTACTTGAGTGCCTCCTTTTACCTGAGTGCCTGCTTTTACTTGAGTGCCTGCTTTTACTTGAGTGCCTGCTTTTACTTGAGTGTCGGCTTTTACTTGAGTGCCGGCTTTTACCTGTCTGCTTTTGAGTGTCTGCTTTTACCTGGGTGTCTGCTTTTACTTGAGTGTCTGCTTTTACTTGAGTGTCGGCTTTTACCTGAGTGTCTGCTTTTACTTGAGCGTCGGCTTTTACTTGAGCGTCAGCGTTTACTTGAGCGTCTGCTTTTACTTGAGCGTCTCCTTTTTCTTGAGTGTGTGCTTTTACTTGAGTGTCTCCTTTTACTTGAGTGTCTGCTTTTACTTGAGTGTCTGCTTTTACCTGAATGAACTAAAGCTGTTTCAGAGCCAAAGTACAAGAAGCTGAAGGATGGTTAGTTCTTCGTTTTTCAAAGTATTTTTTAGCGTGACAGCGAGAAACGTGCGGAGAAAGGCAGAGTTTTGCTTGATTTTTTTCAAGCGTGTTGTGTTGGTGATGAGTGATAACAGGGCTAGTTTGAGCAGTTTGTTGCAGTACTCTTGCATCTGCCGTGGATTACTGAAGGCACAACGTTACTACAGCCGTTGATGCTACTGTGGTAACCCGCAGGAGATGATGGGGGACTTTCTGTAGTGCATCAGGGCACGGTGGGGGAAAAAGCATCCTGGTATCATCTTTGCTTCTGAACCTGCAGATAGCAGAGTATTTACATTCAGGCCTTTTGGGTCAGTTAGATTGTTGTTATTGTCCATCAAAACCTAATACAGGTTCTTGAGCAGTGTTGTGTGTAGATGAAGTTCCTCTGAAACTCAATTCTCAGATTGTATCCCTACTGAAGAGCATCTCAGAGCAGAGAATGGCAGCATGGCTCCCTTCGTGTAGAAATGGCCAAGGGAACAAGTTAAGGCAGCAGCAAAGTTCTCTGTGCAAAAATGTGCACCCTCTCCTTTTCCTAGGGGTGGGGGTGATCCTTCCTTTCCTCTCAGATCTGGAATTCAGTGCAAGGCTTGCAGGGAGCTCTCCCACCGCGCTACTCCTGAGAGTACGGAACTGTGGACTTTCCCCCAGGAGTGATTCCAGATGCTACATCATCTCACAATGCTTTTTATTCAGCGTGTTTGTGTTGTGGCAAGAGTGGTCTCCACGTAACAGTAGAAATGGTAAATTAGAATGTAAGCAATACGTTGTGAAAGGACAGAGAACTCTGCCCAAGCCTCCTTCACAGTCTTCCTGCTGTTTGAAGGTGGTCTGATTCCTGTCTTGCCCTTCTTTTGGGAGCAGGATTGGAAGCAGAGAGGACAACTGTGGGGACGGTTCTGATATTAATTGGTGGGGTCTTCTGTGGCGTTCTACGGCGTAAGCGATTCCGATGCGAGTCATAAGCAAAATGTTTGCTACTGAGAGCGTGATACGACTGCTGGTGACCTGTGAAGATCATTGGGAAATGGAATGTAGCTCAAGTCTCTTTTTACATGACCTCTCTAACTTGTGTCCTAGATTTCGCCGCCAGCTCTCTGAACCTTGCAATTCTTTCCCACCTTTGCCCGCGATGCCAAGGGAAGGACGTCCAATATATCAGCGCCAGATGTCCGAGCCAAACATCCCTTTCCCGCCTCAAGGTTTTAAGCAGGAGTACCACGATCCAGTTTATGAACACAATGCTATGGTTGGCAGCGCAGCCAGTCAAAATTTCCCCCCTCCTCTGATGATTAAACAGGAACCTAGAGATTTCGCGTATGATTCAGGTAGGTGACACTCCTTTGGTTCTGTGTAGTGAAGCGATGAGTCTGAATCAGTGCTGGTGATGTTGTGGTCGTGTGTGAATTGGAACTGGCTGTTTTTTGGGTTTGAAGTCTCCTGAGGTAGTTTGTAGTTACTTAGGTAGTAGTAAGATTGCTGCATGCGGCTTGTCCCATCCTTGCTTGCTGTGTGGAAAGGATTAGATTTTTCACAACTCTCTGTCCATAAAAGGGGCAGCTTAAAGAAGCTGAAGAACTAAAAATCACGGGTTCAAACTTGAGCTTTGCTTAAGAGGAGGCTTCTTCTCGACTGTCGCATCTCTGACCCTCAGAATTTACGCGCTCCATTTTACAAGCTCTTTCATTCGTCTGCCAGACATAGAGGACTCTTTCTTCTGTTGCTTGCTTTACTTTAAATCAGGAGTAGCTCCACTGAAGTGGGGTTTATACAGCTATAAAACCAATGAGGGAGAAGAATCAGCCAAATTGGTGTCAGCTTCCCGGTTTGTGCACACTGCTGTGTTTTGTGGAGGTGCATAATCCGCGATGCCGGATTGCTGATGTGGAGAATACGCTGTTGCTATTAATAATGTTTATTGCAATTGTGCTTATAGGGCAGCTGGAATGGAGCCTTGTTGCTCTACAGACATTACAGGAGAGGGGAGGTGGTTGGAGAGCCTGCTCTCAGTAGCTTTTGGTGCAAGCAGAAAAGATAAGCAATAGAAAGGGTAAAACCATAAATCCAGGGGGTAGTGTTGTAAATGTTTTTTGGTGACTTAAACGTGATAGTTGTGCTGTACTTGGAAAAAGATGAAGAGTTGGGGAAGTACAAAAAGGAATTCAGTGATGAGTACCAAGTGGCAAGGAGGAGGAAGCTGGAAGGGGTGCTATGGGGAAAACCTGGGTTTACAACAGCATGCAGTGGACTAGGTGGGGTAAGCAGCTGATGAGCAGAGAGCCAAGAAAATGCGGTCAAAAAGAGGTTTTCGGGTTTTGTGGTTTTGTCTGAGTGATTTCTGCAGCTCATCTTCAGTCTCTGCCTGCATATGCTCCGCTGTTGAAAGACAGGGATTGCAGTGATGCCTTACTGTGCTTCTGGAGGAGGGCAGATTGATCCTGCTGTGGCAGGGGGATCGGACTGGATGATCCTTTGGGGTCCCTTCCAATCCCTAATGATTCTAAATTGTCCTTTCCAATCCCTAGTGGGTCCCTTCCAATCCCTAGTGATTCTATGGCTCTAAATTGTCCTTTCCAATCCCTAGTGGGTCCCTTCCAATCCCTAGTGATTCTATGGCTCTAAATTGTCCCTTCCAATCCCTAGTGGGTCCCTTCCAATCCCTAGTGATTCTATGATGCTAAATTGTCCTTTCCAATCCCTAGTGGGTCTCTTCCAATCCCTAGTGATTCTATGATGCTAAATTGTCCTTTCCAATCCCTAGTGGGTCCCTTCCAATCCCTAGTGATTCTATGATGCTACATTACTTTCATACCCATGCATGCTGACTTGGGCAGGGGTAGTGGGTGGCCCTGCTTGTCTTCAGTCTGACTCTTTCTTCTGGATGCTGGAGTACTGGAAGCGCTTTGCTGCTGGTTGAGTCTCTGCCTAGATGCTTTAGATGCAGTCTATTTCCCAAAGGCTACACAAGAACTGAGTTGAGGTCTTCTTTGAAAAACAAACTACCTTGTGATTTGATGCAGCGAAAAAGTGGGTTTTAATGTATTTTCTGTATAGTCTGTAGTGATGTTAGGGTTTTGGGTTTGATCTCTATGCTAGAACATAGGGATTTGGGAAGCAGAGCTGCTCACTGCTTTCTCCTATCTTACTCTTGACAAGCAAAGAACCAATCCTCATGTAAAATCAGGCCAAGCCTATACAGGGAAGGGACCAGAGGTGAAATATTTCTCCCAAGCTGAAATATAAGACAAGAGGAAAATGAGTTCAGATTACAAGGATCAGATATACAGCCCAGCCTGTCCATTGATGAAGGTTCTGAGATACATGGCTTTGGCAGTCATGTATCTTCAGTCTTACAGAGACTGTATGCATAGTTAATGTGGCAATGGATAATAGATGGGGGACTGCAGCTTCAGGCACTGCCAGTCCACTGCAACCTTCACAAGCACTGTTATTCATCTTGCTAAATTAAAGGCTGAAAAAAGGCCCATTTGTAAGCAGGCTTCACATATAGCTAAGAAGTGGGATCTCCTCGGTGCATACTATTTATTACTTGAAGGCTGGGTTGGGTGCTAGGATTCATCTGTCTTTGGAATATTCTTTTGGGGGGGGGAAAAAGCAGCAAATTTTAATTCTGCAAGTGAAATGCACAATCTTCTATCCAAACCTTACATGTTTTTGTGCCAGCAGGAACATTCCACTTTACAGTACTGACAATCAAGGAAAATGATTGTTTCTTTTGTAGATGAATAATTAGTTTTTAAAAATGTAAAAGCTGTGTAACCAGTGGTCATGAAAAATTAATCTGTTTGTATCAGGAAGTACTTTTATTGGCCTCAGAATCACTGCATTTAAGTTGACACATCTGTACACTCCATAAATTGCAGTCAACAACTGTGGTCTGTTGATATTTTGTCTTGTTACCATCTGTTCTCTAGAAACCACCATTTTCCATCCTTGCTAAGAGTACATTAAATAACCCCTTAGGAAACATAATGTATTTGTCACTGAATCATTGATTTAATTTTTCACCTATGGATGCTCAGGGAAGGAGGAATGCTGGAGTGAAAAGTGGGGTTTTGCACGTTGTTTTATTGCAGCTCAGATAAGAAAATAGACACGTATTTTAAAAGTTCACCGTAATACACTAAGATGTTCCTTTTGGGATGTTTTTGAAAGCACCTCATAAAAGTTCATTGCTTTTGTGTGCTCTACTCTTAGACTTTGTGGGAAGCCGGTGAATGAAAAGTATTATTATGGAATTATTATAACTCTAGTAAAACATGACATTAATTATGACATGGGAAATGGCAGATCAATTAGTTGTAATTGTAATTGCAGGTATGCAATTTCTGCTGCAGAATGTTTGAGATAATGGAAAAAGAAAAATGTCAACAGAGTCGGAGCACTTCTTTGTACATCCACACTTCTAGAAGTCGTAGTGCGTGTGTGTTTGATCAATCAGGTCGTGTTTTCTGCCAGAGATTGGTTTTTTCCAGGGCTGATTAGTTGTGTTTAGTACTTGCTGCTGCATCTCGCAACTCTGAGCACAAAAAAGCAGCCAGGAACATACAGAACTTTGGCATCATTAGTGAATAAACTCCAGAAGGCTTCTCAAGACCTATATTTACAAGGGCGTGATAATGGGCTAAACTTCTAGGAACACACAAACTTCTAAAATTCAGTTCGTGTGCTCAGGTACTTGAGCAGAAAGGTCAGTCTCGACATACCTCATGTATTCTGGGCGTTACTTTTTAAGTAGGATCTTTGCAGATTTGATCCTCCCTACTTGATATGATTTATTTGCAAATACTCTAAGGTATATATACACTTGAGATTTATAGTATTAATACACGTAGCTAGCTTTAAAATTATATCACAGAACCACATTAGAGATTGGAAGGGACCCTGAAAGGTCATAGAATCATTAGGGATTGGAAGGGACCTTGAAAGATCATCTGTAGAATCATAGAGTCATAGAATCATTAGGGATTGGAAGGGACCTTGAAAGATCATCTGTAGAATCATAGAGTCATAGAATCATTAGGGGTTGAAAGTGACCTCGAAAGATCATAGAGTCATAGAATCATTAGGGATTGAAAGGGACCTCAAAGATCATCTATAGAATGATAGAGTCATTAGGGATTGGAAGGGAACCCAAAAGATCATAGAATCATTAGGGATTGGAAGGGACCCCGAAAGATCATCCAGTCCAATCCCCCTGCCACAGCAGGACCACCTAGACCAAGTCATAGAATCATTAGGGATTGGAAGGGACCTCGGAAGATCATCCAGTCCAATCCCCCTGCCAGAGCAGGATCCCCTAGATCCAGTCATTAGGGATTGGAAGGGACCTCCAA
>JAOXOE010000506.1:18559744-18586259 GCA_028565055.1 Phoeniculus purpureus | reverse complement strand
AAAATCTAGTAACGGAAAAAATTCTGAACTAAACAAAATCTAGTGACGGACAAAATTCTGAACAAAGTAAAATCTAGTAACGGAAAAAATTCTGAACTAAACAAAATCTAGTGACGGACAAAATTCTGAACAAAGTAAAATCTAGCAGAGGACAAAATTCCGACCAAACCCTTCGGTTCTGGATGTTTCTAAGTTCCGTGGTGATTTGGGAGGAGAGCGCTCATTTTTTAGGTCGGTTTTTGAGAGGACAGTGACTCGATTTTTCACCGCAGTCCACCTGTACTTCTCCAGGGTCAACCAGCTAGTGAAAAAACCACGCCGCCTGCCGTCTTGCCGGGGTTCTACCAGTTTGCAGGACGTGGCTTCTGAGGGGACTGTGCTCTTCGCAGTGGTTGCCCTAGACTCTGAGCTGTGAAGGACGCTCAGGCAGTTCCTGCACGTTAGTTCTAGTGTTTTGTGAGCGCTTTAGTCTCTGGTGCGCTCTGCAGGTGTGCAAAGTCACGGGATTTATGATCAACAAGAATAGTTGGATAGTTCTCCCTGTAAAGCACAGATCGTGCATTTTTATTAGTGATGCCCGGTGCCGACGTCGTCACTCGTAATCTGGTCTGAGGAGTTGCCTTGCTTACCTAAGAAACCCTGCCTGCTCCCAGTTGCTCCTCACCCTTGAGCTGGTCGGAGTTTCTCCGTCGTGGTGAAGAGCTGTTTTCTTTCCACCAGCAGGTTCAATGCGTTTCAGTGGTGGATGAAGCACTTCCTTGTAAACATTTTGTCAGTGCTCTTGGAAACTCAGGAACGTGCAGAGTGATTATGATGTTTTGAGGCCAAAAGTATGATGTGTTCTGCCTTGACTGTTCCCTTTTTAAAAGGCTCCCTTTGCATTTGGGGAGAATCTTTCCCGCTGCTCACCAGAGAAGCGCTTGGATCGCTCAGCTGAGCCCTTGGTGCAGCTCTGCAAGGCACCAGAGGGTCGTCTGATGTACTCCACCTGTGCTTGCATATAGGAAGGCAAGTGGCACAACACATGCAAACCTGTTTGCATAGCTACACCAGCTCTGACGTGCTGGAATAGGAGTCTAAAGCCATGTAATTACTTTTCAGACCAGAGGGATAATTAGGGAGCTTATGCCGTAGGTTAAATGAAAGGACTGACTGTAGCCGCTGCTGATGGAGCCCTTCCAGAGTCTTGAGGAATTGTTCCATTTTGAGGAACGTTGGGAACGGTTCCTTTTAGAGCTGGGATTTGGAATTTGTTGGTCAGAGAGTGCACATCAAAGAAGTCGATGGGCAGAACAGGACGAGGAGGTTCCAGTTCTAGTTTCATTGCTTTGTTTTATTCCTGTAGGGGAGCATGCAGGGGTTGAGGTGTTCGATGGTCTGAAGTGACTTGTTGCCTAAGGCACTGGCATACCATGCTGTTCACATTGGCTGCCACCCAGAGACGAGGAACGTAGCTCCACTTCATCACATACTCTGTTTCAGGTCGTGTGTGGTGCCTCCCGAGCCTCCCTGTTGTTCTGTAGGTACCTCCGCATCACACTATGCTTTGTCACCTGTACGCCCTGGACATCCAGATCTTGAGATGGATGGTGAAGAAGTGAACTGAAAAGTAATTCTGAGTTACAGTCTCATGCACCGACATGTTCCTGTGTAAGGTCAGAAACAGGAACGGCCAAAGATGAATCCAGGTTCCTATTTAGGAACTGTCTTCTCCTGCACTAAGTCCAGCAAAGCACCTACTGCTTTGCTGGACTTAGTGCAGGAGAAGACAGTTGCTGCTGCTTTGCTGGACTTAGTGCAGGAGAAGACAGTTGCTGCTGCTTTGCTGGACTTAGTGCAGGAGAAGACAGTTGCTGCTGCTTTGCTGGACTTAGTGCAGGAGAAGACAGTTGCTGCTGCTTTGCTGGACTTAGTGCAGGAGAAGACAGTTGCTGCTGCTTTGCTGGACTTAGTGCAGGAGAAGACAGTTGCTTCATCCCATTGCTTGCAGAAAGTCCCTTTTTCCTGTATCCAGCTAGGGACAGGGGCTGAAGTTCTTTTTCTGTGCAGGGTGTGACTGTGGATCCCCAACCTGGTCTTTATCTCTGAAAAACAATCAGAGAAGAAGATTTTGGGATTCCTTAACCTGCTTTGAGCCATAGAGGACCGAGGCAGCCTAACCCCCTGAATTCTGAGATGATAATTAATTTGAGATACTTCTTCAGCAGGGGAGCACTCAAGTGTCTTACTTGATAACAAAGCCTAAAATGTGGTAAACTCAGGAGCAGATGTTTCTTGTCCTGAGGAAGTCTGCTTAGGCTTTTCCTGCTTTGATGTGTTTTCACTAAGGCATAGCAGAGCTGGTTTCCAGTCTCTTTTTTCCCTCTCTGTGGCAGTCTCAGATGAAGAGGTATTTCTGCAGTGTCTAGATTACGTCTCATTTTAAACCATCACCCACTGGAGAGAAAAAACCTGTTTCAAACCAGCCTTATGTAAGTCACCATTTTAAAGCTGTTTGCAAGGGGAGCAATGAAGACTGACCTCTGAGCACTCCAAATTAATAATAAAAGTCAAATCACTGGGTTTTGTCCCTTTATTTTTAGTTCATTGAGTTCTCTTAAAGGAACTCTGCTATCCTTGAGGTGCTGTAACTTTGCAGCAGGAATTTACTTCATTAAAAGTCTGAAATAAGCTTTTTGTGTGTCCTAATCCAGGCACTTTTTTTCTTCAAAGACTAAAGTAAAAAATGACTAAAAGGTGACAGAAGCTCCTTCCATCCTGCCCTGAGAGTGGTTTGTGCTGCTTTTGTTGTCTTGAAACAATGCTTTAAGGACAGAAAACGTGTCATTGCTTTGTCATTTCTGCACTAAAATGTTTTTTGAAGGAGCCCTGGGTAGTTTGTGAAGGTACTTCTGGGTCTTAGTCAAGCATTTAGTACAATTTAAAACTGCAATGCTGAATTTCATTGGTGGGACTTTCTTATTAGATAAGGTAGAAATGAAAGCAGCAGGCAATTTAATTAGCAGTAATTTTTCTGGGCAAGTCATTACTTTGATGAACTTCAGAGCAATGTTTATGGCTCCTAATTAACCATGTTAGTCGTTTGATTGAATAATCACTTTGGAAATGTTTCTACAACTTGATTAGAGTCTGACCCACTCTGATAGTCATAAATTAACCGATAGCACTTTAGGATAACAAGACTCTGGTTACTTCATGAGAAACCAGTTCTTCCTTGGTGTGTTTTTCGGTTCTCTGCGGACTGTTTAAGCACAAGCTGACCAGAAGATGAAGCAATGTTGGTCCAAACAATGCTTGCTATAAAAAGCCTCCACATGGTAACTGTGATCGATGTAGGAGGGTGGGAGATGAAGCTCCAAATGGGCTAAGAATGCGGCTTCTTGGACGTGTGCATAATTCTTTATCCTGTGTATTCCGCTGTATGGCTTTAAAGACTGGAGGTGGTGAGTCAAAAAGGGTTGTGCTGCCAATACTAGTGAATTTTTACCTAAAATAGAAAAAAATAGCGTGTGTTTCAGCTCTGCAGCTTCCTCTCTTCTTTTTTTTAACGTAGATTTTTCCATTCTCCTTCAATTTCAATGTACTTGGTAATGAGTGATGACTTGCAGGTGACCCACTGCTTGTAGCCTTCTAGCCTCCAGAGCTGCACTTGACTTGCTTGATCACCTGAGTCACTGATTCCTGTGGTTGCTCAGAACAGCTGCCTGAGACACTGCAGATTCTTGAGGGGCTGAGCAGACAGTCACTGAGCATCTCATCGCGAGAGGAGGTAGTGAAGAGTTTAGCAGAGACGCCGAGGACTGTTAGAGGAAACTTATTACCGTTGCCCTGTGTTTCACTTGTTTTGTGAAGTCGCTGTAAAACCTCATTTTCTTATCCTGCTCAATCTTTGCTACTAGCCAGTGAACAGTGAAATTTGGAATCACAGCCTGAAAGTCTGTAGGCAGTGTTGGAAAAATAATGTCTGTTCTTTCAACCTCAGCATCTCTTTGAGACTTAGGAGTTACTGGGAGCAGGTTGAGGGCTGTGTGTATCGCGATATTAAACGGGCTCTGTTCTGCAGGGCTTTTGGTACCCAAGAAGTGGGTTAAACCTGGGCTACAAGGGCAAACACTGATGGTGTGCCTCTGCTTGCAGGTCCCTGCACGCAGGATGTGGATAGTTAGGGAACAGGCAAGAGAGACGTGGGGTAAAAATAAGCAGGACATGCAAAGAGCGACGTTTCCATTAGTTCTGCTGGGTTTTGCCTCGTTCTTCCAGGAGATTTGAGTAGCGGTGGGGAGTAGCGAATGGATGGATGGCTTAAAATGGATGCACTGACTGTATTGGGCATGGGGACTGGCTTGGTTTTTGTTTAAGGGTGAAGTGGATGCACCCGGATTCCTCAATTAAATGCTTAGCAGTTGCAGGAAATGCCATTAACCCTTCAAGTGCTGAAAAGCAATACTTTAAATTCACTCTGATGTTCCATCGTAGAGTTTATACATCTCAGCTGTGACTGTATAAATTTTCTAATGTATAAACTAACTGTGTAAATGTTCTGATTTTCTGTATAAATGATTTAAAAGGGTAGGTTGAATGAGTTACATCGATAGCTAGACAAGCACGGCGTTGAAGGTATTTGTCCTGCCTTCTGTGGGTCTTTTGGTTTCTGAATGGTTTAAGGGTGTGATTGTCGTGGGAGTCAGCTTCTAGCAAAGTTGATTGGAATAAGGATTTGAGCTTCAGTGCCTGTGTTAGATCTATGGGATCCTCATGCTACAGTTTTCTTCTCAGCTGTGCATTGTGCTCTGAAGTGCTGACTGTGTGTTGATGGGTTCCCCCTCACTATAAGCTGCATCTGTTTTGTTGCTCGGCTGCCTGCAGTCTGTCTCACTGATAACCTGCACACTTTTAATTCCAGTCTTTTGACTAATGCTGTTGTCTTCTTTCAGAAGTGCCTAGCTGCCATTCCATTTACATGAGGCAAGAAGGCTTCCTGGCTCATCCAAACAGAACAGAAGTTAAGTTTTCTATCGTGTATCACTTTTCTATGAGAAAAACACAAAAAATGTAAAGCCTGCAGATGTTTGGAGTTCACTGGCTTAGTTCTGCTGCTGGGAGGACTCACCTCATGTCTCTTTCCCTCCTGCCTTGAGTTTCTGATATACTGATTATTTTGTGGCTCTTGTTTAGTGCCAGAGGTTGATCAGGATGGAAGTGATTTTATTATGGATTTAATCGTTCTGCTTTTCAAGGCTTCTAGAAGTTGAAAGGAAGAGGAACCTTCAAGTACTTAAGGGGTACCAGCCAGGTTTGGGGTGACTAGCTCAGTTAACTGTTCAATACTACAGCAAACGTAGTGAAGGGGTTTGGCTTCCTTTCCTTGTGTCGTGATTTGTGCAGTGGCTTGGTGCTGCTTCGTCCCAAGGGGTGCAGCCGTGTGGTACGTGGCGAGACCCCCAGTACGACTGATTCTGAGGAAAAGCTCTTTATTAACAATAATCACAGCATTAAGAATAATTCTAAAAAATTAAAAATAATTAAAAAATTAAAAATTAAAAATAATTCTAAAAAATGAAAAATAATTCTATAATTTTTAAGAAAAATAATTCTATGATTCATAGATTCATTAAGGTTTGGAAGGATGGTCCATGGCCATCAAGCCTAACTGTCAACCCAACGCTCAAGCCTGTCAACCCAACGCCATCATTCCTGCTAAACCCTGTTTCTAAGTGTCACGTTTACATGGGTTTGAACACCTTCGGGGATGGCAGGTCCAGCACCTCCCTGGGCAGTCTGTTCCAAGACTTGGGCACTCTTTCAGTGAAAAAGGTTTTTGTCATTTCCAAGCTAAGCTTCCCCTGGTGCAACATGTGGCCAATTCCTCACCTCCTATCACTAGTGACTTGGAAGAAGAGACTGACCCCCACCTCTCTGCAACCTCCTTTCGGGTAGTTGTGAAGGGTGATGAGGTCTCCACTTAGTCTCCTTTTCTCTGGACTAAACAACCCCAGTTCCCTCAGCCACTCTTTGTAAGACCTGTCCTCCAGGCCCCTCACTAGCCTTGTTGCCCTACTCCAGATACACTCCAGCACCTGAATGTCCTTCTTGTATTGAGGTGCCCAAAAGTATTCAAGGGAATAATAATAATACAGACAGAACTGATAAAAGATGACCACTGAAAGAGAGGTTGTGCCATTCCTTCTCCTGCTTTGGTGGGTCTTTCTTGCCAACATAGGAGGTTTTGCTCTTAGTTTAGGCTATACTTGTTTTTCTTCCATGAGCCAAATTTCACAAACTTGAGGGAAGTTGCTTTTGAAGTTAACGAGTATTCAGACAGGTGTCTGACTCGAGCTCTGGTGAAGATTTCGTTCTCTGGTGGAAGGACACAATAGAAAAATGTCAAGTTTGGTTGAAGGCTCAGCTGCTTCTGCAGGGGAATAAAGGCAGAAAATAGAAGTAAAAGCTATGGGTTGCCCAGGGAGGTGGTTGAGGTGCTGTCCCTGGAGGTGTTTAAGGCCAGGCTGGATGAGGCTCTGGCCAGCCTGATCTAGGGTGGGCTGTCCCTGCCCATGTTCCTGTCCATGGGTTGGAACTGGATGATCCTGTGGTCTCTTCCACAGATTCCTAATGATTCTATAAAGCCTGTGTTGTACGTGCTTAGAACTTCTAGAGAACAATATGGATGTGTTCCTATGTGACTTGGTCTGGGTGGTCCTGCTGTGGCAGGGGGATTGGACTAGATGATCTTTGGAGGTCCCTTCCAATCCCTACTGATTCTATGATTCATAATATTGTGGAAATTGCCACAGTCTCTCCTGTAACTGCCTGCTTCTTGTTTTCCATCCATCAGTGTGTATTGAACTGGAATGGCTCTGGTCCTAGCTGTTACTTTCATTAAGAATATGAGTTTGAAAGTAAACTAGGTTGAACAAATTGACTTTTATAGAGCAACTTTGTAGGGCTTTGTCACTCTGTGATTGACAGAATGACCTGATCTGTTAAACAGATAAGAGCATTGCATGCCTGCTGCCCAACATTGACATTAGCTATACTTCTAGCATAAAGTCACTGATGTGTTTTGTGTAACCTGCTGTAAGCACGGGTACATGCAAATTGTAAAAAGAAGCTGCTTCCAGGTTTGGTCTCAGCTTTCTACCACACACAGGAAGTAAGTGGGTGTAACCCTCTATTTAATGAACAGTGGCTTTTAGGTTTCTCTCTTCTAGTTGTTTTGAAAGAGATGAAATCGCTGTTTTGATAAGGTGGGAAGGTTCTTAAGGCCGTATGCCTACCAACAAAATTATTTCAGAGACCTGAACCATGCACCACAAGGGCAAATAGTGTTTGTGATAAAGAGACCAGGTCTTGCTTTGTGGCAAGACTTCCTCCCTCTGTGAAGGTAGCGCAGTATTTGCACTTACCAGTGCAAAGGGATAAGACAGTCTATCTGGTTTTGTTCTGTTACTTTAAAAAAGCTGGGCTGTAACACGGTATCTGGTAAGAAGCACCTACTGAGGAATAATACATGTGCATTACTGTAAACATAAAATACTTGGATTCTGTGTCTGCAGAACATAGTTTGGGGAAAGGAAAGCCAGCTGGCTTTCATTTACAATATCTACTTATTTATTGTATCACAGCATATCTTGGGTTGGAAGAGACCTTTTAAGATCAAATTCAACTTGTGACCTGGTACTACCAGGTGCTAAACCATCTCCCTGAGCACCAGGTCCTCACATGTCATTTAATCCTTCCAGGGATGGTGACTCCACCACTGCCCTGGGCAGACTATTCCAGTGTTTACTTATGCTTTCAGTGAAGAAATTCTTCCTAACATCCAGCCTAAATATCCCCTGATGCAACTTGCAGCCATTTCCTCTAGTTCTGTCACTCGCCACCAGAGAGAAGAAGCTGCCCCCTTCCTTGCTCCAATCTCCTTTCAGGTAGTTGTAGAGAGCAATAAGGTCTCCTCTCTTTTCTCCAGGCTGAGCAACCCCAGTTCTATCAGCTGCTTTTTCACAATACTTGTCCTCCAGACCCTTCATGAGCCTCGTTACCCTCTTCTGGACACAGTGTTCAGGGTGTGGCTTCACCACTGCTGAGTATAGGGGATCAGATGATGCCTCCCTTATCCTGCTGGCCACACTGTTTCTAATGCAAGCCAGGGTCCCTTTGGCCTTCTTAGCCACCTGGGCACATTGCTCGCTCATATTCAGCCAACTGACTGAATACTCCAAAGTATTTAAAGGGTAAACATGACTAGTTATAAGAATTTTGATCACATGAAGTTATACTTCCTTTAGAGAAAGAGGAAGGCTAACATTGTGTGATTTCACTAAGTTTGCCAGTTACTGAGCAGTTCTGACACGCTTGCACATATGGAGGCCAAGCAGACATCCGTTGTTCCTTGATTTACTGAATCAATTCAATGCTCATTAGAGCTGTTGCGCTTTCCTCAGCTACAGGCTGGATTTTGTTCCAGATTCCTGTGTGCCCCACTGTGGTCCAGCAGGCTCTGAACTCAAGCATGATACTTAGACCTTTCCCAGCCGCCTGCTGTCCTCTGCTAAAGGAAGAAGCAGCTGTTACAGCAGCAAATGTAGACAGTGAACAAACTCTTTGGCTCTCAAACCTGCTGTAACCTCAGTGTGGGGCTGCTAATACTGCAGGGCTGGACTTAAATAAAGCAGTAGCTGCACCCATGGTTTTCCTCTCCCTTGGGAAGCATTTGGTGAGCCTGCAAGAGTTTGTGTCAGTTTTATTGTTTGCTTTTAAACCAGTGACAGAGAGTTTCAAAGTAGACAGGAGCCAGCTATTAACACTTGCTACATAACGAAATAAAATCTGGAAATACAGAGAAAGAAACAGAACAGGTTATCCTGCTGTTTGAAATGGTCTGTGTGCAGCACTGAGTTTTACCAACTTCTCCAGACTTGCAGCAAGAGAAAGTAAACCAACACACCAAGGGTATCACAGTCCTTAAATTGAGATTCTAAAATAATGAGGGGCTGGCATTAGTCATCGGCTGTGGTTCATGTCTCCTGCGTAGCCTAGGCATCTTCTACAACCCATGCCTTTTACCTCTCTTCCCTCCTCCCATCTCCACGTGTTGGTGTGAGACAGTCTGCAGTCTATACGAGCAAGAGGAAGGATAAAGAGCTGAATGAGGGACCAGTTCCTCTTTCTGTACACCTGAGCAATGAGCAGAATTGAGCTGGGCTGTGGAGCTGATGTGGTTGCGGAGCCTTTCTGAGATAAGCTTCCATGCACATGCAATCCCAGCTTGGAGTGGAAAGTCCCTAGGAAAACTGGGTACCCTACAGAGATGCATAATGTTGGGTGACCACAAATCTCTTGTCCAGCAGATTTCAAAGTAGACAAATGTGTGTTTAATGCATTTTTTGTACTGTCAGCTATTGTTTTACAAAAGAGAGAGAGTGCTGTGCAAGCTCTGTATATGAAGACAATTTACTAGATATTTAGTATTCAAGCAAGCAAAATGGTACATTTTCTGGTTTTCTTTAACAGTGAAGACTTGTTCTTTTCCTTTGATGTTTTTAAAAGGAAAAATACTTATTAAAAACTGTTTTACAGTAACAAATACATGATTTAAGAGATTTGGCTCCTGCCTTTTGGAGTTAGGCAGACTGTCAGTCTTCTGTGCATTTACTAGAGCATCAGATACAGAGCACAGAGGATCCTAGTGTTTCTTGGTACTTTTTGTAAAAATTTTCCCCTGAAAAAGACACATCACATCTGTTTTGAGTTAGATCACATGTTGCATCTGAATCCACAATCACTGGATCATGTGGTGTGCATCAGATTCCAGGCCAAAATTTGTGCACGTAACTGCACTCACAAATGTCTCTCAGTGGTTCCTGGTGACTTTCAGACGTGACCTCTGAGGCCCACCACTAGCGCTTAAGACGCTAAAAGCGCTGCATGCCAGAAGTTTGCCATGAGAATGTCTTGTTATCTTTTTTTCTTTAACATACTGTGTTTAAATTAAACAGCAAATTTGCACCTGCTGGAAACATGGGACAGGTAGGGAATGTTTGCATACTTGCTTTACAACTGCTTGCTGGTGTTTTGATCCAGAGTAGCTCACAGCTGAGTGAGATTTTAAAGGAGGAATGAGGTAGTTGGAGACAGACTTTTCCTGTATGTATAAAATCTGGACTTTTTGTTTTCTTTTCAAGCTTACCACCAGAGTCTGTTTTTCAGATAGCTGCATATGCAGTTCTCCCGAGTACCTGTATTATGAGAATGTTAACAAGACTGGAACTTTTTTCTGTTACCTTTAAGTAAGAGGGGGTATCCCATAAGGATAGTGTATTCCCACCCCCCCCCGAAAGCTCTTTAAAAGTTTTATTTGTTAATAATTTCCTTTTGAATACTATCTACTTCTCTACAAGAAATTCAGTCTGCTGATGACTTCTTTAATTGAGAACTGAAAAATGGAAGCTGGTTGACCTCATTATGTGATGTTAGATGTGATTAGGAAGGACGTGTGACCTGTGAACCCACCCAGCCATATCAGCCGGAGTCTGTGAAAAAGGAAATGTTCAGCAGTTGAGTTGGCACTCCTTCAGTGTTTTCCTTGAAAAAGTCCTACCCTTCCAAATGCAAAGAGTATGATAATGAGCGGAGCTGTTTCTAGGAACATCCTGAAATGTTTTTATTATGGAAATGTGTTTAGTAATTAATGCTTTCTACCTCAAAATTGTCAAACCTCCAGCTTCTTCTCTGAGTTTTTTTTTTTTTCCTCTGTGATGAAGGAGGAAGCTTTATGACTAGGAAACAGGCCTGGGCTGATCCTAGACTCAGTCCCTTCCTCTCCAACAGGAATTATTTCTGAGCAGGATCAAGCCATTGTGTCAGCTATAAAAATGGGACAACATACTCTTTATCCTGCTGCATTTTCTGATCTTTCCTTCTTGTAAACGCTGCCAGTAACAAGGCTCCCAGTAGTTCTTTTAATAGTAAAGACAATTTTTTTTCTTATAATTTTTCAGTAAATAAAGATATTTGCCACTCCCTCCTCCTCCAATGTACTTAATCCAGTAGAATTGATCAGCTGACATTTCATAAATCACGAACAGCATTGCTTGGGAGTAAATTTATTCAGATGAATCCGTATGTTTTGCCTAATGGTGTAAACTGATTTGTGAAAAAGAATTCTGTTTATGCGCGAGTAATGTGATCTGTGACTTAAGCCTGCAAGTGTGTTACTATAGCCCTGTTCTTAATGCATGTATTTGTTTGAATTTTTAACTGGAAGCAAAGAGGTGTTCTCAGAGTAGTTGTAGGTCTGCTGGTCTCAGGATCCCATTACCTCTGTTTTGTTGTCTGAAACTTTGTTGTCGCTGTTTGAGCAGAGCTGGCCCTTTTCAATCTCATCTCAGAAGCCAGAAATGACAGATACAAGATAAACGACTCGGAGCCCAAAAAGAGCAGTGCTATGTTTTTGTACTCAAAGTAGCTGGGAAGATGCGTTAAGTACTGCTGACTTAAAAGGATTTTTGTAGCTGACTCTTAAAATAAGGAGCTCCCATCATAGTGTATGTGAGATTGAGCAAATTGTTACTGTAAGTTTGCAAAAAAAGATGATGGAGAATAGCCTCTTCTCCCTGGTGGCAAGCGATGGGACTAGAGGAAGTGTTTGCAGACTGTGCCGGGGAGACTTAGGCTGGATATTAGGAACAATTTATACACTGAAAGGGTTATCAAGCCCTGGAACAGGCAGCCCAGGGCAGTGGTATGTGGTGCTGAGGGACATTGTTTAGGGTTGAACTGGCAGTGCTGAGCCAACGGTTGCACATGATGATCAGGGCAAGAACAAGACCAGGTACCAGTAGAGGTTGGGCACTGGCCTGTTGGAGAGCAGTGTAGGAGAAAGGGACTGGGGGTCCTGGTGGACAGCAAGATGACCGTGAGGCACCAATGTGCCCTTGTGGCCAAGAAGGCCAATGGCATCCTGAGGTGGATCATAAGGGAGGTGGTTAGCAGATACAGATCTTCTTCCCCCTCTCCTCTGCCCTGGTGAGACCACATCTGGAGTATTGTGTCCAGTTGTGGGCTTCTCAGTTCAAGAAGGATGCAGAACTACTGGAGAGAGTCCAGTGCAGAGCCACAAGGATGATGGAGTGGAACATCTCCCTTATGAGAAAAGGCTGAGGGAGTTGGGTCTCTTTAGTTTCACAAAAAGGAGTCTGAGGGGTGACCTCATTAATGTTTATAAATATGTGAAGGGCAGGTGTCAGGAAGATGGAGCCAGGCTCTTCTCAGCGTCATCTAATGATAGGACAAGGGGCAATGGGTGTAAGCTGGAACATAAGAGGTTCCATATAAATGAGAAGAAACTTCTTCACGGTGAGGGTGGCAGAGTGCTGGAATGGGCTGCCCAGGAGGTTGTGGAATCCCCTCTCCGTAGACATTTAAAACCCACCTTCACATGTTCCTGTGCGATTTGATCTAGGTGGTCGTAGATCAAATCTAGATTGGACTAAATGATCTTTTGAGGTCCCTTCCAATCCCTAATGTTCTGTGATTCTCTATCTTAAAGGTCTCTTCCAACCAAAGATACTCTGTGATTTGCTACAAGTATACACTGTAGAGTGGTGCTGAGTTCTTGCTAGTGAGACTAGATGCTTGTGTTTTGAAATGTAATAGAGGAATGTGATTTCTATTCATGATTGACTTCATTTTCTTAGCATATTTGAGCATAACATCTTGGCCTAGTTAATAGCGAAGTGAATATGATGGTAAGGAATTGAAGACTATCTAATGGTAGGTGTCAATGTTGGCAGTGAGGTTGAACAGGTTTTTTTCCTTGTTACCCAGTGTAGTTTAACTGATGCTTGTCTTCCAGTTTATATTATTTAATAATTATCTTTCTAATCTTTAAAACATGTAGGTATTAATTTATAAGACTGATGTCTTCTAAATGATAGTGCTGTAAATTTTTGCTTCGTATTTAAAATGCTAAATACTGATAAAGCTCCAATGCAATATTTTTGTGTCAGACCACAGACACTCCTCTCAAGTAATAAGCATACAGAGATAGCGATGGAAATCGTGCAGTGAAATTGAGTGAAATATTCTCTGCAGACAAAATATCTTAGTTATACAGCTGTTACTTAATCTTTAAACTCTTGGAATTACTTGCATTAACTGACTTGCTTTATTTTACGTTGGAATGGTGTGTCTGGCTGTGCATAAAAGTAATTTTTCATATGGTGTTTTTGGTGTGTTTCAGGGGAAGGTCCACCTCGAACTGAGACTGAGTGAGGTCATAACAGACACTGGTGTCGTCTGCCATAAGCTTGCAACACGGTAGGATTTGAAGTATAACTACAGAGTTAGGAGAAAGACACTAATTACAGATGGTGTACAATGTTTAGTTTAAAAATAGTTTGTGGACATTGAATGTTCTTAATCAGTGATATCCTTATGAATTTATCGGATGTGAGGTTTTTTCATTTTCTCGTCTCCTTCTCGCCACCTAATCTACATAATTTTATTCCTAATAGTCTTAAATGTTAATAAAGCACTTGCCCAATTTAGTCATGGCATAAATACTAAAAAGACATCAAAGAATAGTATCCTTCTGATTTGCATCAAGGACCTTACCAGCTAAGCAAATTTGTAGCACATCATGTGTGGTGACAGGGTGTTACAGAGCTGACTTAAACAAAAGTCTGCCATCAGTTATTAAAGCAGTTGTCAAATCAGCCATCCAATCTCACTCAAATTAATTGAAATCTAGAAGCCGCAGGACTCAGATCAAGTAAAGATTTCATTGCCTTCTGAGGAAGAATCTGGAAGGCCATTGCTCTCAGACCACACCAAAGTCTTTCAGGTGGCTACTTCAGGAGCAGTGGCAGAGCTGGTTGGTGTCTGTCAGGAATCTGCTTTGTATTCTCTCTCTGGTAGATGAGCTGTCAAAATGGGAGTGTTGGCATCATACGCTTGTAGCTATTTGGCAATCGTGTCAATAGAAGAAATGATCTGATCAAAAAGTTCTGTCCAACCCTGTTTTCAAACCAGTATTTAATGTGATTCTGTTACTACCTTTGCTAAGGCTTTGTTAATAAGCCATCATAGTACCCTTTAGGTCTAGGACCTGATAACAAATGCAAGTGAGCCATGTGGGTTGACCTCCATCCTTTTAGGCACAGGCAGAGCAGGAAAGGTTTCAGAAAAGGTAGGAGAGGCTGAACTTTTGTTACAGGTAGTTCATGAGTGTAAAGTGGAGACTAAGTATATTTGGGAAATGCAATTTTCAACTGAGTTTTGTGAAAAGCTCTTCTTGTGAAGAGCTCATAATTTCGTGCAGTGGGCAAGTAAGGTGAGGCTGTAAAACCATGAGCAGGAATAGAATCACTTCTTCTTAAAAGCAGACAGTTCTGGTGAATGTAATGCTTGTCTCGTGAACTTCCTTGACTTAAATTTTTTAAACTTAAAAACAGTATTCTTTTTTAATGGAGCTCTTAACTGCAAAGATAAACACTACCCTGCAAATGGCCTCGTAGGTATAACTGGTTAAACGACACAGGTTTGCAGGGAGAACAAAAGCTGCTTCCAGCACTCAGTTGTTTAAAAATGCCTTAGAGACACATGCTTTTCTAAGCCCCAGAATAATACCTGTTCTCAAAAACACGTAAGCAGGCTGAATGAAGATGAAGTCCACTTGGGAGAATTTATTGCCTGTCCAGAGAACAAAGTCAGTTTTCTTAAGAACTTACCCATAGGTTTTCACTAGTGTGCCCTGTGAGCCTGCACACACCGCTTTCACATCTGCATGTCAGAAAGCCTCGAAAGCAGCTGGGGCCTTGCTGAGCCAGCCTGCAGTCCAGTGGAGCAAACTGTGAAGAGTCAGCTGAATGAATGGATGCATAAATTCATGCAAATGGAAGGGCAAATTAAAATTGCTAAGTGCTGAGCTCTTGGAACTTTAGACGATTTCTAAAATGCAAAAAGCATCAGAGCTTTCTTAGCCTCTGCAGAGGAAGCAAAAATAATCAGTTTAAAAACTGTTCCATTATAATTTCTCCTTAGGAAGCACTCAATACTTTCCTTTAACTGCTCACCACTAAGCTGTTGTGTTTCATCAGAGCCCTTCAGAGACCCTAGTCTCTGCCAGCTGCCACAGCACAATCTCCTAGACTGGATCTCTGCAAAAGAGATTATAAGGAGAAGCATTAGTGAATTTAAAAGTTACACGGGCACTACAGATGCCGGCACCACTTCTGTCTGACTTCTGGTGTCCCCCAGCAGCTCCTGCTTTCATACTTTAAGACCCAGAGCTCTTGATTTTGCACATCCTCCTGAGAACATTTGTGGGCTTCCTTTGTGGATCTGGGGCAAAACCTTATGAGCCCAGTGACTGGCTTGGACACAGTTGTCAGCTGGGTCTCTGTAATTCTCTGTTCCTGTTCACAGGGGTTGGGATGCTGGGTCTTGATGTTGTACAGAGAAAGCAGACTGGCAGCCTGCTGAGCACAAACCTTTGCCTCTGTGGTTGTCAGATAGAAGACAACGTGTGTATGGACTTTGAGACCTGGTACCTTCATGTAACTGCATTTGTACAGACTACTGCTGTGCTGTGCAGTGAGTCATCTTAAGAACTAGGAAAAAGTAGGTCTTAATTCAGTGGATTCTGACTTCTTCCCTCTCTGTCCTTCACTCACGATGTTTTCTTCCATGGTCTTTATAGCTACAGCCTCTCTGTCCCTCTGCAGTCTCTTACTGTGTCAACCAACATCTGGCCTCTCCTTCCATTGGCTGTAAAGTGAAGGGCATCTCATGTTTGTCAAGTGGTTTGTCACCTGCCAGAAATCTGTCCTTAATTTTCTGAACATTTTAAGGTACTAAGACTATGGAAAGAAATGGTCAAGGCTTTCTCATGCTTCCTGCTGCTTATGTCCATACCCACCCTTTTGCTCTGACACACAACTCCTGGCAGCTGCTTGAGCAATGGTGTGTTTTTTCTTATTTTTTATTACTTGTCGTTTGCACTGAAACAGGCCTTAATCCTGTGCATCCTAGAAACCAAACTATTCTTTTTCTGTCATACAAAGGAAGGAAAATGAGCAATAGGGACCAGGGAAGGATGCTTTTTCTCCAGCTGTGCAAAGTTGAAATGTTTGATTTAAGTCGTGAATGGAGTGATGTGTGTGTACCATGTTGTGTGAATACTTCTGAAAAACACTGACCCATGCTTCTTCCTCACTTTTTCCGAGCCACCAATTTCCATGTACAGATAGCTTTCTTACTTCATTATAGAAGTACTCAGGAAGGAGCCCTAAACATTTTCCTCACCATTCTTAGAGCAGGTTCTGTGCAGCACATTTGTGTTTAGCAAAGAAAGGTGGTTCCCCAGAGGCTTTGAGGTCTGTGGGCTGGTCCAGACAACTTTGTCATCTAGAGAGCAACGTAGGCCAGCATGTATAGATATGTGGATTTGTATTTATTTAATAAAGAGGAGTGCTCTTGCAGGTGGCTTCATAGAAAACCATAGGCTTTGCTGTGGTTAAGCTACCAAAGGCAACATTTAGAAGCAGTGTTCTGTATTTAGCAAGATGACATCTGACTTCCAGCATGCCTGAAGGAACAGGCCACTGAACTGCTGAAAGTCAGCATGAGTTGGGTGCCTGGCTCCCTGATCTTCCTTTGAGAATTCCAGCATGTGTATGTAATTAGTCACATTTAAATGTCTGTATTCAATGTCCCCAGCTGCTCCTTCAAGTGTTGTCTTATGTCTTGTCTCTTAAGTTTAAAAAAAGCTTGGAAACATCTGCTTTGGAGAGTTCCACCCTGCCCCCACTCATTTTATTCTCCTCCACTCTTTCCCCCAGCCAATCTATATAGCTAATGTGTGTAATCTGGAGGTCACTGTTGCCTTTCTTACGTACTAACACCATTTAGCAGTAAACAATTAATGAGTAAACAATAAATACATTATCAATGCTGAAATTGTATTTGATAAATTCAGCCTTTATAGCTCTGCTGTGGAAGATACGGATGCTCTGCTTTAATTTATTAGTTAAACTGAAGTGCCATGCAACTCTCTTGAGAGCTCTACAAGGTCTGACCAAGTGGAATAAAGTTAAATGGGCTGCTTGCATGAGCAAGCGGAAAGGAAACAGTAAGTAGATATCGACATCCCTAAGATAAACACTTCATAGGGGTCATTAAGAGAACTGTGACTGAGCTGTGGGCATTTAAGAGCCCTTAAAGATTTAAGACCTCTAAAATGACCTTAAGAACCATTTTACTAAAGCCCTTCTGAAGAGGGGAGGTAAGGAGGGAGGTGTTGCTTGTTAGATGTAGTTCAAACTGAAGGTCTCTGCCTAGTAGCGGGAGTGCTGAGACTCAGTGTTGGTTTCTCCAGCTCTTTCTGCCATGTGATCAGAGCACAGTGTATGCAGTGGACAGCATCTGACCTTCCTCCCTGATTTGCTCACATCATAGATTTCAGTTTCCTTTTCTGTGAGCTTTACCTGGGTAACGCATTGCTCACAGGTTGGTAACCATTGCCCTGAGTCAGTCTGACTTGTTATAACTCCTGAGAAATTCTCTTATGCAATGTGATGTCTCACAAATTTTTTTGGAACGTTTTGGAGGCTCAGCCACTACATTTTGCTGGTCACATCTTTTGAAGGGCAAGGCCACGTACGTCAAGTCCAGTTACATACTAATGGCCGTTCTTGCTTGTGGATCAGCAGTTTGTATCCTAATCTAAGAGAAAGAGACATGATCCCATCAAGTCTGGTGAAGGTTTGCTGTTATCACTTGCGGTTGCATTTGGAGACACCTAGGAGTGCAGCTCATCCTTCAGTCATGGAATGTATTTTAATGCTTCTGTCCAAAACAAAAACAGACAGGCATCATCTTCGAGTCATCTGCAAATTCGCCTTTATGAACTGGTTTGTTTCCTGCTTTTCTTGTTTATATGGTAGCTAGTTTACTGTCCTGTAGATAACAGTCAGATCCTAGGAACAGGTAAAGAAACCACAGAAAGGGCTGGATTAACAAGTGAACTTGCAAATACACAGCTGTATTGTACTGCTGTGTTTAAACTGAAGACTAGTTTTTGTCAGCTCTCTGTGATGGCTTTAGCTCTCTGATGCTGATGCAGGAATGGCAGCCAGTGAAGTCATAGATGATGCTTTTCTGTGTTGTTTTGTAATGTTTTGGGGTTGGTTTGGTTTTTTTCTGAATTCAGTTTTAATGTGGAAAACACTGGGACCCATTAACCTAATGCAATTTCCTTAATTTCTTATAGTGTTCTAGTCCTTTTTAATAGGTGGTGTAGTGTTGGGTGGACTCTGGTTACTGGTGGGCCATACTGTATTTTCCTAATTTAGAGGTGATGGTCTCCAAATAAGTCAACAGGAGCCAGGAGGTGCTCCCTTATGCAGGCGGTGTGTTAATGATGCTGTTTGGTTGTGTGAGGCAGCAGTGATCAGTTTGGAAGTAGCCTGAGGCCAGGGCTGGCAGTGGGTGACTCTCCCAGTGACCTTACAGCTCTCAGCACTTTTTCCCCATGTTTAAAATGGGTCCATGAGCCACCCTGCCTCTTGGGCTTGCTGCTTCCGGGTTTAGAGAACATATGTTTTATGTGTTGCATTAAAGAAGTTCCTATGCTGTCGCAAAGACATACAGCCAGCTTTGAACTTGCTTCAGGGTTGGATGAAGCTTATTTTTCCTGCCTGAAATGTGAGCTGAATCGGTTGGGGGAAGAAAATGAAGCTATTGCAAACTACAAGCAGGCCAGTTAATGTATGCAGTAGATGTATGTCACCTCATGATATTTTGAAAAATACTTCTGTTTGCTGCTGGTGGGGAATATTAATGAGACCATGAAGTGGTTTCAAGACTTCATTTTCAATGAACTCGTGCATCCATTGAAATATGTCACAATCTCTCTAGAGAGCATACCCAGCAACAAGCTGTGCCCTTTCCTGGAGGATTGCATCTTGGTCATGCTTTTAATCATGTATGTGTTTCATAACAAACTTGTGAGGGAAAATTGCTTGGGGATTAAAGCACACAGTATCTGGTGTGTTGTTTTTTTATCATGTAGTGCTGCAATACTGAGGTTTTGGGGAGTAAGGAGGGGGAGAGAGAAGTAACGCTTGTGCATCTTAGTCCAAGGCTTTAGCATAGTACGTCAATAGTTGTTTTCCTTTCTCCCATCTCTGATAGCATTTACGTTACGCTGCCTGCCGTTTAGATAGTTCTATCCCCTTTTCTTCTCCTTCCCCACCAAACTTCGCTTGGCTGTTTTGTGCCCAAGTGAGTTTAAATATCCATCAGACCTCCCCATATCAATAAACACTGTCTCCTCCTGCTCTCAGATTTCCCACTAAATGAAGTTTCAGTGTCACACTGCTTTGGTTTTCTAGTCTGTATTTCTTCAGTGTTTCTCCTGTGTTCAAAAAATTCTTCTCTCACTCAAATCACGAGTATTTTCTTACCTGTAATCCTAATCAAGAGCAATTTCTTTGATTAGACCCTTTGGCAGTAGCCCACCTCTAGCAACGACATATTTTAAAGTGCTTGACATTTTGGGCTTAAATTGTCGTCACACAAGTCTCTGGAATACGTATAAAATGAGTTGGTGATTCAGGACTGGAATGTAGCTCTTGTGGGTCAGTCTGTTTCAAATTGTCAAGAGTGAGGGTATTTCCTGTTTTACCCAGAATAAATATAGTCAGAGATTATAAATGGAGGCAAATTATTCAAGCACAAATCCTTCTGATAAATTACTTTCAACTTCTAAATGTGCCTGAGGTCACAGTGTGAGGGCACCTTTTGGGGCATTAAAGAGGTTTTCTGTAGTATCTTCATTCCTAAGAGATGCATGGAATTTGAGAACTGTGAATTGTTAGCACCTTGGATATGCTGGCAGTACCCCCAACATCTCAGGTTGTTCTGTCACAGATGTCCTTTAATGATGATGAGCTCAATTATGTTTGAGGTAGGGCCCTAGGAAGAATTGGTTAGCTGTCTGGCAACATGACCTATATCAAAAGGCTCTTTGAAGTGCACAGTACTTAACACAAGACAAAGGTAAATTTATATGCTGTTTCATTCTGAATGACAGGTGGAATTTCTACCACTTCTGTGGCAGGCGCCATCTAAACCCAGTGCTGGCAAAGCTTCTAAAGGCACAACGTGATGCAACACCACTTACAAATCCCACCTGTTCGGGTTTTGTTTTGTGCAAGATTTTTATCTGTCACTCCAAGGGCAGCACTTGCCAAGGTGACAGGTGGGCAGAACAGGGAACTGGGGACATCAAGGTATGATAGGAATAGGGGAAGGTGAAGGGTAAAGAGGAAGTTGCAGAGCCCCAGGTGTTAGAGTTGGTGTTTTTTTGATGTATAAGGAGAGTAACTCGGTACACAATGTATAGGAAATGCCCTTCATTAGCTCTATTGTTCCCAGAACTACTTTGAGAGGAAGTTACTGCAAAACAGCCTAGCACAGTGTATGTGGCAATAATGAGAAGGCATCACCCTATGTAGTCTGATGAGCTAGAAATTATATTAATGTTTCTTGGCATTTTGTACTGGGACCACATCTGATTCAGTATTATGGCCAAGTTCTTTCCAGAGTCCACAATTCTAAAAGCACCTGGTGTCTACTGCACTTCCTTCCATCCCTGCCCTCCCTTCATGGTATAAACCCTAAACTGTGATAACATTTTTTGACCTTTTCAATGAGAGTTGGTTGTGGGAAAGATTAAAAGTCTTTTTAATACGCATTTTTAAAAGCACTTCAGGGTCAGTCATTTTCACCGTCCCACTCTTTTTCCTTCCTACTGTACAAGGTAGTTTGCTAATTCATCCTTTAATCATTTCGTTCTCTCAGATGAAAAGAGAAAAGGGAAATATTTGGAAAGCAAGTGCAAGATACCATTCTGACAAGCACAGAAATTGGCAATAAGGCTTTGCTTTTGGAGGCAGTAGTGTCTGCAATTAATTTTAACTCATTTTACAGTTGACTGGCTTCCAAGCTAATGGTTTTTGTAATAATTTCGTACCAGCTTCAAACAGAAGCAAGAATTCAGCTGGACTCGATCAGCTGCAGATGTCCTGGCTACACATGGTGCCACCCCTTTAGCTGTGTGACAGCTGCTGTTGTATTGTCCAGTTTCATGCCTAAACACCAAGTTGGTAGGAGGTGTCACAGTGTGATGGCTGACTCTCAGTATTTTATATAGTGTTGAGTCAAAGGCTACATCTAAGTGGTGGTTCTTCGTTGCACTGCCATTGGATTTAACAAATTTGTAAACCTGGAGTATCCTTTGGTATCTCTAGTGCTTGTTCAAATTTTGTGGAAGTCACAAACTCATTCAAAAACATCATCAGTGAGACACTGATGGCCAAATGTAGACAGAAAGCTTTTTCTCATAAGCTTGTGTGTTTGTGAGATCGGGCTAAAAATGACACTGTTAAACTTGGAAGGGTTAATAAAGGAGCTACAGGAAGAATTCAGGACCTGGTAATTGTGTCTCATTGTGAGTGAGTGTTGGATTTATGCAGGAAACACTTTAAAGTGATGAAATCAAAGTGTACTCAGAGGAGAGTCTGTCTGATTGCATGGTTACTTATTCTTATCACAGTGATACCCAGTGGTTGGAAGCTAAAGGCTAATCGAGAGAGAAACCAGTAGTAAAATGATTTTTTTGTTGTTTTTAGTCATGGGCATTACTTAGTGAACAGGGTCCAGCAGAAGATTGTAAGGATATTTTAATCATTGTGAGTCCTTTGAGTTAAACCTCAGTTTCTTCCATGAAGGTGCTCTGGGGATGTTGTAGATACCATGAACTCATACAACTTGACTAGGTGGGAGCTTTCATCATTGTCATGAAAGAGGCCAAACAACATGATTCCAATGATCCCTTTTAGTCTCAAAAGGAAAGGATAAATTTAATTCAAGTATGAACTGTTTGTGCAGTAACTGGAATTATAAAGCTGGTGTGGGCTACTGGCTATATCAGAATGCCTACCTAACCATGCCCTAATTTGCATCTTGTTTTTCCCTAAGATTGTCTAAAGTGACTAAAAACTTTTCACAAGAGTGCTTACTTTGCATTGTTTTTCATCACCAGGAATCTTAGTGCTGTTCAGACAACAGTATAACCACAATTCGGTGAAGCAGAGACTTCACTGGATAGGGTATCATAGTGGCTGAACTTTCAGGGCAGAAAGTAATCTGGGGTAGTGTGCCAGTGGAAACTGTTCATAATATGTGTCATATTTTGCACCTGGTGGTTTACTGGGCTTAACATTCTGATGTGATTCTGACAGGAAATATTGCCCAGTGCTTTATCCTATCCAAGTGGTCAAGGTATTTTATCTTCCGTTGAAAGTCTATACCTTCCTCCCTAGACACCTTTGAACTAAAAGAGGATAGATTTACATCAGAGCTTAGGAAGAAATTCCTTACTATTGAGGATGATGAGGCACTAGAACAGGTTGCCTACAGAAATTGCAGATGCCTCCTCTCTGGAAGTATTCAAGGCCAGGTTGGATGGGGCTTTGAGCAATCTAGTCTAGTGAGAGATGTCCCTGTCTATGGCAATGGAGTTGGGTCCCTTCCAACCTAAGCTGTTCTGTGATTCTAGGTAAAGCTCTGTGATGGTTCAGTAGGTCATCTCTCAGAAGAGTCTTAAGTCATTCAATGTTTGAGTTGTTGTTTTTTGGTTTCTTTTTTTTTTTTTCCCTGAAACACTACCTATAAGGCAGTATGTCTACATTTTTAGAGGAGAAAGCACTGGGCCATCATTGTTCCAGATGCTGCTTTTGACAACATCTTAAAAAATGTGGAGAGTCCTTGGAGTCCAGTTCTTCACAATTGTGGTGTTGCAGAGGATGATACTTTATGAAGAATCACAATGATTTAGCTTGGAAAAGACCTTTTAAAATCATTGAGTCCAACCATGAACCTAACTGTACCAAGACAACCACTAAACCATGTCCCTAAGCTCCATATCAATGTGACTTTCACTGCTAATGGAAGGGTTTATCTGCTGGACCTGTGTTCTTTTTGGTGTTTCCAGAGAACAGCTCAAACACATTCTTCTGCAATTTCTGTATTATGTTCAGTGTGATGCTCTAGGCACAGAATACTATGACATGTTTCTAGGAGAGTTGGTTCCTTTCTTTGCTGAAACTTGGATGGGAGAGGCTATAGCAGGAGCTAATCAATCAATGAAAGCGTTAACACTAGCTCTGCATGTGTATTACCTTACAGGTGAGGTATTTCAGAACTCTCCTTGGTGATGTTTACCGTAGTCATATGTGACAATGAAGTAAGTGGCCTTGTAAGACCACAGGAGTGATAGGCAAGTCACCATCCTGTTGTAGTTGTTTTTTAAATGCATGGTTTATGAATCCTATTTGTTCTGTCCTCTTGCTAAGTCAGAGACACTGAGGAGGATTTTTCAGTTAATTTCATGAGAAAGTGTATTACAGAATGTGCATTTTGAAGCTGATGATGTTTGTGCTTCTTGGAATGAATAGCTCCATCTGCCTTAGTATAAAAAAATTGAGTGAAACTTAAGCAGTCTGGTGTGTATGTTGCTGTTTGGATAACTAGAGAAGACTCCATGTTTTGTTTCCTGCCTTTCACAAACTTGGTGTATCTGAACATGGATTTAGATTCGACATTCCTGTACTTCCATAGTTTTGGAGGATGTAGTGCCTTGCTTTTATCATTAAATACCAGATACAGTGTGATTTTATTTTTTTCTCCTTCCCTGCTTGGTGACTGCATTGTCTGTAATCACAGTGGGATATGTTAACAACTTTTCAGTTGAGTAGTCTAGACAGCATCAAGTTGTTAGTACCATTTTCCTGCTGACTGTGCCAAATTGGTATAACTTAGCCCAGTTTTCCTGTCAAAATGAATTCAGTGCATCAGCATTACTTTCAGATTCAGTTGGCAACTTAACTGTCATCAGGCTTCAGTAGTGATGATTAATCAGCTTACTTTAAATTCCTTAATGAAAGTATTGCATATGCAGAAAAGATCTCTGCCCTTTAATAATAAGTATTGTTAATCAAGATCCCAGGTCATCTGATTATTCACGTAAATTTGATCAAAATTTGTCCTGAATTGTTTCAAGCTGTGTTGTTATAGCATTGAATTTCCACTTACCTCAGCCGCTCCGGGACATGCTCAATACAGAAGCCTGTAGCCTCCATATGTAGTGTTTGAAGGCACCTTCGATTGTTTTCTAGATCCAGAAATAATTAACTTTTTTTTTTTTGTTAAATTGAGAGCAATTTGATTCGCTTTGTGCTTAGAAAGGTGTGCTTGCTACTGTAATACAGCTGTGTGAGAATCCATATGAGTGAGTCTTCAAGGATTTCTTTAGTAGGGAAGTCACTATACTTTGACCAGGTGTAGGGATGAGAAGAAACTGGGTTTTCATTCTCTTGGTGCCATGGCTCTCATTAAACCACCCTTGCCTTCCCTTCCTGTGTGCACCCCTGTCACCCAAAAGTTGAGATTTGATCCAGACTGTCAGCTGTTGCATTCCCTTGGCCCAAGAGTTCTGGGTGATAGTGTCCTGTAATTTAAGTGTGTTGTGGCATGAGATTTAGATGCTTTCCTCTAATCTGCTGTACTTCATGCTTGCCTGGTTGTTACAGATGTCTGTCTGTTCAGGTCATTTATCAGCATGTCCTAACTTTTATTTAAAGTGTTACTGTCTATGGCAAATCTGGGATAGTGTTTGGCTTGGCTGTACTCGGCATGACAGAGGAAACCCTTACTCATCAGTTGGGCAGAAAACCCCTAGATGAGGACATGCTGCTCTGTTTTTGTTTTGTTTCTTGTAGCTGTCCACCTGCCCACTCCCAGCCTTATTTCCTTCTCTCTGAGCTCTTTACAGCTTCTGGTGTTAGTTTCTTCCTCTCTTTTTGCTTGTTTCATCATCAGATTCCTGCCAGTAGGATCAAAAGCTTTTCCTTCGGGTGATTTCATATTAACTTGCACCCTGTCAATTATCATACTCTGTCTTTGGGATGATTTTCACTCGTTCCAAAACCAGACTCTTCATTTTGTCTTCCATCTTGTCATACAGTTATCACTCTGTCTAATAGCTGTAGATGCTTGTGGCCCTGGCTGGCTGGCAGAGGGCAAAAGTCAGAACATACTTATTAAGTGGCTTATTTTGTTTGCTTCTGTGCTGGTGCATGTGTTCAATGACATGCAGGCACTGCCTGATACAGGAAGTGGTCCTCTGTGCCAGCGGCTCCTTCCTGGGACCACATTAAACTTGGACAGACCTCATGTTAGAGATTATTGCAGTTTGCTTTGCATAAAGCCCATAGAGCATCTTCTTGAGATGAACCTACATTTCCAACCAAAGAAAAACAACATGGGAGAGATCTTTAGGTCACTGGCTGGCTGGCTTCATTGCATAGCCATTGCAGCCTTTCTGTGTCTGATTCCTGGGCTGCCTTTTGGTCTCTGGTCATCCTTCTTTCCTTATTTGCCTGTACAGACAGCTTCTCATTGCTTCCATTTAAGATTGCCGTAGGCCACAGTCAGCTCAGCTAAAGCTGTTGTGTATGCTCTAATCTTTTGCTGCATACTGTAACTGCTGTCATTTTGTGTCTCACTCGTCTTGCATTCCTCGCTACTCTGCTTTAACACAGCTCCTCCTGTAGCTGCCTTGAAATGCTGACCCATTCCTTGGCTTCCTGCCATATCAAATTCAAATGTCTTCGCTTTATGTACAGGAACTCTAGTATGGAGTTCTCATTAAGCAAATTTATCCTTTTGTGTTTCTGCTCCTGTGTTGCTATTCTCTTACAGTTTTTTACATACTTCTTGGTTTGCCTCAGCTTGTGTGTGAGTCTTCTGTCTCCTCTGAAAATCAGCCTGTGCTGGAAATAACTCCTTCCCCTTCCTTACCCTTTCTCTTTACTCTCCTGTCATTCTGCTATTACTCCCTGTTAATAACTGGGATTGCAAGTCTAAGACCAAGGCAGGAGAAAACTATGTCAGTGCTAATAACAGTCACTAATTCGGTGTGCTTCAAAATTTCAGCAAGCTTGTGTCTTTGTTTAAGGCCTCGAGGCACTGTTGCAGAAGATATTTTAACCATTATTTTAATAACAACCTCGCTAAAAACTTTTCTGAAGTGGCTTTTAGGAAGCTTGCGACTCTTCTGTAATTGACTCATAATCCATTAGCAGTTAAGCCAGTTTAACTCCTTGTCCTGTGAGAACAGGATGGCTGACACCCACTTTTTAGTCTGTTCTCTTTATTTAGTGCAGAGTACAGATGGTGGTAGATACGTGGTTTTAGAAGTTTTTCTAGCTCTGATACTGGGAAGTAAATTGGATGTTTCAAACTGTATGTAGCATGCAGGACAGCTCCCATATTAGTAGCAAAAGAAAAGCTATGTGATTCTTAAAGTAATCAATGGTGCCAGCTCCAGCTGGAGAGCTGTGACTAGTGGTGTCCCTCAGGGATCGGTGCTGGGACCGGTCTTGTT
>JAOXOE010000506.1:18438380-18449391 GCA_028565055.1 Phoeniculus purpureus | reverse complement strand
ACTTGGTCTAGGTGATCCTGCTGTGGCAGGGGGATTGGACTAGATGATCTTTGGAGGTCCCTTCCAATCCCTAATGACTCTATGATGTCCTTTTTAAAACCTGCTGGGAATGACTGCACTGTTAACCTCTGTGCTCTTTACATTGCTGTGTATTCTGCAGCTTCCTTAAAGTCTAAGTAAGAGGAAATAGAGTGCCTAGGAGCAGGATGTGCACAGAGCGTTCTGCTCTCTGTAACCGAACCAGAAAAGACAGTTCCTTGTATTTTTGATCAGAAAATAGCTTTTATTGATTCCCAGCTGAGAGTTCAGTGGAATATGGCTGACATATCCATTTTTTGAATACTTTAAAGGATGCATCACAGATCAGAAATTCAGATAGGAAACTGAGGAACCAGAAATGTGCGTTGTAAGAAAGGATGGGGGGGGACGGGACAGTTACAGCTGTATTAAAAATAAGCCTAAGCGAAGGCAATAGATGGTAAAACGTGAAGACGCTAGCTGGGAACAGTCTCCCTTTGGTCAGTCAGGAAAGCTGTTGTTATGCAAATTCACATTTGCTTCAATGTGTCTTTTCCTATAGACGTTTCCTAATAAGCACTCTTAAGTAAATTTCTTTTGAAAGCTAATACAGCTCTGCAGAATGTTCTGAGGACACATACAAACCCTAAAATTACCTCTAGAAGATTCAGTGCAATTAGAGGCATTTAAAATTACTCTGTTGTGGAAGAATTCCCTCCGTTCCTTCAGTTTGGCATCCTTTATATTAGACAATAGATATTGACAGGCCAGCGTGGAGAGAGATGAGCACCGGAGGGAATTGCTTGTGCTGATAACTAATTAACAAAACAACAATCCAACCAAAGAGCCATACTGCTGTTTGCCGAGTCCGGCTCGCGTGGAACGCATGGACTCTGGTTTAAAGCGTAAAACGGCGCCAAGCGTTACAGACTGATACAGAGGAAAGAAGAACCAACAAGAAAACCCCACCCAAAAACCCTACAAAGGAAAAGCCCTTAACAAGCAAGCAAAAGAAAAACCACAGAAAGATACCTATGGAGAAGGTTGGACATTTTTAAATGTGCAAAGTGACCTGAAAAGATTTTTTCCATGAATGTGTTATGTTGTAGAGGACACTAGCAATGAGGAAAAGATTGATATGTGATATCAGTTCATCATGCTTATTGCATAGAATCATAGGATATAATCATTAGGGCTTGGAAGGAACCCCGAAAGATCACCTAGTCCAATCCCCCTGCCACAGCAGGATCATTTCCTGGTGCATTAAATAGATGCTTTGTTTTTCAAAGGCATGAGGTCGTTAGGTGCAGGTAAACATGAAGTATTTCATCCTCCCTTCCAACGTGTGTATGTGTTCATGTCAAAGGCATTACCTGCTGCTACCAAGTGTTCATTTGACAGGGAAATACACGGAGCAAACTCCTAACCTTTATCGATGGCAAATTGTGGGGCTTCAATGAAATCTCAAACCTCAAGCTCACCGTAAAGCTACAGCTGAGTTTCATACAGCAAAAAGCGCTTTTCAGAATTATCTGGATTCCATCCAGGACAACTGAAATAGGGATCAAAGCCAATGACATGTGTTAGAGGAATGGTGTGTTGAAGGCTAATCTATTGCATATGTCTAGGGAAAGTCCATTTATCCATAAATTAAGTGATGAAGTACTTCAAAGGACAAATATGATTTGGAACAGCAATAGTTTGGGGTACTAAAACGTTTCTATTAGGGAATCTAAGTGATATTTCTGTTAGTAAAACCACACAGAGACCACTTCTATTCGGAGCTAGTCTAACAGCTCGAGAGATTAATCCTTAGCAAGGGAAAACATGTCCAATAAACTGAAGTATTGCGAGCAGCGTGTGAAGGTCTGAGCCAGTCAGGATCAGAGCCACAAAATCCACAGAGCACTGAAGACCTTCCTTGACTCTACAGGGTTTCGGAGAAAATCCCTATACCTACGTGTGAGTAAGTGGAAGCATCCCAGTGTCAAACAATGATGAGCTCTTATCGAAATCCTTTGAAAATAAAAAGAAGCAGCACAGGTGTGTGTCAGGGAGGCTCAGAAATTGTGTGTGGACGTTTGTGCTCCCCCAGGTTGTCCTATGGGACTCTGGCTGGTAGGCACAATGTTCATGTGGTTTTGTGGCAGGTAGGGCAGGGGGGGCCTCTTTGGCTGAAAGAAACACGCCTGGAGCCCTAAATAACCTTCTTGCACAAATGCAGAGTATGCAAATGGCGCGTGCTTTGGAGCTTCCTGCTTCTGCAGGGAGTTGTGTCCTGGGAGAGCGTTTCTCAGGAGCCTTTGTGGATTGATGTAAAGGACTGAGCAACAGCCCCCACAACACCTGTCCTTTGGTTGTTTCGGGTTTGCAAACCCTCTTATTTCCAGAGGCACTTTGCTTGAAGTCAGACCTGGACAGTTAATCACAAAAGGCACGTTGAAGCGTACGCTCTTCTTCAGGTTAGGCTTTGCCCAGCCTGCTTGTCTTGTCTTTCTAAAAGACACCCTAAGTAAGATTTTCAGACTTTTCTTCACTGTATTATCCAGATCCCCCCAAAAAAGAAAAAGCTGCTGGTGTTGGTTTCTCCCTCCACCACTAGATGCCAGCAAGAGCACTGGGTTTGTGAAACTGGACAAGCATGGAAGCAGGGAGGAAAGAGTCGTGGTGGGTCTGCAGACGACTTATCTTAGTGATACGTGTTTTTACTTCTCAGTTACTTTTCATCATGGCAAAGTGCTTGTTGCCATCAAAGCCTGCACAGCTTTAAAGAGGAGCAATTGTCTCCCTTCCGTGTGCTAAATCCCAAAAATACTTTCTGATCATATTTTCCAATATGCTTTAGGTTTGACTCTGCAACTAAGCAGAGCTGGTAACCTAGACGTTAACAGGAGACACCCTCAAGTTGTCAGTTTACAGTACTGGTGGTGATGGCTGCAGTCACCTCTCGGGAGAAGTAAATCTGTGTGCTGTGAGGATTTGTTATCGACTGATTGATGTTTCGAGCGAGCTCTCTTTGGTTTCTCCAAACCACTTTGACAGCTGACTGCAAGCCAAAGCCATCATCAGATGTGAGCCTGGTTTGGTGGGCTGACCCAGCCATTTTTCATACATCACTTCTTCATCACCACCTTCTCTGAGGTTGTGCTAGAGTGAGCCAGGCTTCACTCTGCAACTTTGCAGGTGTAATTCAGCTGAACGATGCTCTCAGATGTTGGGAAAAGCTTTTCTTGAGCTTTATAAAGTGCCAACCTGTCAGTGTAGCAGAAGCAGTAAGGCAAAAGCTCCTGTTATGGGCTAATCAAGAAAAGAGCTTCCAGCACAGTTTGATGCCAGTGAGAAAGCTGCTACCATGCCAAGTGTTATTAATAATAATACAAGACATGGATGAGGAAAAAAGTGAATGTTCTTATTAAAACCTGTCAATTAACTGTTGTTGATTAACATGAAGATCTGCTTCCCTCTATAGCTCAAAAAAGAAGTACGATTCCGGGACTGGATGGCCATCTTTTTCTGAGGCTTATGGTACTCATGGCAGAGATGAAACTAATGCCAATATTGTGAGAAGAGTGGATAACTCGTTGGGATCAACTAGAACCGAAGTTGTCTGCAAACAGGTATGTTTGTTTTGGAGGTGGTGAAACTCAAAGATGCGGATCTTAACAAGTAAGTTTCCTTGTGCCCATGGATCTGTCTGAACACAGCAATGAGAATGGCAGTATCGTTGGAACCATCCTGTCTCACTTCTTGGAATGAAATATGTGAGTACAGTTTGGGTTGGAGAAAATGATGTGTCTGCAGAGAGTCACTGTGTTAAGTAGAATCAAGTGCTGGCATTTAAATGTGAAATTTATTCAGAGGACCTCAGGTGAACTGCAGCACGTGACCATGTGGAGTCTATTCTGAGATTATATGACAGTGGAAGAGGCTGAGATTTAGTCCACGTATCTGCCTCATCACATGGGCAGTTCTTCCTAATTCAGTCCTGCTAAATGCATGCTGAAGTTGTTCTTAAAACATGCAGTGATGGAAACTCCACGGCCTTACTAGTCAATGAGCTGTAACCTTCATGTCCTCTTACTGTTGGTTAGACACTAGGGAAAAAGCCATGTTTGCTTTGCAGCAGTGGATGCTTATTACTATTTGCCCTGCACAGCAGTGGTGGTGCCCCACGTCTTCTCTTCTTTTGCAAAAACCACCCTTCTGTCTTAGGGACCTATTCTGACTGCTTCCATTATCTCTTTTTCAGACTGGAAAGGGACAGTTCCTTCAACTGTTCCTTTTCAGGTGGCGGGTTTTTCTAGAGTGCTGATTGCCTTGTGGCTCTGTTTTGCACTGCTTCAATGGATCGTTTCCAATTTTGAAGTCCAATGCAAAGCTGGACATAGTGCTTCAGCTGAGCCTAGCCTGCACCAGAGAGCAGAAGCTGATCGGGTGCATTATAGACAGTGTTCCTGTCCTTGCACCTTTACTTTTCCACGACCCGTACTTGGTTTGGCACCTGCTGTAACGTGTCCTTTTCTAAATAACTACTACCCCTAGCCATTTCTTCCCAACCCTAAATCTGTGCTATTACTTTTGTAGCGTTAGGGTTGCTAATACTGCCCTCCGGTGTGCTTGCAGCCCTTCCAGCAGGATCAGGTATTACCTGCAAGCATAACAAGCACTTGCTGCAGTCCACTTTCACGGTGGATTTCATGTATGTGATAATATCCAGCAGTCATCTTTCAAGAATCCCAGAAGAAGACAACATTCCAATTTTACAATGAGCCACTGAGAGCTATTCTAATTTTTCCCCATCAGTATTTTGGGGTAGGGAGGGACCTGTGAGAAGGACCTACAGTGACTGTCTTAATTTACTTGAAGTTTTCATTGGATTTTGAGATGTCTAGATGTTCCTATTTATTTCCCATGCATTAGTACCTTTTGACTGGATGTGTTCCCGTGTGACTTGGTCTAGGTGATCCTGCTGCGGCAGGGGGATTGGACTAGATGATTTTTTGAGGTCCCTTCCAACCCCTAATGATTCTATGAGTCTTCTGGGATCTACTTTGAGGGCAGATATTTGCCCACTGGCCAGAAGGTGATCACTCCAAGATGTGTTTCTTGTCTCCCCTGAAGACAACTCAACATACAAGGTTCTCAGTTCAGGGTAGCACAGTAGGTACCAGCTTAGCAGTGGTCTCTAACTGCGAAGGTAATAATGGTGCATGATTTCTGTTTCAGTGTGATGCCCATCTAGGCCACGTGTTTGATGATGGTCCCACACCTTCTGGACAGAGGTTCTGTATCAACAGTGTTTCATTACACTTCAAACCAGGCTCTGGTCAGTGAGATTATGTTCTCTGTGGTTTACACAACATCCTCCTACTGCTTGTACAACAGGCTCATGAAAAAAACCTCTCGTGTTTTAAGTAAAGGGCTCAGATTTTACGGCACTGAAACTTTGCTTTCCAGCTGGTTTTGGTGTTGATGAGATACGTATTTTGCGTAAATCTTTGGCAGTCTGCCTTGTCACGGTGAATGTGCTGTAAATCTTGGTCTGTTTATGGTGTGTTTTTAATTTGAAACAAACCAAAACTGCAGTAGTTCACATCCATAACTATCATCGTTGACTGTATTGAGGCCGATGAAGTGTTCTCCCGAACCTAGCTTTGCCGATACTACACAGCAGGTGTGGCGCCCGTGAAGTGACAGAGCTTTTGCTTCTGTGAAGTCACCCTATCCTTCTGAAGGGAATGAAAAATAACACGAATCTCCAAATAAGGTCCGAGGGGTTCTTTTCCGCTTGATATAGAAGACCTTTAGCCAAGCCAAGTGACTTTTCCATGAACCCATAAAAGCGCAGTCCTGAAGGAGGTCCTAATTAAAACTATTCCAGGCAGCAGAACCAAGAGGGAGAGGGTCTTTCTTCTTTGAAACCAGTGACTTTGATTCTGCGTCTGCTAACAGAGGCAAAGTGGGTTTTGTTCCAGGAACACCCTTATACAGAAATAATATGATAAGAACGTAATATGACCAGGCTGACATTATCACTTGTGTGTTTCAGATCCTGAAAATAAAAATGAATGAGAAATTCACTGTATTTGGGTGAGGATACCAAAAAGCATGCTCGGTGAAGTGATGCTTTTGTTGAAAACATGCCTTGTCTGTTCTTCCTTGTAAATACTTCTCTGTATTCTCCCAGGCACAGTCACCATGCTTTGCTGCAGCAAGGGAATAAATTGCATGTTTGCTAAATTGAGCTTTCCTGCTTTCAGATTTTTTTTCCAGTGAAAATAATCTCCGAGTCAGAACATCAGCTTCAAGAAACTGGCTGGGTTTAAATGCTTCCCTGCTGAGAGTTACTAGGCAACATCTCATTTGGCTTTACCTATAACAGGCTGTTTTCATTCTCCTCACTTTGGTTGCCTCAGTAATAAAAAGGGTGTGTTCATTTACTAGTGCAGCCTTAGAACTGGTTAATGCCTTCAGAAAATGGACCTCTGTTGCACTGAATTTACTCTTGTTCCTTCTGTCTTGGAGCTCTGCAGCTTTTTGTGCCCTGGTGTCTTTTACAGAAGAAATCTACAATTTCATAACCCCTAAAATCATCACAGGAAGTCAATGGTCATTAGAGCAAACCTAAACGAGAGTGGAACAAAGGCAACTAGAGGTGAGAAACAATGTGAACTGAAGCAGATACTTGCTGCTGCTGGTTTTGTATAGTGCCATAGAGGGTGACAGTCGCATTGTTACTAGAGGTGTCTATAACAGCAGCGTGCCACTTGCTGTGTCATGCAGCATCATGCTTTACCATGTGGAGATGCCCTTGCATCACCTATTTTTGTCACCTACCTACTCTGACCAGGATGTACCTGACCAGCATGGTTATGGCTGTGCTCCCAAGAGTCTTCACAGGTATACAAAAATCAACATCCTCGCACGTTCTGCATGTATCACCCTCTTCTGATAGACTTTCGCTCACTGCTGGCTTGCCATTTCTTTTTCTTAAGTTCTATCATAGAGTTGTTTATGTTGGAATTCCCTCAGACTGTCCTCATAGGAAAGGTTCTCCAGCCCTCTGATCATCCCTGTGGCCTTACTCTTGACTTGTTCCAACAGCTCCATGTTGTTCTTGTACTGGGGGTTCCAGAATTGGATGCAGTATTCCAGATGAGGTCTCACAAGACCAGAGCAGAGCCGGAGAATCATAGAATCATTAGGGATTGGAAGGGACCTCGAAAGATCATCTAGTCCAATCCCCCTGCCATGGGCAGGGACATCCCACCCTCTTTTCCTAGCTCCTCTTTTGCCTTCGTAAATGCTCATTTGTTATTATTTGTTAAGATTTTAATTTAACCAAGACATAGTTTCCACTACCTCCAGAATCAATATTTTCTCTGTCTTTTGACAATTTTTTTTAATTTTATTTTACATGCGGTTTCCAAAAGACTATAATTTACAGTTAAGACCATGCAATCAAAGACAATGGCAGGATTCCTGAGAGCAGAGCAATCCTGGCTTCCTAATCATGGCTCTCATGCTCTACAGAAGAATTACAGTCCTGCTAAGGGAACAGCAAATACCTGTTCCCATAAAGACACACAGCTTAGCATTTTAAAGGTATATTGAGTGAGGAAAATCTACACCTCTTTTTGCTCTAGGGGTCAAGACTAACCATGCCTTGGGAGAGGCACCATGAGAAGATCCTCCAGCAAGGCATGGCATAGCCCATATTGCATTTGTGTGTGTCCTTTGTGATCAGGAAGGACACCATCAGGTGTGCAAGGTCATTGCCAGCACCATTTTGTGATAAAGACCAGCCATGCACTTGAAGTCATGATCTTGGGGTTAGGGAGGTGTTGAAATGAGGGCTGGGCTTGACAATCCTGGAGGTTGTTTCCAGCCATGATGATTCTGTGGTTCTATGCAGCAACTTCAGTGGGGTCCTCTCTTGCTACGAACTGTTATGAGATGACTAGACTCACATAGAATCATAAAAGTTGGAAGAGATTTACAAGACCATCAAGTCCAATTATCAACCCAATATCACCATGCTCACTAAACCATGTTCCCTAGTGCCAGATCTACCTGTTTTTTGAACACCTCCAGGGATGGCAACTCCACCACCTTCATGGAGACCCTATTCCACTACCTGATCACTCTGTTAGTGAACAACATTTCCTAATGTCTAATATAAATCTCCCCTGGCATAATTTGAGGCTGTTTCCTCTTGTTCTATTGCTAGTGACTTGGTGTTCTGGTTTTGATTGTTTTGTGCTGGTTTGGATTTCTCAGGGCCACAGATACACAAGGAAAACCAGGGACATTATAATAGTAAATAAGTAAAAGAAATGTTATTACTAGAAAGTAAGGAAAGGGTTTAAAGACAAAACTGCAGCCATCTGCAGGTATTGCTCCTGCAGCTTCTTTTCCCCACCAGCTTCTTTTTCCTCTCTCCTTTTTTGACTCTCTTGATGCAAATACATCACACTGACTGACACCGCCAGTCTTCTCAGAAAGAGATAGAGAAAGGAGAAACAAAATTGTCTTAGGCTTTGTGATCCTGCTTGAGTAGGGGGGGTTGGACATGATGACCCCTGGAGGTCCATTCATACTCTAATGATCTGTGTATCTGTATTTTTCACTGGGTCAGACTGTTCTCACAACACAGATGAGAAGAAGCCAAAATGGCTTCAGAAGATGCCTGAGAGAGGAACATCTTTCACTTTCCAGGAATAATTCTGCGTTAGTAACATTATGGGAAGGGATTTCCAGCTGTCCCTTGTCACATGGCACATGAGTCTTGCAAAACTAAATGACATGACACTTGTGAGAAGAGACTGACCACCACGTCCCTACAACCTCCTTTCATGTAGCTGTAAACAGCCAGTAGTTCTTCCCTCAACTTCCTTTTCTCCAGACTAAACAACCCCCACTCTCATAGTCTGCTGAGCAATCATGATACCCAGCAGAGTACTGATACTCACTGCAATTCCAGCTGTATTTTCCATGGTAAGGAGATGAGACCGACATAATACCTCTGACTTTCCTGTGTGACTTGGTCTAGGTGATCCTGCTGTGGCAAGGGGATTGGACTAGATGATCTTTCGAGGTCCCTTCCAATCCCTAATGATTCTATCATTCTATGATTCTATGGCTTAAAGTAAACAAAAGCAGAGAAATAATGTAAAGGCTACTTTGGTTTGAGGTAATGCTGCAGCACTCAAATAAATAGCAAGCAATCTGACCTTGGTGGAAGTGAGAAGAACCCAGCAAGACCTAGATGAGCAGAGCACACAACTTCACACTCATATTAGAACATCTCAAAACCACCCAGATATATGTGCAAAGCCATTAGTATCTCTCCTGCTGGAGAAGACAAGAAGGTTGAGCTTTTGAGTTTGGTGAAAGGAATCTGGGTGCATCATGGCACTGATGCATTTTGTTCACTCTTAAGCACAGACTTTCCCTGCTTGCAGTGGCTTTGCTGGAGGACAACTACCTTCATGAAATGAAAACAAGCAAAAAATTAGCAGAAGATGTCAAGGATCAAGTAAAAAGTTATACACAAAAGCAGGAATACAGAGTAGGGAACATCTGGTGCTGCAGCACCAGCTCTTCCACTAGTTGTGGAGTACGGTGCTCATACTTTTTTCCAGGATGAGATCAAATGGTACAACATCAGTGCACAGCATTAAGGTGATTTGCCCAACAATTAAAGGCTTTACATATGTTTGGTTGGCACATGGCCAGAGTATTTTTAGAGGCTTTTACTGTCAAGCGATGTGTCACCCTCCCTGTGCCAAAGGAGACAAGGTTCGTAGAAGAATGTGTGGGAGCTGCTTAGCATTTTAGAGCAAAGCCATTGATTCTGAACACTTGGAATCAAAGACAAGCTGGAACGACTTTAATACCTTATTTTGCTCCACTCATTCACTAAGTCCACTTGAGTCAAAACGAGGGCTTAGCATATTTGGGGGAGTTGTTTTTCATACACTCTAAACTATCTTTGTGCAACCAGTCTAATCTCCTAGCAGAATCACAACCCTAGACTTCAGGATGGAAATCCCATGCAAAAGGGTACTGGCAGGTAAAGGGGCCCAAGATGGCTGGTCAGCATTCAAAGACCGCTTCTTTGAAGACCAATATCAGAGCAGGAAATCAAGGAAGGGAGCCAGAAGACCTGCATGGCTACTGGTCAAATGCAAGAGCAAGAAGAAAGTCTACAGTTCATGGAAGGGGGGGATGGCCACTTGGAGTGATTGTAAGGCTCTGGTGAGAAAAAGTAGGGATGCAACTAGGAAAGCCAAGGCCTCCTTTGAATTAAACCTTGCAAGAGGGGTCAAGTACAACAAAAAGGGCTTCTTCAAATACATTGCAGGTAAAACTAAAATTAGAGGCAATGTAGGCCCCCTGCTGAGTGAGGTGGGTGCTCTGGAGACAGAGGATACAGACAAAGCAGAGATACTGAACACCTTCTTTGCCTCTGCCTCTCCTTCTGGGGGCTGTCCTGATATCAAGCCCCAGACTGCTGAGGCTTCAGACGAAGTTGAGGCAAGAGAGGAGTTTGACCTGGCTGATGAGGACTAGGTTAGGGATAAGCTGAGCAAACTGGATGTACATAAATCCATGGGCCCTGACAGAATGCACCCATCCATACTAAGGGTGAAGTGGAAGTCATTGCTAGACCACTCTCCATCATCTTTTCTAAGTCCTGGGGATCAGGAGAGGTGCCTAGCAACTAGAGGACAGCAAATGTCACTCCAATCTTCAAAAAGGGTAAGAAATAGAACCTAAGTAACTACAGACCGGTTGGCTTCACCTCCATCCCAGGAAAGGTGATGGAACAATTTATCCTTGACGCTGTCTTTAGGCACATCAAAGACAAGAGGGTTATTAGGGACAGTCAGTGTGGCTTCACCAAGGGTAAATCATGCTTGACCAACCTGATAGCCTTTTATGAGGGCATAACCAGGTGGATAGATGATGGCAGAGCGGTGGATGTGGT
>JAOXOE010000506.1:18402770-18414304 GCA_028565055.1 Phoeniculus purpureus | reverse complement strand
TTGCTCAAATGATGTTAGTCCTAAAGAGTCTATCAAGAGGGTGAAAACTGCCAGAGGTGTTGGCAGATTTCTTTCTGTGTGAGAGAACGCTTGGTATCATTTCTAGCTGGATGAGCAAGGATTATATAATGGAAATACTTCAGCTACTACAAAATCATGGAGAGGTAGTGATGAGTTGACGAAGGCAGAGGATGGGTCCTTTTTTTTTTTAAATAAAAAATATATTTTATAAAAAAATATATTATAAATATATATAAAAATATATTTTATAACAAATATCATTTTTTTAAAGCAACTATAAATTGATACTGGCACAGAGTAACCAAATCCTCTTCCTTGTACAACACCTAAGTTGATAGGCGCAGCTGCTCAAAAGCAACTGAAGCTGCAGATGCCCTCACAGAGAATTACACAGATCGTTGCCATCAGGACTTCTTGGATGCACAGGGAAATGGGAAGATTTTCCCAAAATCTTAACACAGTCTGAAATCAGGAATGTCTCAAATTATTATTAAAAACTTGAATTTCTCCAAATAAATAGCAACTCATGTTAGTGTTTCTAGTTCAGTCTGGATCTCCAACTTGTCCTTTTAAAAATGAAATGTGGGGGGTCTATTGCAGCACATGGGAAGGCTTAATATAAATTAAACTATTATTTTCTTTTTTTTTGCATGCAGTTTGATCCTTTATTGATTGAAAGCAAAACAGTGGCAACAGTTGTGCTAATGCTTAATTCTCCTGAAGAAGAAGTTTTGGCTAAAGCATGTGATTCTCTGTACAAATTTGCATCCAAAGGTTAGTGGTTTTGCCCTGAGTCTTCCTTTGCATTGTTTAGATTTTGGTTCACAATTTTTTAGTTCCCTAGCACTGAAATAATCTCTGATAAGTTTTGGGGTTTCCTGAAATATCTTTCTGACTTGTATTTGCAGTTATAAAGGACTCCTTTGGTTTGATTGGAGGAAATTTGTTGTAAAATTTTCAGTCTCTGTTTAATAGAGCTAGGTTTACGTGTAACCTATATCCATTTTGTTATGAGCAGCAGACCTGCATCTGAGGAAGAAGTCTTTCTTTTATGTTCCAGTTTGAAACTCCTATACCAGGGTGGTTATTTCAAGGTTCAGTTTTCAAAGAAAATGACTTTTTAGCCTGTTTCTCCTATGTTTGCACAGGACTTCTGTGCAGATAATTTATTTGAGACTGCTCAGCCTCCTTTATTTCTGTATGTGTTGGGAATCTGACAAGTCTCCACCTTTCCAAAGATCCCTATGTTATCTATAGCCAAGTGTTATGTTCCAGATACACAGAAGACAACTGTTTAACAAAGACTCAAAATTATGTACCCCATACGTTCCTAGTTTGGCTCCTACTCATTCCGTGTGAGCCATTCAAATTGATAAATACTGGCAGCATTTTTAGTTATAATCAATCTTTTTTATATTAATTTCCATTTCATTTATATTTTCTTTAAGAATTGTGGTTTTACGTGCTTTTTGTACTGGTGGCAATTACTACCACTGCTGAAGTGGTGGGAGAAAAGCTGGAGATTTTTACAGTTGCCTAGGAATCATTTGGTTCTGAAAGAGGTTTAGGTTTAGCTTAATGAGACAAACTTGGCTGAGGATGTTCAACCAGATTTTCAATATGTGAAGAGAGAATTTGTACGGCTAGGAGATGACTGTGAACCACACACGATAAACTCATGTTGGATTCTTCCTGCTGTCCTTAGTAGAATAACTAAAGCATCCACTGCAAGAGGACAGATACTTAATTTTTCTGTTTCTACTAAATGAGTAATTCTTTAAATTGTTAACTTAGGTATTCCTACAGTCTTTCAGAAGAGTAGACTGTAGCTTTGCGGTGTGACACAACAGAGGGAGTTATTTTCACTTCGAAGTTAATGTCTTGAATGTTGCTAGTCACTTAAGTCCCATCCCTCAATAAGAAAGAGCTTTTGTATTTTAATTGTGTTGTGGCTTGAGAATGAGCATAGTTCTCCAGTTTCTTCTCACACTGCTCATTTGGAGCCAGAAAGGATGAGCAAGATTCATTAGAAAATGAATTATAAAGTTGTTGTGGGAACTGAGAATAGAAGCAGGTTTTGGGTTTGTTTATTGGGTTTTGAGTGGTTTTTGAATGAGCAGCATCAGAAGGCTGCAATTATGCCAAATGCTTCTGTTCTTTGCGTTGCCAGAGCCTATTCAGCTACAAAGTGTTCCATTCTCATGTCGTAGAAATCTCAGGTGGGTTTTAATGATCCAAATCCTGGAGGTTGCTTTGGTTGAGGGTTGATGCAGATCCACATAATGAATTGTTATTTTGAGGAAAATAAAATGGGAAATCAAGAAAAGAGGAAAATCAAATTAGGTTCTTAATGGTATTTCACCAAGTAGAACGTAGTCCTTTGTTCTGCCACTCCAACAATCAGCTGGGTGTCCAACAGACACAAGCATCCTTTGCTTTACAAGTGTGAATTAATCCTAGATTCTATTAATTCTTGATCTTGTCTGACACATGTTCATTTGGAATATAGATTATATGATCTCCCAAGGTCCTTTGTTCTTGGATTCTACAGTCTGATAAAGGATTGGTTGCTGGTTTACTTCATTACATTAGATCTGTGAGCTTGTTGCATTTGTATAGAACTTTTAACCTCATCACTCTTCAGGTGATGAAAACAAAATGACACTACTTGGTCTTGGGGCAGTGGAACGTCTGTATAAACTCATCTCACACGAAGATCCAGTTGTACGCAGAAATGCCATCGTGGTGCTCGGCATCATGGCTTCTAATAGTAAGTTCCTTTTTTAAATATTTATCAATTGTATGAGTGTGATCATCAAAGCAATAGGTGGCCAATGTGAAAAAATCCTATAATAATGAATCAGAGACAGGAGCTGTTAACATAGGAACAAATTCAGCTGCAGTGAACTCTGTGTATTTTGAAAAAAAAGAAGTGCAACATAAATTAATTTTACTCTCAACTTTGTTTTTGTTTTGATGGGGCCAAATTGAAACAGTTTAATACTGGAATTATGTCTGTAAGGGAAAGCCTCACCACATAAGTGCCTCAAAATGTGGACATGACACAGTCCTCTTTTTTACAAATTTGAACGAGAAGGTTGAAGTATTATTTACCATCAACAGAAAATGCCATGGATAAATATTAGTTGTTACTTAAGGCATTAGTGTAACTTCAGTGTTGTGGGAGATGGTATGTTCAATTCGAAGCAACTAGCTTTGATGGTGTCAAGCATGGGATGCATATTTACCCAGCTTCTTGGCAGGTAAATTAATGCTCTAAATTCTTTGTTATCTGTATCTAGTGAAATTCCAGTAGTCCCTCAGAGATACACAACAAGTAGTGCATATGATTCTATGATCTACTGTAGCCATACCATTATTAAATGATTTAATCACAATATATGCAGATTGTCTTGTGCCTCTTCTACAAAGTGGGAATGGATGTATTACATTCATGCTGAGTGTCTGAGTGCCAAATGATCAAGATGAAGTGAGTGGTAGGTAGACACAGCTGAAGATGAAGGAGTGAGTGATCTAAGGTTGAGTTCCAGTAGCTGTTGTTTTCATATTGCTTGACAAGCCTACATCTAATTAATGTAATAAATCAAGTCTTATTGTGGTAGATGTTCTACCCATTTGGCTTTCATGGTGGTATCCTCACTGCAATTTAAGTCTTCAACTTCTACCTGCTTTTTGTATTGCTCTGAACTTTATGCTCTTTACCTTGTTTTCAGCACTAGCATATAGATATGGCCTTCAGACGTTGGTTTCCAATGCACAGACACGGATTTGAATGGCTGAAGATCTTCCATTTATGTTAATATTTTTAACTGGGGTTTTTTCTTTAAAAATGAATTCAACTCACACATTTTTTCTTACATTTCAATGTTGTAATGTGTTGATAGAAACAACACAGCCCTAGAAGATGTCATGAAATCTGTCCTAAAGAGTGGTTTTTTTGGTCAGTGAATCCCAGTGGTTGTGGTTTTGCTAATTTGCCATTGGCAACAATCAAAATGGATCGTGAAAGCCTTTACTGTGGTTTTGATAAGACCTATGTAATTCATGTTTCCAGTGTGTGGCGTGGGCTCTGTGAGCATAGAAGCAGAAAGTGATGGCTTGAAAATTAAGTAATGGAAGGATTGTTTTTACTTTGATAATTTTTGCCACAAGTAACTTAAACTATTCAGGTATAACTTCTTTGAGAATTAAAACTGTGACGTATTTAATTCATGCCTGCTAGGTGCAAGTATTTTGAACACAGTTGCATTGAAATACTGAGGGATTTGTATCAAATATCAAAGAATGTTGTCTGGTACTTGAAAAATATCCTCAGCGTTTTCTAGGCTCATGGTGATCTTAATGTAACTTCAGTTGTGTGTCATCCCAGTCAGATTTTTTTTGCACCCAGGGAGTAACCATATATATGTGTTTACTTTGATGCAGAATCTGTGTCTGTACTCAGCCAAGATTGCCAAACAGAAGGTTTCACATTCGTGTCTATTTCATTGCAGACGATGTCAAGAAGTTACTGAGGGAACTGGATGTCACAGATTCACTGATATCACAGCTGGCGCCAGAAGGTAGCTTGCAGTATTCACTCCTTGTCCAAAAATACACTCAGAAATAATTTATGATTGCCATTTCATCAGAGGATTTAATAAAATCTTCATTGTAACTTACGATTCATCATACATGTTAAATGGGTAATAATCGCTTTTGTAGGAGTAGCTCTGCAACTCAGCTGAGTAGAGTTTTATGTTGTATTGATGGAGCAATATGTTTCTTGAGATGTCAGGTATAATGAACAGCTGCTGTTTATTGACTTTAAACAGTATTTCAAACCACTGGATTTGTGAATATATACTGTGCTGAATAAAACCTGATCAGACTACTTCTTTGTTTTTCCTCATAGAGGATGTAGTTATCCATGAATTTGCTACTCTCTGTCTAGCACATATGGCTGTTGAATATACTACTAAAGCACAGATCTTTGAGCAAGGTGGATTAGAACCACTTATCAGACTGCTAGGTAGCCCTGATCCTGATGTTCAGAAGAATTCACTCGACTGTATCTACCTCCTGGTGCAGGTAAAGTTAGATGTTGTTATTGGTTTAAATTACAGAAGCAGATAAGCACTTCCTCCACAGCCTGCCATCCTCCGTGGGGTTGGTAATTTTAAAACGTTTGGTTCCTTCACTCCCTAGTGTTCATCAGTGCATTTGGAAACATTACACCCCAGTGCTTGATTGTTAACGTTAGTTATGAATGTGGCTGATTTGACTCTAATACTGTTGAACTTAATGCAATTATCCATGCTGTACAGAAATGTGAGATCAGATTCAGGATTTATAAATGAAATACTGATTCGTGTTCTTAGTTGGAAAATGTTAATCTTGGTAATGAGAGTTATAATGTGTCTATCCAAAAGGTTGGAATAATCCTGTCAATTAAAGCACTAGCAGTTGAATTGTGCCTCGTTTTAGCCAGCAAGTCCGTAGTCAGTTTTGAACATCTTTTTAATGATAGGTGAATGCTGTCAACAGCTGCTTTCCATACCGAGAGGAACAGATTTGTTATTGGCTACTTTCACACTCAGCACTAATGTCATCCATATGCTGCTTAGCAAAAGAATGGTGCATTTGTATGTCAGTACTCTTCCATGGCTGAAGCAAATCAATTTGATAATGAATTCAGTTTATAACTCTATCTCTTTTGGGGCATCAGAGCATGTCTATTCAGAATCACATTTTACTCTTTCTCCTTTTTTACTATCTCACTGTCTTTGTTGCAGGGTATATCTGGATAACTGCACCTGGTGCTTGCTTATATTGATAAGGATAATTGCATGCAGCACATGTGCAATAAGCTATTTAAAAGCAAATTGTAATTTATTTATTTATTTTATATTTTAATATAATCTGCTGCTGCCTTTTTGTTAAGCTGCGTGTACACTCGTTAAAGTTGAATCTTTAAATTGTCGTTTTATAATTAGCAAAACAGAAGAAGATATGACCAGGCAACCACAGTAGAGTGTGAAAACTGTTTTCACCCTACTGAGGTGAATAAACATGATTAAACTAGATGTAAAAAAACTTTCTCAAAGAAATGTGTATATTGAGGGAAACACGGCAAAATCAAGAGCTTCCTTAGGCAGGACTAGATTCTGTAATGCCTACTTCAAACACACAAAAAACCCCCCTGCTTGTTTGGCCCTGATTATATTCGGTTTGATTCTCAGCTGAAAAGGAAGTAATCTTCAAAACGGGAGGCTCTGGAATATTGGCTCATTGCTGTGTTTGGAATCAGGTGTTTGGTGTTCTTTCTGTCAAGTTAGGAATTGATGCGCTGATACGTTCTCTATCGCTAATAGGCTTTTTTGTTACGTTTTGTTGCAGGATTTTCAAAGCCGTGCTGCAGTTCATGCGCTGAATGTAATTCCACCCTTGCTAGAACTACTGCAGTCTGAATACCCAGTCATTCAGTTGTTAGCCCTCAAAACCTTAGAAGTGATCAGCAAAGACAGAGAAACCAGGATAACACTGGGAGAAAATAAAGGACTAGATTGTCTTCTGAAGATACTGGAAACCAAAGTACGGTTTAGTTGCCTTAGAAGATTTTTCTTTTTTACTGCTAATGTTTGTGTGACTAATGGGAACTATTATTCATGTTATAAAAGAATGAGAAATGCTCCTTACCTGGAACTAACTATGTTTGTTTACTCTCCATTTCTCAAAATCACAGTATCACAGTATTAACCAGCTTGGAAGAGACCTCATAGATCATCAAGTCCAACCCGTTACCACAGAGCATATAGCTTCTTATACCATGTTTTAAAAATACTTTTATTATATGATGAGCTCTGGTTCTGGTCCCTAGTTTGAACACTGACCTTTTCTGAATTGTCTTTGATATCAATGGCTTTAAATATCATTTCCTACCTTGGAAATGTCATCGTGTATATTATTATGAAACTAATGTTAGTGCTTTTTGAATTCAGATGTCACTATGGGAAATACGAGGTTTTAAATTCTCCATGTATAATTACAAATTCAAATTTATCTAATTAAAATTTATGTCATTTACTATTTTTAATTTTGAAATTTCTGAATGCCTCCCTCACTTTGATGTAAATGAGGAACTGTCAGGATTTTTACAGTTTTTGATAAATTGTGCTGCATCGTAAGGCACATCAAAGAAAGGCTACGACAAATACCAGCATCCAAAGACGTACTTTACAGTAGGAATAAGCTGTCCAAGAGAAAGCTATGGCAATTATACTACAAAGTTAAAAGCCAAAGATGTTTTAATTCTGATTTGTAGGTTATTTGCTTGGCATTGTTTCCTTGTTAGGAGCTCAGTGACCTACATGTGGAAGCTCTTGCTGTGTTGGGAAATTGTCTGGAAGACGTGCATACTCTACGACTGATTCAGCAGACAGGAGGCCTCAAAAAGCTGCTTTCATTAGCAGAAGTCTCTACTGTTTCTGGTATTCAGAAGAACGCAACAAAGGCAATTACCAAAGCAGCTTATGACAGTATGTGACTTTATAATATTTGTTTATGAATTTGTTTATGAAGTAAATTTTCATGTAGAATGAGGCCATCTTACCTGGTTGAGTGTAGTACTTGTGGTGAGGAAGCAACTGGCAAGCATGAATTGCAGCAATGAATCTTGCTAATCAGAGCAGCACTTGGATTATACATATGAAAACGGTGAGGTTTTGACTCAATTCATTTTGAAATATAATATATTCTTGCAAGATGTGTCCTCAAAAAAAAAAATTGAGCTCTGAAAATGTGTTCTTTATCTTTTATTTAGTGATGCCAGGTAACTGCCATCTAAAGCCACCTTCGCTGGCAATATTTCTCATTGTTATCAGTTAAGACTTAATCACAAGCTAACTTCCTTTTGCCTACAACTGCTTGTCTAAATGTCAGGCAATTTTAAATACTAATACCTTTAACAGCGATATAAAAAAAAATCCAAATGGCTTTCAGGTTATTCTTCCCAGAGGAGTTAAATAGTTTCTTTGTCATCATCCAATAATTATTCATCTTATAGTTCTTTTTTAGTCACTTTTCCTCAATTCACCTAGGGATTCTGAACTAGGCAGGACACAGTCATCATTTTTACCCACAAGAATGCATTTTTAAAAGAATATAATATAAAATAGATATATAATTTAATAATTTAATATATTGTATATATTATTATATCTTTTAATATATCTTATATAATATATAAAATTTTTGTATTTTACATACATGTGACCTATGTTAATACATGGCTAAACAATCTCTCCTTACTGCAATATTTGATACCCCCTTTCTTCCCTCCATATCCTATCTTTCCAGTTCTTTTCTCACCTTCCTTTGGTTTTACATCCTGAATATTTGTAATTATTTAGATTGCAAAGGAAGCATGAAAAGAGCAGAATCTTTCTTAGTATCTTGTAGTTTCCTGTATGCTTTTATCGTTATCTGCTGGGAGCTTTGCAAGTAACTGGAAATTCACTACTGTCTAGGTATCAACGATGGGAAGTGGCCTTCTTTCTTTTGTGTATCTTCCTCTGATTTTATTATGCTACTTAAGACTGTTGATTTTGTTTTTGTCATCCTATGACAGCCTTGTAAGTAGTATGCTAAGCAGATTTATGTTTGCTCCCACTACTTTCTGCAGCATCTTACTCCTTTTTCGTGCTTCTTTTCAAATGAGCATAGCCACCTTTTCCTCTTTCACCACCTTTTCAGTTTTTCTGGCCCAATATTTTAGCAGCTGTTAGCAGAAGTGTGTCTGAACACAGCCTTTTTGAAGTATGGTGGCAAGAACTGCATATAATATATTACAGCGCTGCCTGTGATCTTATATTATGGGATGTTACCGTCAGTGAAGATGCATCTCCTTGTCATACTTCTTTACAAATGGAGTCAATGTGGTTTCATTACATAAGTTTGCTCTCTTCTTCAGCCTATGACAGTCAGTATGGATGCAGCTAGCAAGGAAAATAGATAAAAAGAAGATTTAAAATATTTGCTTCCAAGCTGTAGAGTTTGGGTGTCAACTAGTTAGACAAAGGGCAACATGCTGTACTGGTACAGTAGAAAACACATTGCTGCTCAATGTGACCCCCAGAAGTATTGAATTTTTTTTTCAAATGCATAAAGCTGCTGGTCTGAAGTCAGCCTTCCAGTGGAAAGAACTGCAGCATTGGGGTCGTTATAAGAAATAGTCCAAGAGCAAGAGGAAGACAAGTATTTGTAATTCTTGTTTGTATTCCAGTTGTAAATATACTAAACAACGTATCCCAGCTGCGACACCAATATAAGCTATTCTGTACACTTGCCTTGTAGGTCCAGTTAAATGCAACACATCTTTGAGTTATTGTCATTAAATTTGCAGTAGCCATACAGTAGCCCATGTTCTTCAGTTTTGATAGTTGTGGTTACAGTTTATCAATATATACTGCATACTTTAGAAAATAAAAAAGCTGCTTCTCATGAAAGGAAATACTTCTGCTGTGGTAGAACGTGCATCTGTCTGGTTTTTTCATCGTGGCAGCTGACTGTATGGCAGTGACTGGTTTTGAACTTTTGTTGTTCTTGTAAGACAGATGTATCCCTTAAGAGCTGTTCTCTGAATAAATTGCATGGTACAAACACCATATTCAGTTTTAAATAGCATCTTTAGGATGCTGCTCTGTTTAAGTAAATTAAAATTGATCATATTTCTTTACATAATCATTATCCCTTTGCCCCTGAACATTTGTTTTGTTTTGAATTTAATGTAGTAATTTATCAATGTTTTTACTTTGTATGCTTAGAATTACTGTGGTGAATTTTACTGTGATTCCCTCCTTGCCCAGCAAATAATGCAGCAATTTCAGAATGCAAAATACAATTCAATGCTATCAATTATTGAATATCTGCGAGTGGGTTATCTGGACTACTGATTAAGGAGGGAATGATTTTCCCTTGACAATGCCAGACACAACAGCAACAACAAAAAGCTACTGAGTGTGTATGGAAAAAGTGATGCTCGTGCTCACTTGAGTTTGGCCTCGCTCTGCCACACTCCTAGTTTGCAGGTCTCCCCGTTCTTTCAAAAGGAAGCGTATATAGCGTGTTGTATAGCTTGTTAAATGTAAGCTTTTTCATAGAGGTCATGGGGTTTTATTTGAAATTGGTATAAATAATTCCATAAGGTGATGACAGCGAGCTGAATAGGTAACCAGTAGGGCTCTGAGTATGAGTTTGGGGTAAGAAGGGGAAATAGGAAAATATATTGAAAACCAAAGGTTGTCTCACGATGGGAATCGATGCATAATGGGATCAGAAGTGTTGGTACTCCAGACTCTTTTGGTTGGATGTGTTTGAGTATTTTACTTTGTATATTCAAATTACATAGGGGTCAAGAAATTCATCACTGTAAGTAGGGTGTTAGCACAGACATGAGAAGTGCTTATGTATAAAGGATGCTTTTCAGTCGTGCATTCCTTCTTTTCCATAGAAGAGGAAGCAACTCCTACAGAGAGAATCAACAGAAAATACTCATCCCTTAAATAGAATTGGCACCTGGACCTTAAAAGGTTAATAAATTGCATCTGTCTAGCTAAAAAAAATATAGGTGCATACTCTTTACCATTAATTCCAATCCACTTTATGGTGAAACTCTTTATGCTGTTCAAAATGTTTAAAATAGCTGTTTTCACTCATTCAAATTAACTAATAGTGTTATTTCGTGTGAATGGGTTTTAAAATTAAATGCTTGCCCATCATCATAACTGCCTTTGAAAGCAAGAATAGTTTTTAAGAAAATCTGTATAGTAATAAGTAACCTGCTGTACAAGAACCACATTACTGAGGCATGAAAATCTGTTGGGGATCATTATTAGGGATTATGGACTACTTCGGCAAGGAACTCGCCAAAACTCCATAACTTGTGTGTGATCCCAGTTAAGGGCTTCTCTTGAGAGCTGACTGATACGCATCAAAGCTGTGGCCAAAGTTCAGCTGAAACTTAAAAACCTCCCTCTTTTCTCTGTTGCATCTTTTGCTTTTTCAATTGCCTGTTTCTGCTTATTCTAAAAATATTCGAGATTCACCCAGAGGGAAGGAAACAGGTACCTGTTTCGTGTGTGAGCGTTGAAGCATTTGTGTAAATAGATTTTCAATCAAACTTTCCTTTTTATACTGGCTTTGTGGACTTGATGTTTGTTAACTTTTATTCTTAGCTGATCCAGTTTTATTTAGAGGATACTTACAATTTTTTTCTTTCCTTTTATTAATAAGATAACAGTCTAAATGAGGGAATGGGTCTCTGAGGGAGCTGGGTCTGTTTAGCTTGGAGAAGAGGAGACTGAGGGGTGACCTTATAAACGTTTACAAATATTTGAGGGGTGGGTGTCGGGAGGATGGAACTGGGCTGTTCTCAGTGTCATGTACTGATAGGACAAGGGGCAATGGTTGTAAGCTGGAACATAGAAGGTTCCACATCAACCTAAGAAGGAACT
>JAOXOE010000506.1:18355609-18369869 GCA_028565055.1 Phoeniculus purpureus | reverse complement strand
ACATTAATGAGGTCACCCTTCAGTCTCCTTTTCTCCAAGCTAAAGAGACCCAGCTCCCTCAGCCTTTCCTCATCAGGGAGATGTTCCACTCTCTTCATCATCTTCCTGGTTCTGTGCTGGACTCTCTCCAGCAATTCTGTCCCCTTGTCTTGAGGGGCCCAGAACTGAATGCAATATTCCAGATGTGATCTCACCAAGGCAGAGTAGAGGGGGAGGAGAACCTCTCTCGACCTGTTTACCACCCCCCTTCTGATCCACTTCAAGATGCACAATCATGATTATTTTTAAAGACGTTTTAACATGTTTCATTGATGCCTTGTTTTGAACTTCTAGAATTCCTGGTACCCCCACTACCTCTGAAGTGCACACACTATGCAAAGAGGTTTCTTTTGTCAGCCCAACCTCACCCCTCATTCATTTAGTGCTGTCACAGTCATGCTTTTGCAACTCTGCTGATGGAATGAGATAGGAGGAGGAGGAGGTTGATTCAGCAAGAGAAGTCTTTTGTTTGCACATAAATACCTTGGTGTTATCAGAAAGAAAACAAGTAGTTAACAGCATGAATTGCACAAAAAAACCCCAGTAAATCATAGCACTGCTATTCTGTTTTCCCCAACACTCTTCCAGAAATATAAGTAAGCCTCTGTTTAAGTGAAGGGCTGGCATGAGGAACAAGTGTTGCTTCACTGCTTCCCCTTCATTGCTAAACAGCATCCTTGCATCAGTTGCTAAACTGGACAAATTATACTGGGAAACAGGTTGTTCTCACTAAGGCGCATTAAAAACTGCTAAGCTAGTGGGAACTGGCTTAGAAGAAAAAAGGAGTTTGAAAACCTATCAGCAAAGAAGGCACCTTAAAGATCATCTAGTTCCAACCCCACTGCACAGGCAGGGACATCTTCACTAGAGCAAGTTACTCAGAGCCCCAGCCAACCTGGCCTTCCACACTGCCAGGGATGGGGCAGCCACAGCTTCCTTGGGCAAGCTGATCTGAAAGAACAGACTGCGACACAGATTAGGAAAGGCAAAGAGTCCAAGACACTGCACACTGTGATTTTTCTGTGTATTTCAGACTGCTGCTGTCTCTTTGGTTTTGTGTCCAGAGAAGGGATTTTCATGGCAGAAGGAAAATCAGCCAAGAGCTTAACCCAAAGCTGCAGACAAAGCACGAGCACTTCTTGAGCACAGCCCCTTTTATGTTGTTTTTGCCAAAGATACAGATGGGAACACAGCCTCCAGATAGCGCTGTTCAGAGAGGCAGATGCAGGGTTCATCCTCACGCTGAGACAACAGCAGCACAGCTCCTTCACATGAAACTTTCCAGTTCAGTTTACTGACTGATTTGAAGGCCCAAGTTGATTGTTTTGCACAGCATGCATCTCCATGCAATGAGAAGGATCTTCAAGGCTCAACACTTTTGCTGGGTACTGACAAATACCTCTGCAGCTTCCCGCTAAGTTGCTTGGTCTCACAGACCTGCACCTTGCCAGCATCAATGAAGTGGTTTCTGCTGATTTTGCTAGCTTCCACTAACTAAGCCCTGTTCTTCCACCCAGGACGTTCTCTCTCTCTCTCTCTCTCTGGGGTTACAGAGAAAAAGTTGTGGTTCTTATTTTTGTTGTCTGTTCTGCTTTAATGTGTAGAAAGAGAATAAATCTTATGAGGAGAGAGTTAGGGCTGTTTAGTTTGAGGAAGAGGATGCTAAGGGGAGACCTCATCGCTCTCTACAACGATCTGAAAGGACATTATAGAGATGTTGGTGCTGGTCTCTTCTCACAAGTCATTAGTGACAGAACCAGAGGGAGGGCTTCAAGCTCCAACAGGGGAGGTTTAAATTGGACATCAGGAAAAAGTTCTTCACAGAGAGAGTGATCAGGCACTGGGATGGGCTGCCTAGGGTGGTGGTTGAGTCCCCATCCCTGGATGTGTTTAAAAAACACTTAGATGTAGTGTTGGGGGATCTGGTTTAGGGGTGAACTTGTAGAGTAGGTTGATGGTTGGACTCCATGATCATAGGATCATAGGATCCCAGGGGTCTGTTCCAACCTGAATGATTCTAGGATTCTAAAGATCACACTGTTTTTTAAGGTTTTGCCCTCTTTCTAAGCAGTGCTACTCACATAGTTACCTTCTGCTCCAGGTAAACAACTTAAATAAAGTATTAGTACCGCAGTGGGGGCACTGGTAGGGTTTGCACACAATCCAGAGCAAAACACTGTTGTCGACCCAATCAATGGACAGACAGTTTGGGCAGAGTCAACCTCTAGCCATGAGAACTTCCTGTGAACACATCGTATTGATCATTAACTTATTCCACCCAGCTGAATGTTAAATGAGTGACCAGTTAATGCCTGCTCAAGGTTTTGAAAATGCTGGCTCTCAATCTTGAAAACACATCTGCTTCTCCTATGGGAATCAGAGGCAATCTGACAATGTAGCTGCAGCGCTAAAAGCAGCGTGTGAGGCATCAAAAGGGAGAGAAATGTTTCCCGGAATATCACAAGGCTTATGTCACTCATTTGGAACTTAATGTCTTCACATCTTTCCAATATCTGAAGAAGCTACAAGAAAGCTGGGTGAGGGATTCTGACATGGGTGCATAGCGAGAGGACAAGGGTAAAGGGTTCCCAACTTGAAGAGGGGAGATGAAGGTTGGACATGAAGAATAAATTGGTATGAGGGTGCTGAGATGCTGGAACAGGTTGCCCACAAAAGTTGTGGCTGCCCCATCCATGAAGTGTTGAAGGCCAGGTTGCCTGGGTCCCTGAGCAACCTGCTCTACTGAAGGTGTCTCTGCCTGTGCAGCAGGGTTTGGTCCTAGATGATCTTTAAGGTCCCTTCCAACTCCAGCCATTCTACAACTCTATGATCTACATCTTCTAATTCAACAGGCCTGCATTACTGTTCTGTATCACTACAGCATCTCATTTGCCATCATAAAGCAGGAGCCCAGAATGCTTGGTAATGCTCACAAACAGAAGAGAAGATATTTTTGTCCAGAAAGTTCCCTTAGATTGTCATCTCTACACAGTGCCATTAAGAAGATGTAATTTACTGGTATTAGCTCAGATCTCCAGTTCATGAACGCTAAACAAAACAGAAATGTTGAGGTAACATCATAGATCAAATACTAAGCAAGCTAACTTTAGAGGATGAGAAAAAGAGGAATTTCTTCCCCGTGAGGGTGACGGAGCACTCAAACGGGCTGCTCAGAGAGTCGCCTTCTCTGGAGACATTTAAAACCCACCTGGATATGTTCCTGTGTGACTTGGTCTAGGTGATGCTGCTGTGGCAGGGAGATTGGGCTAGATGATCTTTCCAGGTCCCTTCCAATCCCTAATGTTCTGTGATTCTGTGATCTTGCTACAGGAGGCAACATCTTTGTCTCCCCAGGTAGTCAGTGAGGGAGAAAGTAGAAAGAAAGTTCACACCACACAGGAGACCAGTGAACTCCAAATCAAGTTTGCTCAGGTGCACAAAATCTGATCTACCACAAAGAAAAAAGGAGGGTTAAGTGCAATACTTCCCAGCTGGAATTAACCCCTGGCATTCACAATGCACCATTTTTTGGTGCGCTGGGTTCACACCACTTTGATGGCTACATTGAGTTTTGAGGTAAGCTAAATTTTCAAAACTTATTATGGCAATCTCCTTAATAACCATAACACAGAATTATAGGGATTGGAAGGGAACGCTAAAGATCATCTAGTCCAACTAAAGCTCATCTAGTTCTTTTCAACTTTGAATACTTTGGAATAACAGTGTTTTATAGTGTTAACCCTCTCATAGGAGAATTTTATTCAAAGACAGCTGTAGCTTAGTATTAAAAATAAGTGCCAAGAAAGTTTACTGACAGATAAGGTCTACTAATCACTTCACTTCTGAACCTTCCTATTTATATTTACAAATAAACTGAGTGAATGTCTACTAATCAGCCAGCTGCATAACTTTTTGCAGCCTTGAGCTGTTTGACTTCACTGAAAAGATTCAATAGCCATTATGTGGTGAACTCTGGTTTTCCTAATACTTTTCCTAATATATGTCTACACAATATATTATGCAACATTTCCTAGGACAATACAGTGCACCATACTCTGAAGATCACACACAGAAGCACAGAACATTAGGGATTGGAAGGGACCTCGAAAGATCATCCACTCCAATCCCCCTGACACAGCAGCATCCCCCAGATCAAGTTGCACAGGAACATGTCCAGGTGGATTTGAAACATCTCCAGAGAAGGAGACTCCACAACTGCCCTGGGCAGCCTCTTCCAGTGCTCTGTCACCCTCACCGTGAAGAAGTTTCTTCTCATATTGATGTGGAACCTCTTGTGTTCCAGCTCACACCCATTGCCCCTTGTCCTATTATTAGATGAGACTGAGCAGAGCCTGGCTCCATCCTCCTGACACCCACCCTTCACATATTCATCCACATTAATGAGGTCACCCCTCAGCCTCCTTTTCTCCAAGCTCAAGAGACCCAGCTCCCTCAGCCTTGTCTCAGAAGGAAGGTGTTCTACTGCATCACCTGTGTGGCTCTGTGCTGGACTCTCTCCGGCAGTTGTGTCCCTCTTGACCTGAGTGGCCCAGAACTGGGCACAATATTCTGCATGTGGTCTCACCCCCACAACATTCTTCCTTCTTAGGAGACCTCAGGAATCATGGATATAGATGAATAACATGGATATGGACACTGATTAAGAAGCATAAAGACAGCTCATAGAACTGAAAATAGATGCTCCAAGTCTTCCTGCTGTAATTTGAAACAAGGAGCCCCTTCCTGGGCTGGTGCACAGGCCAGTGTTTTGCCAGCGATTTCCAGAGATAACAGCCAAGTGCCAGTGTTTTAATGTAACTGAGGCATCAGATCCAGAGATGCTGTTTTGTCACGTGGAGATAGGTAGGGAAGACCTTTTGGTCTCCTTTCTATACTGGCACTATGCATTCTACCACTGCCATTAGACAGGTTCATGACTGGAAACATGATCAGGAAACACCAGCCTGACTGGCAAGTATTTAAGCAGCCTGACACGTAGCAAAGCGTATGCAGCCAGTAACAGACACCACAAGCACCTACAGTGGTACGACCTTGCTTTTAGCAGGTCTATGAACACCACTGACAACAGTTTCTTGTCAGCTTAAAAAAGTAAGCCTCTCAAAAGACCAATGGTGAATGTCACGGGACCTCCAAAGGTCATCCCTGGTCCTGCGGTGCACTTGTTAGAAATGCTGAGTCTCTTCTGTGATCTTGTGGATAAACAGCGTCTGAACACCTGTTACACCTGTAAGCAAACTGTGTTCAGGGAGTGACTACTGGGGTGAAAAACACCTTCCTACCAATACTGCCTACGCTCATGACAAACAAGATGGCAGCAGTTCCACACACCCTGGCATCTACAAACTTGATACTCTGCTACAGGAACCCCACCTGACAGTCTCAAGCCCTTTTCATGTACTGACAGGCTCAGTAGGCTAAAATCACCAGTGCAAGAGTTCTCTTTCTTTTCAAGACTGATTTTGCTTCTGGGAGTTTTAAAATGTATTTTACTAAACACTCAACAAAAATAGGTCTTCAGAAGAAGATCCAAACCCTCACATAGTTTTTGCTGACATTTACTGCTGACCTTGTTGTCTGTATTTTGATGCTAGAAGGTGGTTTGTTCCTTGACAAGCCAAAGGCTGATAAACAGAAGGATGAATTTCAGTGCAGAAGCACTAGCAGAGAGCTCTGATTAATATTTGACTGAAGTAACAGGTCTTAGGCTGTAAAAAAATGTTAAGAGCTTAAAAACTGAAGATTCAGGATTGGGTAAGTCCTAAAAAGTGAGCAGCTGTATTCATAGGTCAACAAGACATTTTGTAGTTGTGTTTAGATATTTTAAAGAGTTATATTAAAAGCTGACTTCTGAAAAACAAACCTACAGTTTGCTGTACTTTCCTGATGTCATGATAGATGTCTGATACTCTCCTTGTGCACAGAAAGCTGCGAGATACCTCAATATGTAACGAGACACATAGATAGACACTGAGATAATACAGTTATCAGGGAAATCACTTAAAAGCAGGAAAACCCAATTTTAGATTGCAATCTCTCACACAGAAAAGTACACTAAGAGAACTAATAAGCATCTCTGAGTTATAAAGATTGTCTAGACCATCTGCTAAAAATCCTTTATGAGTTTTTTGCCCTCTAAAGACAGCCCCTACAAACTGTTCCTGCAGACAGGCAAAGCCAGCTCTGAGCACGTCTCCTATTACACCAAGTACTAAAACTTTGAGGGAAATCAGTTGTCCCCACAGCTGAAGGCTCATTAGATACAGAGACACTGGTGCCCTCTGGTATGAGCAGTTGTATTTTATTGGGCAAGAACTCAGTCTCCCTCTTTCGCCTAGCAGATTCCAGATGTAGGATTCAGCAGTAAGTTTAAGCAAGAACAGATGTGCTGGAGCACAGTGAGACTCCCTCTCCAGAACAACAGCAGCACTTGTAACACCAGTAGATCCTATTTTTCCAGCAGAATATTCTGAAAACAAACACATTTACAATGAATATTCTGACTTAATGTGATGAGTCTGACTGATGACCAAGGTAGCTGTATTTAGTTATCAATCCCATCTTGCTCAATAATGGGAACAACATTACTCACAACCGATTAGCACTCCCTTTCTGAAAACTGTTGTGTAAGATAAAGGACTCAGAGATCGTCATTTCCTCTCTGTTCCATAGACTTCTCCTCAGTTCAACACTGAACACGGTAGAAACCAGAGGACAGCCAGGACCAACAAAGACGACAACAGAAGCATTCTGCTTGCAGGTAGAGAAAGGAGTAGAAAGAATGTCTTGATCCTTACTTTCCCTCCCAAGCACACAAAACAACTGTTCCAGCACACTGGCCCACTCATCCACAACTGCAGCATCACTGACCCTTGAAATCTCTATACATCAACAGCGTGGGCATTTTGAAAGTGAACTTACCTGGAAGTCTTGATCATCAATTCCAAACCTCTCTCTGAGATTACGGAAAACCATGGGACAATATTCCTTAAATTTGAAATGACTTGGCATGTTTTCTCTGAAAGAATACAAACCCAGATCAACTTAATTCACTTACACACGTAACAAACAAATTCTGGAGCCTTCTGGCTCAGTTCTGCTCAGACAAAGCAAAGGACACCAGACCTACCATCTCCAGCCCAGTGCTTTTTTAAGAAGGAGGTTTAGTCTCACCCTGTTGTTTTCTATTGTCAGCCTTCAAGCTTTGTCACCGACAGGCTACAATGTAACTGGGTGAAATAAACACAGGCTACATTGTAGCAACTTTGAAAACTTCACTTGGACCCATGAGAAAGTGTTTTCCCACTGCCCTAAAATGACTTCAGAGGTGACATCCCAGACTGGATTGCACAGGAATTACTACACCACCTGTGAAACCAGAAAGTGCTGCGACAGTGACCAAGGCACAAGAAGATTTTACTCATTCAGAACTGGGCTAGTTTGGAGATCCCAGTGTTAATTTCAGATTTACTTATGAGAAAAGCCTCCTTCTGTGACCTTTGACACAGAGGACCCAAAGCAGCAGATTTACTACCTTTCCCAAACACCTCATTGTATAACACTCAGGTTACACACGATACTGTATTAATGGTTCTGTATGTCTTTACACACCGCTCATGGAGCATATTAACGTTGATGGAGCATGCTCACGGTTTAAGAGCTGTAGCTGATCACAGCAAGTGATCTGTTGGCACGTCAAGATGAGATGATTTTGTACTGTGGATTACAGAAACCTCAACCTTATCCAGCTTGGTGTACGGTTTAAACTCTTATTGCTCAATTATTAGACTTAATAAACAGTACATGCACACAAACTCATGTTTAAAACACAGATAAAGGCTTGTATCATCCGTAGGTAACCAAGAACCAGCCACCTCCAATGTGTAAGATACTCATAATAAACCATACGGAGGAAAACCACCACACAGCAGCCCCTGCCGTTCCTTTTCAGAACAGCACAGATGGTTGTGTTTATCGTAGGATTAACTTAATCATCAAAACTTCAGTCCTACGAGCTGAAGAAATAACAGTCCAGAGTAGCTCATAAGAACAGTAAAGGCCACTAGCCACTTCTACAGAGAATTGTAGCTTGTACTTACTTGTTGAAAAGGTGATTGTCCACCTTTATCTTTGAGTACGCTTTGAAATCATCTGGCATCAACATAACAGGGATTTGAACATGGCTCAGTTCATTGATCTAGGGAAAACAGAACACATTCAGTTGCCAATGACTTCACCATGACGCTGCACGTGTCTTATCTACTAAAAAGTTAGTCAGTCTGCTGTTTCCTGCCTGCATGTCCTGGGAGCGAGCACAACGTAACAGAAGCAGTCCTACTCTGTGGAAAAGCACTAACACCATTCTGTGTTCACACTAGTGTCAGGGAAAAAAGAGGCTTCCAAGCACACCTGGAGTCTACTTTCTTCATGCCAAATAAACTACTTAAACAGCTACTTTTTTGCCTAGAAATAGATGGAGAAGTTTTAAGGTTTTCTTTTTTTAAAGAGAGACCACCTATTCTTTCTAGTTTTGAAATAAACATTGTTAGTCCTATCAAGATAAAGAGTTTTCTTACACATTTCAAATCCACTTCTGACCCACACCTTTATCAAAAAAACCTGGACAACAATCATTGCCTACTCTCAGGCAAGCTTACATTAACACACACTTAGTCTAGTGGATTTTAACACAGACATAAACATAGCACAGACATGTGAGCTTGCAAAAGGTGCTTTCAAATCTTGAATGAGATATCCATTACAACAACAACAGCAGTCACCAAATAGCCATGACAGGCATGATCTATGCTCTACACCCTAGTCACGCATCTCCATTTCCCCATTGAGGCTTTTTGCTCATGCAGACCACATTTTGCTTCAGCAGTTTGCTACAGGGTTTAGAGGGAAAACCAACTCTGTGTGAATACAAATGCAAACCAGGAGTGGATATAGCAACACAGGGATGCTGCTCTGATCTTAGCACTGCTTATCTAACACTTTTCCGACCAGGAAGCAATTAGGTTGTCTGTACATGCTATCTTGCTTAAGACAGAAACTGAAGCAGCTATTGGTTATAAATACCAGAGGGGGAAAAAATGCACTCAGTGTAAGCATGACCTTTTGCAGAACTGAAGTTAAAACAAAATAAGGAAACAGTGAGCAGCCTTTTAGCTCTCACAGTAAAAAACAAACCCAAAAGCAAGCAGGCATCATTTCCAAGCCCCAGTCGTGTTCTCTGCCATCAGGTTCAGATTCAAGCAGCCAACATGAAAACTGATGAAGTCTGTTGAATTTACTTTGGAATGCCATGAAAAGGTCTAGACAGAAGCATGGCTGTTACAGAGCAGAGTGAAGACAGGGAAGAGAAACATGTGTGGGATGGGTTGAATGTGCTTCAGTCCTTGGAGTTGTAAGGAGAAGGGTCTTTTCTCCTTACAAAGGACAATACAGAATGACTGTTACCTTTGTAGAAACTCCAGCAAGTATCCAAGAACACAGCTGTAAAGCCCAACAAATCATCCTGACAACTCATTAAATATGGCATAAAAGAGCAATTGAAAATCACTACATCTAACATACACGCTCTTTACTACAGTTGATATCACTGCACGCCAATCTCAACCTGAAGCCACAGGTCAGGTTCAGTCTGCAGGACCAGTTTAGCTGTGGTACAAGTAAAAAGGAGGGATGAGGAGAAATATTATGCAGACATGAAACTCGGGGCACTGCCCAGCCTTTCCAATAGCCAGACTGTACAACAAACTCTCTGCTTAAAGGAGAGACAACAGCCACCTACATGCACGATGAGCCTTCCAGCCAGAAGTGACCAAGAACACCTTCTGTTGAATAACGCTGAGTTCAAGCACCTTCAAATACCCATCGTAACACATTCACTTGCAGATGTGGATTTTAGAGTATCAAAACTGCACTGATGAAGTTTTCAAATGCTTTATGTAAAGTTGCTGTGGGTTCACCCACAGGTTTGCTTTCATGCTGCAAACACTTAAATGTATGCCACAATGCCACGGTTTTAATTGCACCTGTAGGCTTTGTCATCTACCTAGAACAGCCAGATGTGCCCACATCTGCATGATTTAGAGGTTTGTTTTATTCTGAGCAAAGGTCCCAGTGTACATTCCTCCCATGCCCCAAATAAAGCAAAGAAAAAATCCAACATGGGGAGAAGGAGACGTTTGGGTTGTGGTTTCTAATTTTTGAGAAGTGTCTGGTTTGGGATATTTTGGGGGGTTTTTTGGGCAATCAACTCAGAGATGCAAAAGTAATTGCTCTATTGTTTTAGGGATGTCTCTGGCAGATGAGGAAAATCCAAAAAGAAGGTGATGAACACAATAGAAGTGACCTTTGGTATAGCACACCAGCTGAGTAATGGCATGTCCCAGAGGCACAGGCCATTAATTAACTTAAACCTTTCAAGTAGGATGTCTGGTTCTCTGTGAACTAGCACATTTTTTCAGAGATTTGATGAGGCCAAATTGGAATGCACGCAAGACAGAAAGGAATACCCACGTCATTAGATCTCAGTGGAAACTGACACCACATTCTGAGGGGGTGGGAGTAGAAACAATATCCAAAACACCCTCACAAACAGCTCTTGAAAGGAAAAAACACCACCAACAAAAAACCCCCCCCGGAAGGTCAGAGGGATCAATTCTCAGCATTGCCATCACCATTTAGAGGAACGGTCACATCTGAAAGACACTAAACGTGAAACGCTCTGAAAGCATTTTGAGCCTTCCAAGTCATCATAGATGAAAACTTTGCTTCTGGAAAGTCTTCAGTAAGATGATGCAGGATCTCATTGCCAAGCATCATGTGCATCGCATCACATCACCCGTTAATACACCCCAGCCTCTTCCAGCAGCAAGTGCCGTAGTCCAAATCACACCACACTGCTACAGGAGCTGTAAGAATTACTCAAGAAATTAGAAACACCCGTTTCGCTCTACGCGTGCTTCTAAATGTAACAAAACCTTAAGCCAGGAGTAGTGTCCTACAGATAACCACGAAGCACAAGCTGAGCTGGAAGAGCTCACTGGACAGAAGAGCTACTTGCTGCTGAGGACATAGGATCAGCCACATAGTGGCAGCTACTTCTGAAAGCCCCTCACTGACAGCATTCCTACGATGCATGCACACGTATAACGATAAAGAGGTGTTTTAGTCCTGCAGCTCACCTTCTTTAACTGTCCTGATGCATTCTCAATGCAAAGTGTGTCCTGTCGTTTGACACAATCAGTGCTCACTGTACCTTTGAGGAATTTAAATCCAATAAGAAAGCCCTAGGGGATGGACCAATTTTAATTACTAAGGTTTTAGCTGCACAGTGGCCATGAGTACTACGTATAAATACCTCGTGCCTGTTAATATTGTTTGTAAACTCAATCACAGAAGGTAAGTAACCCAGAAACCTTCCTTATTCAAGGATCTTCTATGATGTTGGTATAAAGCCATGCAAGACAGAGACACGCTCACAGTTTATGAGCTTTAAGGAGGAAAAAATGTCACAAGCCTTCCCTAGCACCACACATGGTACAGAAAACCCGTGGCTGTAGGGATCTGTCACAGCTTGGCCATGGCAGGTGGGAGCGACTGAAGCAAAAGGAGGTTTTCAGGCAAAAAAAAAATTCAACTGATTGCAACTCATTTTGCTCCTGCAGGTTTAGGATTGAATTCACACTGTCAGGAAAACAGAGGTTGTAATTAAACTGCAAATAAGGGAATAATAAAAGCCTACTGGACATTGAATAAACAGTAAGACTCAGCTGGTAATGATTCTGAAATTAGCACACCGAGAAGTGTTGCCACAAAGCCATCTTATATTGGTGACATTTCAAATAAGCTTCTCTAATTTATATGATTTGAAATCAAGCCATGAATATATCATAAATTGTTAGGCATTATTAATGGCCCTTATTTAATTCAGAAACAGTCACCCTAACCAGCACATTACCAGGGCAATGCATAATTAAACATTAGTTTTCATTCTGTCAGAACATAAGCAGCAATAAATCGCTTGTATGCAAAGCGGACAATGAGATATTTAAGCAGCATATAATAAAGGCAATTTTACAGCATATATTGCATGTTTAGCTAGAGGAGCCAGAACAATGATCCTCTTCCCAGCAGACAGCAGCTTATGCCTATCGCTATCACGCTGCTGCAGCAGCAAACCTACGCAACACATTACAGCTGGTATTAAACAATGTTCAATAAAAAATGTGTTAAAAAAAACACCAAAGGATGCCACTGTCCGAAATTTAATCCCAAATCACATGCAGATTAATTAGCAATGCCTACTGGTCCTCTCAAAGTGTATCTTCCCATTTAAAACCTTCACTCAGTAATGGTCACTTCTGTTATACAGGACAGACGCCGTTTCCTTTACATTTAACCTTAGCAGAGCTGCTAGCTGGACCTACAGAGAGAGAGGATGAAACATCTGCAGCACAGTTAGAGCTCCCAGAAGCTTCACAATCAGGACACCCGGCTCCTCCTGCTGCTGGCTATGGCTGCAGTTGTGGAATGCTGCTTTATGCTCAGCACTGTTTGTTTATCTCAGCTCTCTGAGCTCAAAGACAACGCACAAGCCCAGATGAACTACAAGAGATTTGCTTCTCTGAGAGAAAGTCAGCTGCCTTTTCCAAAAGAGTGCATTTGTGAGCACAGATTTTGGAAGAAGTGGGAGTGGAAGTGACTTTGGAAGAAAGAAACTGAGGTCTAAAAACAGACTTGAACTTCACACCACCAGCAGTTCTGAGATTTTTATGTTCATGGTTTACTTTCAGCATTTCCACTTCTTCCGTGGCAAAGAAACTTGCCCAGAGTTCTGAAGAGCAAAAGAACCAGAACTTCTCATTCACATATGGAGTTACCATCTTGACTTCTTCAAAGGCACAGTTAATTCATTTTCTGGTGGGTTAAAGCTTACAACAGCAAGCCTGGTGGCTCGGGTGCTCTTACAAGAGAAGGCTGCAGGACAGGAATGCCAGAGGAAAACTGTCACTCTTAGGAGACTGCTATTCCTCATTCTCCAGCATCTTCTTGCTGACTGAACAGACAGTCGTCCCGATTACTACAGCACAATCATCTAGAAATTCAAGTTTCTCAGTTAAATTCACTCTATTATCCCATAAAGAGCTGTTTGCAAAGCACTTCCCTTTTTGCAAGGAGAAGGGGTTTAGGTTAGAGCACAACAGGCTGGGTGGTGACAGGCAGAGCTATAGGCAGAGCATTTACATGCTCCCCTCCCCAGATGTGGAACACGCTGCAGAATGGCTACCAGGACAGTCAGCGCCTTGTGCTGGGGTATAAACCGAAAGCAAAGTGATTATTTTACAACTCTTTGAAATCCACCTTGAAGGGTATGAAAGGGGTGGAGGAGGTCAGCAGCTAATCAATTTTGTGGAAGACATTTGCCTGTTACGGGGCAAAACCATCATTTGATAAATGTCATTTGACAGTTTAAATTACACCGAAAGCCATTCCTGCTAGAGAAATAAAGGTTAAGCTAAGTTCTGCTGCAGAGAAATAAATCAGTTCCACAAAACACTCCTTAATTTGGTTTAAACGAGGTTTTCATCATTTCAATCACAGAAAAATTCATCTTCCTCCCTCTCCAAAAGCACGAGGAGAATTAAAATAAAAGAGCAGATTTTTTTTGACTGCACAATGGCACAGGAAACCTGTCAGTGATTTCTAGTTTCCTACTCAGAGACAAGTTTCAAAATTAAAACGTTTATGTAAACAAGAAAAAACACAGGGTCAAGGAGGTACCTTTAAATCTTTAGGGTCTTTAAAAGGTAAACACAGAAAAACCCCAAACCACCATAAAAGTCAACCCAGCTGCCAGAGTAGAAAGCATTGAAAATCCAGAACATCTGCTGCATGCTGTCAGGGAGGTGCAAAGCCACATTTACACAGACTTGGTTAAACTTCCTGGGAATCTGCCTACACCTTTCCAGGAGTGCAAAAATTAACACTCCATATAATCAAAGACCAAACACAAACTGAGCAGCTGAGGTGTACTGCCTGTCACGATAACCCCCCATCCTGCTGAAAAGCTGCGACCAACGCGGTAGCAGACCCAAAGACAGTAGTGCAAGCTACGCCAGGGGAAATTTAGGCTTGAGGTGAGGAGAAAGTTCTTCACTGAGAGAGTCACTGGCCACTGGAATGGCCTGCC
>JAOXOE010000506.1:18342526-18355509 GCA_028565055.1 Phoeniculus purpureus | reverse complement strand
CACATGGTGCGCGGCCGCCGCCCCTCCGGTCCCCCCGAGCTGCGCCCACCGCGGGAGCCGGGGACACGGTAGCGACCCGGTCCCAACTCCGAGCGATTGCCGGGAGTCCCTGAGGGATTCCGCCTAGTAAAGGGGAACTTTGCGCAGGATCCCAGAGGAGGTGGAAGGGCGGGAAGCCGCCGTGCGAAAAGGAGACAAGGAAAAAAAAAAGGAGAAAAAAAGAAATATATTCTTAGCGCAACGACACCAGGACGGGGCCCGGCGGCTCCCGGCGCGGGATCGCCGTAAGAGCGGTGGGAGGCCGGCGCGGAGGTCGCTCCCCGCAGCAGCCCCGGCGCCCCGAGCCCTTTCTTGCCCCCCGGCGATTAATGGAATGATGTTGCGGAAAAGGCAGAGCGATCCTGCCGGGCTCAGTCGGGACTGCGCGGGCGGCAGAGGCAGTGGCAGCGGGGTAGCGAGCGGCATGCGAGGGCCCCCCCGGCGCTATGGCTAGCGGCGGCTCCGGCAAGTCCAGCAGTGAGGTGTCCGGCGGCGGCGGCATCCCCAGCAGCGGCTCCCTGCAGAGGAAGAAGCTCGTCTCTATCTGCGACCACTGCAAGATCAAGATGCAACTGGTGGCTGATCTGCTGCTGCTGTCGAGCGAAACCAGGCCGGTGAACACGGAGAGCTTGTCCGTCTTCGGTGAGTCTTTCGAGAAGTGCAGGGACACGATCATTGCCAGGACCAAAGGACTCTCCATCTTGACCCACGACGTCCAGAGCCAGCTCAATATGGGACGCTTTGGGGAAGTGGGGGAGAGCCTGATGGAGATGGGGGAGCTGGTGGTCTCCCTGACTGAATGCTCTGCCCACGCTGCCTACCTGGCTGCTGTAGAGACTCCGGGGGCTCAGCCTGCCATGCCTGGCTTGGTGGATCGCTACAAGGTGACCCGATGTAGGCATGAGGTGGAGCACGGCTGCGGGGTCTTGAAGACCACCCCTTTGGCAGATATGAGCCCTCAGCTTCTGCTGGAGGTTTCTCAGAACATGTCCAAGAACTTGAAATTCTTGACAGATGCCTGTGTGCTGGCCAGTGAGAAATCCAAGGATAAGTTCGCTAAGGAGCAGTTCAAACTCAGTGTCAAATGTATGAGCACCAGCGCCTCTGCCCTCTTGGCGTGTGTCAAGGAGGTCAAGACTTCGCCCAGTGAGCTGACCAGGAACCGATGCGTCTTGTTCAGTGGACCTTTGGTGCAGTCTGTCTATGCTCTGGTGGGCTTTGCCACTGAGCCCCAGTTTTTGGGTAAAGCTGCCACCATTAATCCAGAGGGCAAAGCTGTGCAAACTGCCATCCTAGGAGGAGCCATGAGTGTGGTATCTGCTTGTGTGCTCCTGACCCAATGCCTCAGGGATATAGCCCAACACCCCGAAAGTAGCACCAAAATGAGCGATTACAGGGAAAGGTTGAGGAACTCAGCTTGCGCCGTCTCAGATGGTTGCAACCTGTTATCTCAGGCACTAAGAGAAAGATCCTCACCCAGGACTTTACCGCCAGTGAACTCCAATTCTGTGAATTAACCCCCATTTCTGTTTAGATCCCAGTCATTGCTAAAGGAAAATAATAACCCACCTCCTCATCCCCTTTTTGGTATACCAAAGAATTTGCTTGGATGAGCCCAATCCTTTGATTTCATATGGTGAAGCAGCAGAACATATTCAAACTATACGTACTAATAAAGGGAGCCAGTTTGGGCTTCTTTCTATTCTAAAGTCAACTATTTGCAGATAAATTTTCCTTTATTCGTCAAGGTCTTCACACAAATGGTAATAACTGCTAAAGAGGTTTTTTTTATATATATTTGGGGAGGTGGGGGGTGTCTTAAAGATAAAAAGGAGGAAAAAAAGGAAAAGCTTTAATCGCGCTGGGTGCGGTTTTTAAAGTTTGTCTCGTCTTCCGAAATTTCCCTTCTAAATTTCGCCGTTTGGTTGTGCAGGAAAAAGGTTACCTCAGTTCTCACTCATTTAAAACGAATGAAAAAAACCAACCCAACAACACATAGCTGATGGATGTAGCTACTATTTCGTTTGTTTTGTATGACTTTTTTTATTTTATTTTTTGTTGTTGTTGTTGCATCAAGTGTTAGGTTAGAAGTGCATTTGGTGTGTAGGAGTGGCAGGACTGGAGGTTGTGATTATGTTTGCCATGTGTTGATTTCCAAACTGGGGGAAAAGCTACTGTGAGTGTTTAAACAAACAGAAAAATTACACTATAACGAAAGTGATTTTTAATTTTTTTTTCCCAATGTCAGTTTTTACCTTGCATGTACTGGAGTATTTATTTCATCTATTAAAATGTTATGTTTCTCAGATGCCTTTCTGTGAATCTCTTACTGCTTGAATAAGTGAACAACGAGGCCTGTTTGCATTGTATGTCATTTCCCCCAGGGAATGGGTGGTACAAACGTAACTAGTTCTCCACAGCAGCGCACAGGCTTCAATTCCCTTCTTTTATTTTTGTAAATGCTGTCCCTCCCCCCTGTACCACCCCTCCTCCCCAGGATGCCTCTGACAGCTCCTTGCTGGTTGTATTTATGGAAAGCTGGACAGTGCATTGGGATCGCTCTGTATGCGGGTGCTGGCGGTTGCTGCAGTGGGGCACAGGCTGGCTTTGTTTGGCTTTATCAGCATCCCATGTTATCTTCTGAGAACGCCGTGTATTTTAACTCTCACAGATGTCGTGGGCCATCCTTGTTAGAGTTGGAAGTTTCAATATTCATTTATGACGATTTCTTGAAAATCCTTACTCTGCTGGCTAACCCTGCTTGTTCTGTGTGTCAGGTTTGGATTGGGAAGGTTCACCCAAGTGGGCCCTTTGATCCCCAGGAGGTTTGTGTTGGAGCTCCTCTGTGCAAATGTCTGTCACCGCAGTTGGAGTTTGATGTTGTAGATGACAGGAGCAGTTAGCTAACTTTTGAGGCACAGTCCACCTCCAGTGGAATTCCTTGGGAATTGTGGGTGGACCTTAGGGCATACTGCAGTAGTTCCTGTAATTGCAACGGTAATTTTTCTCAGCCTGGTCTTTTTGGGCCTGTGGGGTCTGTAGCCTTCTATATGTTCCATGAAAGGTAAATAGAAGAACAAGTCATCTGGCGAGGAGGCTTTGTTGGTCTTCCCAGCCTCACTGTATAACTTTTTCTAATAGGTCTGCAAACATTGAAAGCTAATCTTTAACATGCTGTTATCATGGCTTCAACCTTTACTGTACAAGTACTGTCCTAGTTATTCCTTTCAAGAAGTAAACCTTCTGGATTTGGTTATGGAACAGTCCTGAAGTAGTGAAAGGTCTTCCTTTTATAGCGTTATTGTTTCTCTTGCACATGATGCTTTTCCTAAGGAGAGTGAAACACACATAAATATCAGAAGGAACTTCTTCACAGTGAGGGTGATGGGGCACTGGAACAGGCTGCCCAGGGGGGTTGTGGAGTCTCCTTCTCTGGAGATGTTTAAAACCCACCTGGATGTGCTCCTGCGCGACTTGGTCTACATGACCCTGCTGTGGCAGTGGGGGGATTGGACTGGATGATCTTTGGAGGTCCCTTCCAATCCCTAACGACTCTATGAGTCTGTGAGTTGTTCATGAAACTGATGTTCAGTGTTAATCTCTGTATCCCCTAGTGCATTCACGTGAAGCAAGCCTCACCTGTTGTGTGCTTCCAAAGCAGACACCTGGGCGAGATCCAGCTGTACTGCACCAGTGTGGCTGCCTTGTGCTTCCTGCTTAGCTGTCTACTGATGCCAGGCCAATGGTTCTACACTGTCCGAGTGCTTTTTCCGTGTTTTAAAATAAGAAGGATGAATTTGGCATTCTCTGGCACTACTGAGGGAACCAGGGCAGTCCAGGCAGAGTTTAGGGTGAGAAGCTTGTGATGGGCCTCAAGACTCTGGGTGGACCTGCTGGAGGATGGGGCAGAAATGGGGCAAGCTTGGGGAGAAAGACTGGAACTCAGTGTTCATGAAGTCACACTACTGCTGAAACCAGGGATCTAAGGTTCCTACGTTCAACTCCTCAATTATCAGCTAGCTGGGGAGTTTTCTGGTGAGTCAAGCCTTGTGTTCCCTTCCAGCTCTGGTCCATGCCAATGGAACAACTGGCTCCTGCTGCTTGTTGCTTTGTTACCATAATGTGCTTAGGGGGGATCTGAGGATGTCAGTGTCAGTGCTGGGCACTGGCTCAGCATCAGTCCATGGGAGAGAATTTTTGGGGATCTTTGGTTTGTCTTCACTAAAACTTCTCAAATTTTCATGGAGGTTGTATAAAGCATTTTTCGTGGTTAAAGCAGCCAAATGATGCTCTGGCCTATCCTTGCCTATTCTGGCTCAGGTTGTTCAGCCCAAATCTTTAGACAGTTGCTGTTCCCGTGTTGGTGAAATAAGACCTGTGGGAGTAGTAGACACTCAGAAGAGGGGTTGACGTAACGAGAGCTCTGCTTTGAATCGATGAAGTTCCTCCATAATCATAGAATCACAGAATCATTAGGGATTGAAAGGGACCTCCAAAGATCATTCAGTCTAATCCTCCTGCCAGAGCAGCATCACCTAGACCAAGTCGCACAGGAACACGTCCAGGCAGGTCTTAAGCATCACAGAATCACAGAATCATTGTGGCTGGAAAGGACCTCCAGGGTCATCGACTCCAACCTTTATCCTATTATCTAGCTGCTAGGATCTCCAGTGGAGGAGACCCCACAACTCCCCTGGGCAGCCTGTTCCATCATCTGGTCCAATCCCCCTGCCACAGCAGGATCACCTAGAGCAAGTCACACAGGAACACGTCCAGGTGGGTCTTAAACATCTCCAGTGAAGGAGACTCCACAACACCCCTGGGCAGCCTGTTCCATCATCTAGTCCAATCCCCCTGGCACAGCAGGATCACCTAGACCAAGTCTCACAAGAACACATCCAGGTGGGTCTTAAACATCTCCAGAGAGGGAGACTCCACAACCCCCTGGGCAGCCTGTTCCAGTGCTCTGTCACCCTCACTGGGAAGAAGTTCCTTCTGATATTTATATGGAACCTCCTATGTTCCAGCTTGCACCCATCGCCCCTTGTCCTATCACTAGATGCCCCTGAGCAGAGCCTGGCTCCATCCTCCTGACACCCACTCCTCACACATTTATAGTCATTAATGAAGTCACCCTCAGTCTCCTCTTCTCCAAGCTCAAGAGACCCAGCTCCTTCAGCCTCTCCTCATCAAGGAGGTGCTCCACTTCCTTCATCATCCTCGTTGCTCTATGCTGGACTCCCTCCAGCAGCTCCACATCCTTCTTGAACTGAGGGGCCCAGAACTGGACACAATAACAATAGCTGAAGCTTTAAAAAAGCAGGCTCCTGACTTGCCAAGTTACTAGTCCCTTTTTCCCCTAACCTGTCTCCAGTCCATGGCCTGTAACAAGGGAGTGCTGGTGGTGCCTCCCATCTAAACTAGAGGAGAGTGATGAAGATTAGTGAAGCACCTTGACGCAGCAGTGAGTGTCGGTAAGGAAAGGAGCGATTCCTTTGGAGTAGTAGAGTTGAAGTAGTACGTGAAGGTAAAGTCTGGGGTTACACCTCGAGCAGCAGGATGGGGACAAAACGCTTGGTGAACCAGCACCGGTTTCTCTGCAGCAAATAACAGAACTCTGGTGGCAGAGCAGTTTGCGAGCGGGGCAGTTGTGTGTTAACACCTGATCCACAGGTGGGCGTCTGGAGGCTAACCGGAGTCACACCGATCCTCACCCCCGTTAGTTTCTAAATCAGTGACCCACTAACGTGTTTAAGATCCTGTTTCGAGAAGCTGCCTGAAGGGTTGTGGACCAAGAACTGGTGTAAAGGACACGATGGGCTGCTTTGCATGTCCATCGTTGCTCTCCGAGGAGCCCTGTGACGGGTCCGTTGGTGGTGTGCCAGCCTGTCGTGCAAAAGACAACGCTGCTGCCAGAGTCGGGAGGACTCGGGGGGACTCGGAGCAGATATTGCCGTGGGTGGGAGCAGCAGGCTTCGGTGCTGCTTCTCCAGGACTTTCCGTGTCACTGCTTGGGTTTTAAAAGTGTCACCTGGCTGAGACGGCGCCTGGTTGTTGTCTTTCTGGTCAGCTCCATCATCTAAGGGCTCAGGACTGTGTGACTGCGCAGCTGGAAACTCGCTGACTCTGGACTTAAAGGTGAGGAGCCTGGCTTTGAGAACAGCTACGTAACGGAGCGGCGAGCCTTAGAAACCTCGTTTCCTCAGCAGATGTGCTGCTCTCCGGGCTGCCTCGCTGCTGAAGGTGGGAAAATAGAGACCAGCAACAGCTGAGGCAGACCCTCACCACAGACAAACACGTGTAGGAGCTGGGAGATGCTGCCCGGAGGGGCTGTGAGCAGGAGGTGCCGCCTTCCGGACGTTCCCTCGGCCGTACTTGCTGCGGGTACTTCCATGTAAGCCCCGTATTTCCCCGCCAGTGCTCTACCCTGGTATAAGCTAACACTCTCTACAAGTGGTTTTGGATCCTGGTGTGGTGTTTAAAAGGAAACACAGATGTTTGAGAGCAATTCAGAGAGGAAATGAAAAGAGGAAGAGCATCTGGAGATCCGAGTCTGGGCTGGAGCTCTGGTTGTGGGCTGATTTAGTAGTCCTGGGCTTTGGCTTTCAGAGGTTTGAGGATGTGCTCCAAAGTACTGCCCAGCATCCCTGACTTCGCGCTGGGCACGGTTCAGTGTGCTGGGCGAGCTGGAGGCTCTGGCCAGGCAGCTGGCTTGCTTTGATGTCGTCTCTGATTGCAGCATTCGGAGCCAGGAGGTTTCCACCCCTTTGATACCTCGTGCTGGTATCCGAAGCAGTCGCCTGTGCCAAGCGAGGTCTGGCAAGGGACAGCCACCCCAAAAGAAGGGACTCTGGGGACTCTGCCCAGCTTTTGCCTTCCAGTCACTGCTCTGAGTGCGGGCAAAGCTGGGACATCTGCTCCTGTTAGTAGATTCAATAGAGGGACTTGGGAGCATCGGCACAGCCCCTGTGGCAATGGCCAAAGCATTTCAGAGCCCGAGCTGGCACAGAAGCCCTGGCTGCAGGTACCTGCACGGCTCTGCTGTGCTGCTGTGGCTGCAGAGTTCCTGCAGACCACGTTGGAACCGACTGGACAGAAAGCTCCTGAGTTTTACTCAGCCCCTCTCAGGCTGGCGAGCGCAGAGGCTGCGAGCAGGTTTCTGTTGGAAACGCAGCAGTGCGACAGGCTCGCACCTCCCTGGTATTGTGTGAGTGTGAGTGTGGGGTGGTGGTTCTGCGAGCTCCCCACAGCCCCGTGCTTGCTCTCCTTCACCCTCTCTTTGTCCTCAGTGAAACGTGAGATTCAAAGGCTTCCGTCAGTTAAATGAACTGTTAATATTAAACATCCTTTGTCAGCTCACAGCCCTGGAAGCGCTGAGAGAGTTCTCTTCTGCTCTCAGGGATGCAGCTTACGTCTCCTAGGAAGTAAGCCGGGAGTTACCTATGTTTGATTTCTTCCTTTCCTCCAGCTTTGGTGCTGCAGATTATGTGCTGTCTAGATCTAGTAAAACTTCAGAGGAAATAGAGGACATTTAATGAAGATTAGCCTTAAGGTCAGCTCTTTGCTGTCTCTGGAGCTCACTGCTAACAGTTCGAAGGAAGGGGTAGAAGCAGTGAGATGGGAAGGTGCAGGGGTTACTTGTATTCTAATTTACATTCAGAGTTATCAAAAAGCCTTATTAACGTGAATTGCCAGGACAGCAATCCTTTTCATGCACATTTTCCTGCTGGTAGTGCTTGCTTCCGTTTTTCTCTGTTAGAGGGACATTTACTCTTCAGTCTGCTCTGGAGTACTGACTGTTTTAATCTGCCAAACACACCGTTCAGCCTTCCCGGCGGCTTCGGCTAGTGCAGCTAACTCAGGCTCCTGGGATGGCAGCGAAAGACAAGCACGTGAACACAGGCAACAGTTTTGGAGGCCACAGGTACTAAAGGGTTCAGGGAAGGGGTCTGCCCACTAAGGGCTATTGAATGTAACAGCCCAGATGCAGCCGTGCTGTTACTGGAGCTGTGGGCGCTACGCACCAAGACCACGAGGTGTTGAAGTAGTTCATATTAGTGGACTGGGAGATGCTTTCATCTAGCGTAGGGCTGTCTTCTAGGGAACAGGATCAGGTCTGAATGATGCAAGTGTTATCAGGGCTCTTCTTTCTTCAACACAGAAATGGGTCTTTTAGACAGCTTCCTTTAAATAATACAACGTGTGGGAGAGTGGAACAGCTCCAGGCTCCAACAAGCCTCTGTGATTGGACTAGATGATTTTTTGAGGTCCCTTCCAATCCATAATGATTCTATGATTCTATGATTCTAAGCCAGACAAGGCTCCTTCTTGAGCGACTCTGTTTTGGTTTGTTTTTTTCCAAATCCAGTAGAGTTTTACCAACATAGACAGGACCGAGCCTTAAATGCTCAACCTTTAACAGTGCTGAATACAAACAGCTCAGATACCCAGAGGGTCCGTGAGCCATCGAAGTGAGCAGCACCAGCAGAGCACGGCAAGGAGCCTACGTGTGGCTCATGGTGAGCTTCAGCATCTAGAGGAAAACTGACAATTTATCTATCCAGAGGGTCCGTGAGCAGCACCAGCAGAGCATGGGAAGGAGCCTATGTGTGGCTCATGATGAGATTCAGCATCTAGAGGAAACCTGACAAACAATTTATCTATCCAAAGGGTCCATGAGCAGCAGCAGCAGAGCACGGCAAGGAGCCTACGTGTGGCTCATGGTGAGATTCAGCATCTAGAGGAAAAATGATGAAAAGAAAGAAGAAAAGCAAGCTGCTTATGGAAATAATTTCCCCTCTATCCTGGGTCATAAATAATTTGTGCCAAAACACGAAGCACTAAAATATTTCTCCAGTTCAGAGTCAGCGGTTCTAGGGTTCTAGTAGTGGGGGAGCGAGCAGCCGAGTTTGAGAGGCGGCTGTGCACAGGCTGCATGTTTGTTGTAAGTGATGTTCCTTCAGGTACAAGGAAAGGCCGGTCGGCCAGGACACAGACACAGGCTGAGAAAGCTCCACGTGCTTCACACGCACGGAAAGGCTCAGTTGGTCCATAACACAATTAACGCCGCCACGAGCGCGTGCTTTTCTAACGCCGTGCTCGTCGTCTTTCAGAGAGCAGGCAAGCTCTGATGATGCCTTTACGTGCTGCTGCCGTTCCCTTTCATGTTTGTGCTAGGGAAATGATGATTTGCCGTCTTGCAGAGAGGGTCACAGAAGGGAGCTCGGCGTGCTGAGCTGCATGTGCTGCACAGATGAGCTCGTGCCTGTGGCACGCGCTCGGCAGTCACCTGGCTGAAGCACAGAACCGGTTTGGTGGCGAATTAAAACCCAGAGAGTGTGTGTGTGGGGTGTGTGTGTGTGAGCACAGTACTTTGGGCAAAAAGGTGAGATCCTTCTCCAAGGAGGTTCAATGTGACAGCAAAACACTCTGCTGCAGAAAGGAGCCGGGGAATTAACGTGTCGTTGGAGGGAGCTTGGAGGAAACGAGTCTCTTCCCAAGCTGACCTATGACTGAAGAAATGCAGTGGAGGTGTAGAGGGGGAATAGATAAAAAAAATCCCAGTTAGCTCCTACCATCAGGCTTTCCAGGTGTTACGTGTTTTCTGTGCCTTTCGAGTCCAATAAAATACTTGTGAGAGTCAATGAAAATATTTGTGCCTCTCTGTCTTCCCAATAATAGACATTTTCAGCAGAAAATGAAACACCGTGGCAGCCTGAAAGGCGTTTCTGCAGAGGATGTGCATTGCATCTTATTTCCTTGCGGGACGAGCAGCACGATCCCAGATCAGAGTTCAGTGTCTCAAGCAGTTTTGAGCTGCTGTCACAAAACTGAGGCTTTACGGGATTTAATCGCCAGATGGTTTAAAAATCGATTTAGCACTGCACGGGATAAGCTTCAGTGAGACACCCCCTTGTGACAAGGATCTGGGCACAATCAGCGCGTGCGCTACCTGAACTAGACGGGTTTGCAGCCCAGGCTGGGGCACAGGTTAGTGCACCGCAGCTCCAGAAACGTGGCACAGACTTCAGTATCTCCCTGGGTTTATTTTAGCAGTCTCTGAGCCTTTGTAGCCTAGGGACTGAGGGTTTTTACATTTTCCAGATGCTAGGAATACCTCTCTCTGTTGTGCAAAGGACCCTTTTGCTTTCGTTATATGTATGTATTCCTTTCAAACTGGGATCATACGCTGCTTCCCTCACGTGCTCCATTCATCATGACAGCCTTGGGTGCTCCTCAGATTTTGTTAAATGCAGAAGAGGAAAGGAAGGCTGAGAGGGAGTGTTGTTAGTTGAAGAAGGTTAATCTTGTAGAGTGAATGTCTGGTGTAGATAGTCTTGAACGCGAGCAAAGCCCTGGTCGTCTGCTGATGGGCTGTTTTCTATAGTTGTGCTGCAATACACCCTATTGATGAGGCCAAGGATGGGGTTGGTATGAAAGTCCTTAGAGAAACGCCTGCAATGCCAGAAACCCACTGGGACGTGTTCCTGTGTGGTGACTTGGTCTAGGTGGTCCTGCTGTGGCAGGGGGATTGGACTGGATGATCTTTGGAGGTCCCTTCTGTTCTCTGGTGTTCTGTGAATACAGTTCTTGAGAGGCCAGTCAAAGAAACAGCTACGCTTAGACAACTGTGTGCAATGCCAATAGTTCTAGGCCAGCCAGTCAGAATCCTTTCCCCTAGGAAGGCAGCTAGAAGTGCTGACAGGAGCATGATGCAGGTTGCTGGGCTCTAATGCAAGGACTTGAAGCCAAGCTGCAACTAACTGCCAGTGAAAAGTGCTTCTGGTTAATGCACCTTCCTGTGCAGCGCCTGGAGAGGTAAGTGGAGGGTGGAATTATCCCTGGGTTTGCTGCACACTGCATTTCAGACTCTGGTCACTGTTCTTGGCTCTCCCAGGCCCAGCACCATCAGCAATGCAGCTGCTGCAACGTGTTTCACTCCGTGCGCTGAGCGAAGGCTGCCGCACGGCTTGCTGTGTGCCGGGGCTTTCCCAGACCAAAACCATTCTGCTTTCACTGCGAATGGCGTGAGCAATGGGCCTGGAGCTGCTGGGAAGGGCTGGGTGGGTTTGCTGTAAGTGTGCAGTAGGTTTGGCACTCGGCAGGCGTTTGGGGCTGACTGTGAATCAGCCGCGTGGGTTATTAATGGCCAATCCGAAGCACAGCATCTGACTTGCAGTACATGTACAGTTAGGATCATGAGCTGACTAGAATTGAAAGAGACCTTTGAAGATCATCCAGTCCACCTCAGCCATGGGCAGGGACATAGAATCACTCAGGTTGGAAAAGACCCTTGGGATCATCAAGTCCAACCATCAACCCTACTCTACAAGGTCACCCCCTAAACCAGATCCCCCAACACTACATCTAAGTGACCTTTAAACTCCTCCAGGGATGGGGACTCAACCACCACCCTGGGCAGCCCATCCCAGTGCCCGACCACTCTTTCCGGGAAGAGCTCGAGTCCACATCTTCCACCAGACCAGGTTGCTCAAAGCCTCATCCAACTTGTCCTTAAACACTGCTTCTCTGGGCAGCCTGATGTAGTGTTTCACCTCGCTCATTGTAAAAAATGTCTTCCCTATATCTAATCTAAACGCACCGCTGCTCCTTGTCCTGTCGAAGCTGAGCTGGACAAGAGCTTCAGGAACACGTTGCCGTTATCAATGAAGAGACAGCTGAAGAAAGCTACTTGTCATCTATAGTGAGGGCAGAGGAGGGCAGTGAAGCCGGTGGTGGAGAGAGCTGGGGCTGTTTAGTTTGAGGAAGAGGAGGCTGAGGGGAGACCTCATTGCTCTCTACAGCTGTCTGAAAGGACACTGTAGAGATGCTGGTGCTGGGCTCTGCTCACAGGGAATTAGCGACACAAGCAGAGGGAAGGGCTTCCAGCTTCAGCAGGGGAGGGTTAGACTGGACATCAGGAAAGAATTCTTCATGGAGAGAGTGGTCAGGCACTGGACTGGGCTGCCCAGGGTGGGGGTTCAGTCACCGTCCCTGGATGTGTTTATAAGACGCTTAGATGTAGCGTTGGAGGGATCTGGTTTAGGGCTGACCTTGTAGAGTAGAGTTGATGGTTGGACTCGATGATCCCAGGGGTCTTTTCCAACCTGAACGATTCTGTGATTCTAAAGGAGATGTGTTTGGAGAGACCTGGGCTCAGGCAGATCAGTTGCAGGTCACTGCAGACCAGGTCACTGCTTTCTGGCAATCGAGACTTCGGGCTTTGTTGTTCCTTAAAGGGAGAACTGGAAGATACCAAACTCCTGTAGAGGTATTGAAGGGCTGCACAGGGTCAAGAAAAAACCCAAGTACTTTTCCGACGGCCTTGCACTGCCATGAACGTGTTGCTCCCATAGAGACAGCTTCTGGTGGGGACAGCAGCAGGTCTGAACCCAAGAGTGGCTCTCCTCATGAAAGCAAGCCGTGCTGCTGCCTCACTGCACATCTGCTTTGCTAGTTTTGTAAATCACTCCGAGAATGGGGGGGGGTTTGTCTTTTACGATCTCATTTGGAATAACTTTGCTGCCTAGTCTGGAACTTGGAAGCTATTTTTAAGAGGATTTCTCTCCTGAAGAGGCAGTAACCTAAAATGGTGTGGGAGGTGCAGTGTGCTCTCACATGGGGGCTCTGCTTCGCGGTCAAACCTAGTGAAAGGAAAAGGAAGCTTGAAAAGAAATTTTTGTCACAGAATCACAGAACACCAGGGATTGGAAGGGACCTCAAAAGATCATCTAGTCAAATCCCCCTGACACAGCAGGATCACCTAGACCAAGTCACACAAGAACACATCCAGGCGGGTGTCAAACATCTCCAGTGAAGGAGACTCCACAACCCCCCTGGGCAGCCTGTTCCAGGGCTCTGTCACCCTCACCGTGAAGAAGTTCCTTCTGATATTTATATGGAACCTCCTATGTTCCAGCTCACACTCATTGCCCCTTGTCCTA
>JAOXOE010000506.1:18317936-18342426 GCA_028565055.1 Phoeniculus purpureus | reverse complement strand
TGATCCTGCTGTGGCAGGGGGATTGGACTAGATGATCTTTCGAGGTCCCTTCCAATCCCTAATGATGCTATGATTCTTTTTGTGCCTATAGGTCGTTGCCTATACAATTAGTCTTAAAGAAAAAAGAAGCTAAAGAAAGACCTTGATTTCAAGATACTGCTATAGTATGGAAAAAATGTTAGCATTTTAGTTAGCCAAGTTCATAACAGTTTTGGTTATTTATTTCAGTTTTTAAGGGAACAGGGAAACAAAACTCTTTATCTGTATTTTGGTTTGGAAACTACTCCCTTGTTGCAACTCAAAGCCCTCACTAAATTAGTTTGAGTATCCTGATTTATCTCTTCCATGTTACTGCCTGTGCTGTCATTACATCGAGATGGCTGTAATTCAGAATCATTTGGGGCCGCAGCAAGATTAGTGTGAGGTCATGGAAAGCCTACTATGCTTTGGTGACTGAGGGCAAGTCAAGGAAACTCATTATCCAGTTCATGCAGAGTTTAGCAGTGCATGCAGCTTGTTACTTCCCATAGGCAATGCCTCCCCACCCCCTATATTTCCATTCCCCACACTCCATGTATCGTCTCAACATCTAAATACAAGGAGCAGATTTTCTGAGCATACCATAAATACTCATTCTGCTGATTTATGTGGAACAGCTACAGGGTCACATTCCAGATCAATGTTTTGTCAAATAAATAGAGCAAAAAACAGTTTTACAGTGTGTTCCGTGTGTGTGAATAAGGTGTGTTGGTAAGTAAATGTGTTCTGAGTAAGAAAAACAAAGAGGTGTTCTTCTCTGCCAGAATCATTACTTAACAGAAATAACACACCTGAATTTGCACAGAGTAGGCTGGCGTAAGCAACTGTTAGCTCCACTGAGTTCAGCAAAGCCTACGGTACCTTACGTTACCCACGGGTCTCACCGTTTGTCTGTTCTGGTTCCTTTACCTTCTGTTCCCAATGACTGACGTTGCATGGTTTGCTTAAACTCATGTTTAATGTACCTGCTTGTAGCCTTAGCCCAGAAGACTGGATTTTTGGCATTAAGGTGTTACATCAGTGCTGGTGTAAACTAAGGAGTTGTGGCACGTGTTTGAGCACTGGAAGGTGGTTTTAGCCAGTGCCAGCTATCAACCTACTCAGCAATACCGGGACGTGGTTCAGCTGATGGCACTAAGGCAGGGACAGTTTCCAGCAGTACAGATGTGCTCTACATTGTGCTGTAAGGGAAAAGGAGATGAGGGAGAGGCACGTGGTTTGCTGCGTCACATTCATTCAGAGCCAGGGAGTGGGCTTAGGTGCAGTCATTGCAGATGCTGCTCTGTCGTCATACCTTAGTGTTTAGGTTAGACTTCCGAATGTGTTTGGGCACCTTACAGGATGCACAGAAGCACTCGTGTGGTTCTTTATTTCTCTGCACTTGATCCAAAGGGATGTGGGCTGTGTATCAAGTTTTGGGTACCCTGGAGAGCAGGGCAGTGTGAAGTGCCCAGGCTCCCTGTGCAGTTCAGGGGAGAATCAAGCACGCTTGGATATTGCTTGGATTTTGGTTGAACTTAGGACAGAGGTGCCAGGGTGCTCAGTCCTGTTGAAAGCGAGCTGTTTCTGGACACACACAGATGTAAAACTGCAGGCAGCCTCATCAGCACAAAGGTCACCCAGTGTTGTTGGGTGGGATGGGATTTCAGGGTTTTAATCTACCACTTAAAGAGGTAGTATTTAGGCATTTCAGTGTCCAGATCCTAAAACCTTTTGCTGGATCTCATTCTGTGTCCGTTTCCTGTTTGTAAGTGTTTTCTCATGCAGATGTTGTGAGGGTACGTCCATTAGAATTGTGAAACCTTGCAGGTGTCACAGATTGGTCACATTACTTTAGGAGCGTGCCCCGCATAACCTGCTAAATGTGGTTACATACATTATGAGCTATTGTTTTTTGCAGCTCTTATCCTTCACTACTTACTTAAACAACCAGACTTATCTCGACTATTATCTTTTCCCCATATCCTCTTAGTTCTCTCGTTTTTTTCTGTTTGTTTATGCACTTACTGAAAGTCATGGGCTGTCTCAAAGAGGGACTGTGTCTGGTGGTCCTGATTTGGATCTGTATGAGATATGGCTGCTACTAAAACAGTCTAATTTGTGCACGTCTGTGCTGTGTTCTGCTTTGAACTGCTTAATGTTAGTAAAAGCTCTTTGTTTTTCCTTCCGCTTTGTACAGCGTTTCTACAAGAAAGCAGCTGCATTCGTGCTGCGAGCAGTTGGTAAACACTCCCCACAGCTAGCTCAGGCGGTAGTTCAGTGTGGAGCACTGGAAATGCTTGTGGTTTACCTGGAAGATTTTGACCCTGGAGTTAAAGAAGCTGCATGTTGGGCGCTTGGTTATACTGCCCGACACAATTCAGGTAACAGGTTTTGCACGTGTTATCTTTCAGCTTAATGCTTTGCAAGAGTCATAATTAAGTGTGTTTTCTAATAATAGAATCAAATACTTGTTGGAAAAGACCTTTAAGATCATCAACTTCAACCGTTAACCCAGTACTGCCCAGTGTTCGCACATAGTACAAGATGGTTTTTCTTCTGTACTGTCAGAAAATGTTGACTTTGGAATAAAACCCGACTCTAACTATACCAATAGGACAGTGCTGTACCTCTGATGGCAAATCTGACACCAGCAACGTCCAGTTCTGAGAGAAGATGCACTGGGCTTGTGGCCAAGAATCAACAACTCTGCTTTACTCTCCTTCACGAAGAAATGTCAGAACCTTTATGTAATGTGTGACTGTTATTGTGGGACGAAGTTTCCTTTGCTCCACAGTAGTTATTTACTTATATGTAGTAAAATGGAGAAGCCCAGGTAGAACCAAGTTTCACTCAGCTGACAGCAGTGTCTGCAGGATGCATGTGCCCGATCCCTTGCCGCGAGTGTAGTATCGTTAGACGACACTGTTCAGTCAGAGTCAGGAATAGATCCGAGGAATCTGATATCGAGCACGTCACTGCGCTCTCACAAGTAGTTGCATAACTCTCCGGCAGTGTCACGTTCCTATTTAAAACTGATCCACGTGGCTGATAATTCTTTTAGCAGCTATTTATATAGTTCAAGCAAAAGCTTAGTGCTATGAATCGAGGAACTGCAGGAAGAAACTCTTGGCTGGAAAGCGTGTGAGAAATGGCTTGTGTTCATACAGCTAAAAATTATTGTAGGATCATTACATTAACTCATGCATTTATGTTTGGTTTTGGCTCTCAAATGGACACGGACTGAACTGGAAGTTATCTTCTGCTTTATTTTTTCATTTGATAGAGAGTGTTGGATTGCAGAAGGCATGGGAGATTCCCCTTCCCACTTAGAGAGAGGGTTAACTTACCTACTCCAAAGTCACCAGCACACTCTTAACAGACCATTGTGTTTTTTTCTGGGGAACAAATGAAATCTTAGAGCACCCCTGTGGTAAAGATCTTTTGTCTTTTGGTCCCCATGTCTGATTCCTAACCTTGGTGGAAAAGAATTGTTGATTCTATCTGCTGGCTGATCTTTAGGAGGATCTGGTTTACTCCATGTCGGCAATGTCTGTGAAGATGGAGATGATGTGGGGGTATTGAAGACAAACTCTTTGTACAGTTTTTTTAATTCACTGGCAGTGGATTGGTGCATGTCTCGTGTCAGGAGTTAGGTTAAATTTGCATTGCTACCGAGCTGCAAGCATCAGGACATAGACAGAGCACCATATGCAACCAGTCAAAACCCCACAACCTAAAACAACCCCCCCAGCAAAAAAAAAACCTGAAAAAGATTTTCTTCCTCTGTCCAGCTGCAGCCAATTTGGGGTTTACCTTCCTCTGACACAGTGACAGGACGTCCCTAAAATGATGACTGCCAGTAGAGGAGCTACGCTGAAGAGAGGTCACTGTGCCCAGTCTGTTTCTTGTACTCCTATAAGCATGCCTTTGTGACAGGATGTTGTTGGAGATGGGGTGCAAAGATGGATGGACCTGTTTATACCAATGTCTGGTGGTTACTGTTCAAGCAACTGGATTAGACTCACGTGCTCACGTTAACAAAATTTGGCACTTCAGATTTTCTGGTACTGCCTGTCTGTGGACATGTGTTGCAGGCTGAAGTCTAAAAATACAGCTGTGTATTAAATGGTCTTCCCTACCCTGGAAAGGTTTTTCAGTTTCAAAAACTGTTTTAGTTCCAAGCTGGAGCAGCATTAAAGCAATTATCTCCTGAGGACACGGGTGCAGGAAGGCTCATTTGCCCCAGCAAGAAAAATTCAATAATTAGAGCCTATGTCTGTGCTGTGTGGGGGGGACAGATTAAAGTCTTGATCTGTTTTAGGCAGGATGTGAATCTCAGTCTTCCTGAATGTGAGAAGAGGCTCCCAGCATTCAGAGACAAGTGTTTGCCATGGAAGGATCTCGCTGCCTTTAATCAGCAATTCCACCCATGACTTGGTGTAGTTGCTCTCTAGGAATTGCAATTTATGTTCCCGTGAAGAGACTTCCATTTTGAGAAATCAAAACAACTTCTTCCTGATGAAAACATACTCTGGTTAGCAAGATCCCTGCTGTCTTCACAGTTTTGATGTGAACAGGTGTCTCCAGAAAGCCTCTTGAGATTTTAAGTCAAGCCAGATGTCTCATGAGATTTCAGGACACCGAAGTCCTGCCAGGTCAGATTCCAAAATTTAGCACAGCTCTGCTTTTTCTTGAGTACCACTTTGAGCTGCATTCAGACACTGATCTTACTCCACAGCACACAGGTCAGAGTGACATCCGTTATTTCTGGTAGTTGTGCCTGGAAGGACATGCAGAGTGTTTCAAATGCTATCGAAATACCATGAGCTCCATGAAAAATGTTTTGCCAAGTTGTACTTGCACCTTATTCAATTGCTTTTAAAATGCAAAGTTCTTATCTTTGAGATATGCAAATAACTTCTCATTTTCTCTGCCTACATGGAAAGTCCAATGTATTGTCTTCTAACTGCTTCAGTGTATTGTAAAACAAGTAACAACCAAAAAAACCCTAAAATGAGTAACACAGTCTGCACTCAGGCATGTTACTGAGAGCGGGGTTAGGCTCGTTTTCCAGCATGCACTGGTATCTTGGAATCACAGGATGGCTTGGCTTGGAAGGATCTTGGGAGGTCTCTAGTTGAGCTTCCTGCTCAAAGCAGGTCAGCTCTAAGATCAGACCAGGTTGCTCAGCTCTGCAGTGATTTGAGCGTAGCAGTCACGTTGTCTTGCTCTAGGATCTTTTGTGTGATTATTGACCTCCGTCCTTCTCCTGACAAAAAAGCTTTCCCCCTTATTCCGATGGGATCTTTAGCGCTGTGGTTGTGGTGGTCTGCATAGACTTGTGATTTTTGAAGTGCAGCCCTGGACTACTCGTGGGGATTGAAGTCTTCCTATGTGGCCATTACATGATGACTCAGTCCTCAGAAAAATACAGTGTTGGTGGTTGTTTTGGTCAAACTCTGTTATTTCCTGTGGATACACCGGCCACCATAGCAGGGGCTGTTTGAGAGCCCTGATCTGGACTGAAGCTTGCTCTTCCTCCCAAGTAAAGAAGGTTTTGTTGCTGCTCCACTATGTGAACATGGCATTTGTTCACAGCTGTTCTTTCTTCTCTGGGGACCACCTGCACAGTCACTTTCTCCTCTTCATCTTTTCTCCCTGTTCTGTTCTTTATCCACAGAATTATGTCCAACATGCCAACACTAGTGTGGATTTTTTTGGTAATACCTTGCACCGGTTTAGATCAATCCTGTAAGACATCCCATTGCTTTCAGGGGGTGTGTAGTCAGAATCTTACTGTGTCTTCTTTGTCCACTCTTCCTGGTCGCATAAACTCATGACTAGACCTCCGTTTACTTTGATTCTTTTTCTTATGAGTACTTTTGTACTGAGATAAATCAGTACAGCTTCTGGTAGAACTGATGGTAGCTGGAACTTCAAAGTCTTTCTTCTGTCCCCATGTCATTGTGTCTTCATGTCTGCAGAATCTCCATTTGCTAAACTCTTACTGTTCTGAACAAAAGCAACTCATAGACAGTGGGTTGTCTCGTCTCTGAGCATATGTAGAATACAGTTTCCTAGTCGCACTTACGTAGGAAGAAATCCTGCGTTATCGTGTAGTTAGACAGGTTCCTTGAGCTGTACCCCAGGCTGAAGCTCCAAGCCCAGGGTTTGTGTGCCTGTCTCTGGAATTAAATGAAGTTCAAAAATTAGTTTTCCTCTGCTGTGTCTTCATCTGTTTGTCTTGTCATTGTCCTGTTTAGAAAAGTATTTTTGTGGGGTTTTTTTCCTCAGCTCTTCTGATTTCTTTAAATATTTGCTGTTACAAATTTCTCCTTGACATCTTTATTTTCTCCTTTAACTCTTTCCTAGCTTTTTTTTTTTCACCTCAGTCTGTGTTTTGTAAGTGTGTAGTAAAGTTTCGTGAATCTTTTGGGTGTATAGTTAGAATTAAAGATGCTCTACCACGTGAGAATGTTATTTTAGCCTCTTTTTGAGAAAAAGGAATTGCCATTGTCATAGACTCATTAATACATAAAATTGTAGTTTTCAGCTGAATTTGCAGGTGCATGTGATGGGAAGATTGTATTTTCTTTTGTCCTTGCCTCAGCTTTCCTGTGTTTCCGACAGTGTGTTTACTGCTTGTGTGTCTTTTGACACAGGATCCAGCCTTCCATGTGGTCACGAGCTTTATAAGCGCTATTGGAAGAACAAGCATTTAATTATGATGACCAACAGTAACTATTAGTATTGAAATGATAGCAGGCTTCTCACAGCAGGAGCTCTTCTCAATTGAATCGGATTTAGTTTACTTTCTAAAATAACTTTTGTGGTTGCTTTTGCATGCCTGGGCATAGCTGTGACCTTAAAGTATTGTTCTTCCTCTCTCTCCTTGAACTTCATGATTTCAGCTCATAAGGCATCAAAGGAACCCATTCTTCAGTAGTGTCTGTTGCCTCCTGATACGATTTTCCTAGCACACTGTAGACAGTCAGGTTGGTTGCTCTGAAGTTGCTTCTGAGGCACAAGCTGGTCTGTTGGCCAGCAGTTCCTGATGTATTCCTCTTGGTCAGTGTACAGCATCAAGATAAAATTTGAAGGAATCCAGTACGTCCGTTTCCGTGACAAGCTGGTTGTAGTCTATACCACTAACATGGATTAGCTCATTTTCAGCAGGTGTATTTAACTTCAGACCTGTAAAGCTGAAGACAAGAAATGTGGGTTTTGCTGAGATCTTACGGTTTGTGTGTGTTTGGAGAGTGCACGCTCTACATTTGCAATCAAATGGTTATTTGAAAAGTGAAAATTGCATTCGTATGAGTTTAATAGTTGTTATAATTTTGCGAGGCCATATTGATGTTCTCTTGCCAGGTTATATTTGTACTTCTAAAATATGGTATCATAAACCAACGTACAGTATAAATATTTGACTTATCATCTGTGTTGGAGCGTGGGGCTGTAACTCTCTAATTGAAAACAAATCTGGTCAGGACCGTTGTTAATACCCAAACAACGTAAGGCTGACATAACCTGCAGATTTCATGAGGAATTCCATTCATCCATGCCTATTTAATGAAGTGTGCCATATTTTTGTAAGTATGAAAATCTCTTTATGGATGGACTATAAATCAAGGGCTAAGTTAGAGTCTTGTAATGCAACAGCCATATGTTGCCATGGTGCTGTAGGGTTAAGATAAATGTTGAAGGTAATAATGCTGTGCAGAGTAAGGTGTAGCAAACTAACAACCTAGTAGATTATTGAATCGCCCATGATTTTTACCACTTCTTTTACCAATGTTTTGAAATGGTACAGCTTGGTTATAGTACAAATTTTCCTCTTGCTATCCAGCAGTTCTTATTTTAGGACTGTGATTGATGCTGCATACACAGAGAGAGCTAATGGATTCCTAAGAGTGTAATTTTTGTCTACGTCAGCTAATCATATACTCTGATTTCTTTATTTTTTCTTCAATTTAAGGTCAGTTAAGGATATGATATTACCAGGCTCAGACACACAATATCTCACTGATAATTTTTAATTTGTCTAGTTGTATATAACAACATTTTCATGTAATGGAAGTATAAATTCTGTCTCTTCCCGTGTGTGTGGTGCGTGGTAGTAAAGTCTAGTTTTGATCAGCAAGTTCAATTTTTCCCATCTTTTATGCAAGATATATATTGTATGTATTTTTTTATTTGCATTTGATCTATGCTAATATCTGCTTATCGTTTAAAGAGGATAAAATGCTCTCTAATTAGGTGGTTGGTAAAATTTTGGGGCTCTGGCTTTCTGTGTTGTTGTTAGCCATGCATAAAATGCTTTCCTATTGATCAGCATAGAATAGCCAGGGTTTAAACAGCTGACATCTGCTTACTTTAAAAAAAGAAAAAGAAAACAGAATAACAAACCATTTCAGCCTAATCTACCTCAAATGTGTGCATGTAAATGGGGGTCCATCTATTGACCTGCATTCTTTTCAGTTGTGGATTGGTCCACACGGTTTATGAAACCAGGAGGGCTGATTTGAAATGCAGATGTCGAGACAGTGAACTACACCCTCCCCTTTTTCCTTTGCTGTATCTGTCAGGGTGAAAAATGGCTTGCACAAGGGTCAGTCACCCATACTCACTTAATTACTTTCCTTGGACCTACAGAACTGTCACAAGCTGTGGTGGATGCAGGCGCTGTTCCTCTTTTAGTGCTCTGTATCCAGGAGCCAGAAATTGCTTTGAAAAGGATAGCTGCTTCAACTCTCAGTGATATTTCAAAGCATTCTCCAGAGTTAGCACAGACAGTAGTGGATGCAGGAGCTATCGCTCACTTAGCTCAGATGATCCTCAACCCAGATGCTAAACTGAAGGTACATTTCAAAGTTATTTTTTTTATAATCTCCACTGTACCAGTCCGTAGTTGCTGTTGAATCAAGTGCATGATGTGCATATTTATTTAGGAAGCTCTTGTTTTGAATGTTAGCAAAATTTAACTACATAGTGACGGAGAGTTCTGAGCAGATTTGCAGGTTTAGCCACTGGATAAAAACTGCTGCTGTGTGAGGAGGAGCTGAGCTAATCTTTGAAGTGGAAGTGTGATTAGTATTAATTTTTTGTAGAATTGTGGAGTACACGAAGAATGCAGCACATTTCAAATAGGTAGAATTTGCACAAGCCCGTTGCAAAAAAGGTGTTGCATACTTAATTCTAACTGGTTTATAGTAGAATCTTAAAGGTAGGATTGAATTTTAGAATATGCTATTTTACGTGAATGGCTGCTGCCGAAGGTTTAATCACTGAACTGACAAAATATTGATTCTTAATCTATTTTTTCTGTCTAACAGAAGCATAAAATTCCACTTCAAACAGAAGTTAAAAATTATTTAATACAAGGTCTGGCAGAGCAAACTTACGTAAATTAAGATACTTTCTGTAGATTTCCCTAAATTTTAAATTAGTTCTGAATGCTATGTATATTTTTTTTCCTTTTTTAATTCATAGCAAGCTTGAGTGTGATAAAACAAAGGATAAACTTTTATTCAGGAACCAGTGAATGTTCTGTGCCATTATATTCATGCATGAATTGATTCAATGAATTGTGAAATAGCTGTAATTGTTTTCCCTATCCTGCTTTGTTTTCCTCGATGCAATAGATTTTCGTGTGCAGGAGGAGGGTGTGTTGTGGGCTGTTTGTGTACTATTGATTTTATAACAATTTTTATTTCCTAGCGTCAGGTGCTGTCAGCTCTCAGCCAAATAGCAAAGCACTCGGTGGATCTTGCAGAGTTGGTGGTTGAAGCAGAGATTTTCCCAGTCGTGCTCACATGCTTGAAGGACTCGGATGAATATGTCAAGAAAAATGGTGCAACTTTAATTAGAGAGATAGCAAAGCACACGCCTGAGGTAAAACCTTGAAAATGCAAATACAAGGTCATATCATTAGATTTTGCACTTTAAATAAAATACAGGATTATTCTGTCATTTGCTTTTTGAAAGGGAGGGCAAATAGCTGTTTGGCATTTTCATTGGGAAAATATGGAAATTCTTGCTGATATGAGATGTGTATTGAATAAGAATTGGGCTAGGAAACTGGGAATCATATAGTGTATACCCAGCTACTTCATTCTGTGAGATATCCGCGCAGGGAGGGAGTTCTAGGCTGACAGTATTGTCACTCCCAGATATTAAAAGCATCATGAGAAAAGCCTTACAGAAGTCATGATACCAGCTAATAAATGACAAGATCATCCTGTAAGAATAATAGATGGTGTGTGGCTTAGAAAATATCTTCTGGGGTGCTGGGATCACATTTTAATTATTTTTGCAATGACAATGAAGGTAAAAAAATTCTCTTATTTATTATTAAACTGATGGTAATTTCTTTTATTAGATTGCATTTGTAATTTGAACCTTAGCTTTTGCAGTGGTTTTGCCAGTGATTGATACAGGAAGGTGGGGATATCTGGCTGAGTCATCACAAAATAAATAGGAAAACCAAATAATTATAACAATTATTGAATATAATTATATTATGTTAATCATGTGTATGGTCTGGTGCTTTACCAGACTATAAATATGACTCGGGAATGACATACAAGCGATGTATTTATGTAACACACTAATGCTGAGCCCAGCCATTTCAAAATCATGATAGTCGTTTAACAACTGAGAAGCGTTCAAACACGAATATTGTGCTGTTTCCTCAGCCTGCTATTCTTTATTAAAGGTCACAGTCTCATCACATGTCCCGTTTTCTCTCTGCATCACATAAGCTCAGTGCAACTGGACTTGCTCAAAGAGTGAAAAAATTATCATTATCAAAGGGGGCACTGGAGTTGGAAGCCAAAGGCTGAACTCACAAGACTGCAGTTAAAGTCAGAAGAGCTGCTAGAACAGGATCCTCCATTCAAGAGGAATTGGCTGTTCTAGCAGGTCTCCAGAGGAGCTGTAGGAAGTACCTTGGTGACTCCCAGTGGGAAGTCACACTCCACACTCAGCTTCAGAGCGACAGTGGTCTCTGCCCATCTCTGAGCAGCTCCACTCAAGCAACACAGCTCTACTCTCTTGCAGCAGAGACGGACTGGCAAATGGTATTTCTGGAGGAGCTGGCTGTGTCGGTCACGAGCGTGTGTGGCGGCTTTTGGACCTCAGCTCTCTGTCTGCATAGGCAGTAAAATGTATGTGAAGGCTTGCCATGTGCACTGAGAGTCACAGCACTGGAGAGTATGTCTGTGCAGGAGCACTGCGCTGCGCCCAGATGTAGGACTTGGTCATCCCAATTGTGCCAACAGTTATTCCCAATAGCTTTACATTTTATCTAGCCAATCAATGAATTAATGAATCCCCTCTTAAAGGCTGTAAGACAAAGGCGGATTTCACGCTCACAGAAATCAGCTGGATTGGAAATCCACATGCCTTAGCTTGGTTCATTTAATTGTGACCTTTAAGACCATGCTTGGTTTTCTTTCGAATCTTTTGGAAAAATACGATACGCTGAACCAGGCAGAAGAAAATAATTATATATGAAACTATTTGAATTTCTATGCAGCGATGAGATCGTGCGTGCTTTACTACTGCCCCTCAAGTGAGGTGAGAGGTGTAATACCTTTTGCAAAGAAAGCTGTTGCCTGGCTTCATTATAATTCAAAAGCAAAGCTGTGTAATTTGGCATTCTGGGGCAAACTCCACTGCCAAGTGTGTTCCTTGGGCACTTCCCTCAGAGTACCCTTTTATGGCAGGATGGTGTAGTCCACTTCGGTTTCACACCTCCATCGTTGGCTTTATGCTTCAGTTTTGGGGGAATCTGAAAAGATTTTTACGCCACCGAGGTTAGCTAGAATGCAGGTGAGCAGGAGAATGTGCACGGAGCAGATGATGATGCCTTGGGAATGACTGGGTGCTAGTATGGAAACTTTTGTGTCTCAGTGGGTGCGTTTTCAAGAGCTTTCACGTGTTACGCTGTTATCTGCAGGTTTCTTTGGTGTATACTGGGGGAAGGGAAAATGTCATTCATGATATACAGCATCAAGAATTCAAAATCCTGATTTCTTGGAAGTAAAGTCAATGAAAAATGGAGCAGCAAACCAGTTTAATTCCTGAGAACTTCATGCTTAGTGTCCAACAGTCTGTATGGTACAGGACTCTTATTCCAGCTTTATTTCGTGTAGCAGGAGCAACACATTTGAAGGTTTTACTGATGTAGTGCTTTATGCTTGATGGTGCTTCAGACTATTTAACCTCTTCCGTTTGTCTTTTTAGCTTTCACAGCTTATAGTAAATGCAGGGGGAGTTGCTGCTGTGATTGATTGTATTGGCAGCTGCACAGGGGCTGTCAGACTGCCTGGCATCATGATGCTTGGTTATGTAGCAGCTCATTCGGAGAACCTGTCGATGGCAGTGATTGTCTCCAAGGTTAGTTATCACTGGTGTCTTCCTATAACTCTTCAGCGGTGTTCTGAGAGACAGGTACAAACTTACATAAGCAGATAACACATTTCGTGGCAGAATTCTGTGCCTCCCGTTGGCCAGTGCCCTTTCTCCAAATAAGGTTGTTTGCTATGGCTGAAGTTACGTGGCAGCCCCATCACAGTGTATCTTTGAGGCTGAACCTTTTATGAAATGCCCTGGTAGTTTGTGAGCACCTGTCTGTGTCACAGCACGTGAGTTTTCTGTGTTGCAGTTGCACGGGTACAGAAAACAAGTAGGTGAATTTCTGTGGTCTGTCTCCTCCTAAGATGACTATTTGTGGCTACATCAAAACTGTTTCTGAAACAAGAATGCATTCTTCACTGCATTAGCGTGACTCTTCTAGTGCCACTGGAGTAGTCTTACAGCAGAAATCTTGAGACTTTACAGGACCTGCGTGTCTAATGCAGCATGATTTCATTCAGTTCTGCAAGCAGCCTTTCAGAAGAGACAAGCTTTTCAGGTTTAAATAGATTCTGCGGGGCAACAACATAAGAGAGAGAGGGAATGTGCAGTATTTGCAGTGGATGCAATTAGTGCCTGACATAATATTCCGGTGTGAATAAGTCAAGCAAATGACAGGAGGAAGGAAGTAATTTCACTGAGCATCACTGGCCTGTTTTCACACTGGTCAGTCACTTAAAATAGGCAGTACGAGTGGAAACACACAAAACGGAGGAGCGGGAGTGTCTATTAGGAATGCAAGGTGCCAAGCGCAGTTTAACGTCTATGGATTACTGCAACACGTATGCAGAAGAGTTCAGAGGGGTCAAAACAGTGCTCACCTGCATTTGATAACTGACGAACAGACACTTCTTCCTTACCCTCTCTGGGTGTGCCTTTTGCCTCCCTGCTTGGAGGGATGCCTAGAGCAAGTGTGTTCAGTTCTTGATGTTAAGTGGGATTAATCCAGGATTATGTTAATGGGGAAGCACCAGTGCGATAAACTTTTGAGTTATGGTTATTACCGTAGCTGAGTAGGAGTGCAGTGAGAGATTTTGTATGGACTTCTGCAAACTCTCATTGTATTAGATATTTTCATGAATGATTCACAGAAGAAACTCAAACCCAAACCCCATTTAAACAAAGCAGAAAGCTGCAAGGGAAGCTAAGCTCGTGGAGTGACGTATAGGGCTTGGTAAAGTAGAGTAATTTGAAGGAAGAGCCCTGTGGCATAACCACAGGCAGTGGCATAAAATGATTCCTATTGAAGTACCCTGGCATAAAATACCAGCTACTAAGTAGTTCCATAATCCTGTGGAGAGAAGGTAGACTCTGATCCCGAATCAGAAGTTGAGTAACAGCTGGATGTGAGTGAGGCATTCTCCATCTCTTGATATCGTAGAATCAAGAGTTGAAACCTTTCTGTAGGTGGATAAGTCAAACATAAACTACTGGACTCAAGAAGAGGTGACCAAGTTAAAAATCAGTGCTGTGGATAAAAAAAGGAGACTGAAATTGAGCCTTACTGATCTTAAGCTGCTGTCATAAACACTCAAATAGTTCCATTTTCAGTCTGACAAAAACGAAGCCTTTACTTTTAGTTCATCCTGAAGCGTGTAATGGTTTTATCCTTTAAATATGCGTGTTAGCTCAAACTGTCTTCTGATGTAGACCATTGAATTTGCTTCCTTATTAGACTTATTAAGAGTTACTAAAACCTGTTGCTAGTCATGGTGGTGTAAAAATGTGGCACCACTAGCATGTGTTCTCTTCCAACTTACTCTGTTTACACTCTTCTTATAAAATAATGTTTTCTAACAATCGGTATCAGTTTCAGGTTGTCCTTCCCTGGTTGCAGACTTGTAAAGGTTGTGCTTTTGATGAATGCTACAGGGAATACCACCACTGTGTGCCTGCTTGGTAGAAGAACGTGAAGACCATATTAAGGCAGCAGCTGCTTGGTCCCTGGGACAGATTGGAAGACATACTCCTGAGCACGCACGTGCTGTTGCAGTAGCAAACGTGCTGCCCACGCTGCTCACTCTGTACATGGACACACGTAGTTCAGAAGACCTTCAAATGAAAGCAAGTACATTTGTTGTGTCTGCAGTATGAGCTCTTTACTGTATTCAACAGGTATAAGTGATTAAGACCTACTCTGTGGTGTGTTTTTACTGGTGTTCATCATGGTGTAGGGTGTCTGGAGGCTATGTTTTTTATTAGGAATGGCTGATCCTGGTGGGTGAGTGTACAATGTGCATACTGAGTCATAAGGTACAGTCACAGCAGTATTCAGAAACTAAGCACTGATGTACAACTGCTTTTCTTCCCCTTCTTGGCTCAATGGTAGTGCTCTTTGCTATCCCAGAGCGCTGGACTCTCCTAGTAAGCCACTTCTAAAGTACAATCTTTTAAAATGTGTTTGGATTTAGTTTTGTTATCACATCACTTCAGTTTACTTAAAGAGTCTGCTTCTGCTTCTTTAGCAGTCAAAGCCATGACAGTGAGTGTAGATGACATAATCGGGATGTGATGCACTGCAGGTTGTGAGGTTTAGTAAACGTAAGCAGAAAGTTGATTCTTCCTTAATTGACCCTATAGAAACAATAGTTTTGACTCATCAAATGCTCTTTGAGAATTAAGATCCATTTGCTTGTTTGACCAGACTTCAGTGGCAAGTAACATGAATTCTCGTCGTTTTCATTGATGTCTTACTGGAGAAACTGTATTTGTGTTCCAATAGGCCAAGAGAGCCTTGAAGAACATCCTTCAGAAGTGCACGCATCTCCCTGCTCTGGAACCGCTGCTGCAGGATGCCCCTCCCAATATTATGAAACACATTGTTGGGCAGTTTAGCAAGGTAAGAAAAGGCTCTGCTTGAAGAGCAGTGTGTTAGTTGTTCTTCCTTTAGCAAGGAAGCTAGCTATCTTTCCAAAGGCAAAGACTCTCTAAAGGTCTCAGTTGTTTTCTCAGGATCCTCAAGCATCCCCTGCAGAAGTAGTTTGGAGGAGCATCCTGTTCTCTTCTCTGATAAAGCTGGATACTCTTTCATCTGGAACCTACTATAATTTATCCTAAGACTGGGAAAACAGTTACTTATGAGCAAGGTGTTTTTTTCATCCTTGCCTCTGGAGATTAAGTGGAATATTAATACATGTGCAAATATTTTCACTGAGCCAACGTATCCCGTAAATCCCAGTAACATCTGTTTTAGATAAAAGTGCAAGCTCTCTGTACAAGGGTGACTTAATCAGGTATTTTGCAATAATCTAGCGTAGAAAGGCTTCACCACTTTTAACTTCATCAATTTTCAGTCTCAAGTAAGTGTAAAAATCACAAATCTTTCTTCATCTTTCTCAGCATCTGAAACCGCCGTTAATGACTTTGTTGGTTTGAGTGCAACGTGTGGAAAGTGCTACTGTTGAATGAAAATATTCAAATTATTTGAGTAATTTCTAGCTCCTCAGGAGACTTCCAGTGCCTGCAGTGTTCACCAACTGCTGGGAATCCTTCTCACTAGCTTTCGTGCAATACTCCTCAGTGTACTCTGTTAGCAGTAGGCACCAGGCTGTTTGGGTGAGGTGTTATTTCTGGCCAAGTAAAACACCCTTGATAGTTGGTTCTGATTATCACAGATCTAGAAGCACTGTTCTGTTTAGTGCAGATTCCTGTGTGACTTGGTCTGGGTGATCCTGCTATGGCAGGGGGATTGGACTAGATGATCTTTGGAGGTCCCTTCCGATCCCTAATGATTCTATGATTCCTGATTACATCGCTGCACTTGGGCTTGTCCTATCTTCTCAGGTCTGCACTAAGACTGGAGGTTTACACAGAATCCTGTGCCTTTTGCTTCTGTGTGCTGACTGGAGCTATTAATGAGCTGAGTGCATGGGAATCGATTACCCAGTGTGTAGGTTTGAGTGTGGTTTGCTGTTTAAGTGGTTTTGTACTCTCCGTATCAGCTGGTGACTTGCTTTGTGTCGTTTCTTCTCCTACACTGTGTTGTACAGACTGTACCTGTCTGGCATTTGGTCTTCTGAAACACACCTTGGAAATTAAGTTCTTTAGGGTAAAAGCATTTTTCTCTCCCGTACCATAGCTTGAGAATTGTCTGTTCTGAGAGCTGTGGTGTGTTACTCCTGTGGGCTTATTTATAGCGCAGTAAGAGCCTGATTTCCAGGCTGTGCTTCGGAGCGGGGTGCTGTCTGCTCTCGGTGCTGGACCGTGCCGTCTGGCATTGTTGTTTCCAGGGTCTCTGCAACTCTGTGCTTTGTCAGTTCGGGCTGGGGAAAAAGGATGTGTCTCAGAGGTGCTGTCTGTCTTCAGAGGGCCTCTTCCAAAAGAGTTTTCTGCTCTCTTAGCCAGCCTGGGAGTCACAGTGTGGAGGAGGAAGGCAGGGAAAGGGCCATATCCTGTCTCCTTGCCAGTGCCTCCCTGGCAGTCCTTGTTGTGGAGGATACGTGGAAACGGCTTTCAGTTCCCACAAAGAAACGATCACGGTTGTTCCAAACACTTCTGTGAGTACACCACAGAGAGAGGTCTCTCTGCTGCTCTGTTTTCTCTTTACCAGTGTGTTGATGTTGTGCAGCCTAGAGGGACAGGCGGAATGAAGGCTGTTTGCCTATATGCACGGCAGAACTCTCATCCTTTCTTTTTCTCTCATCCTTTCAGGCAATCCTGTCCTCCTCTGAAGCTCTTTTTTTGTGCTGAGGTACAGTCACATTTGTGGCTCGATTTCTCTGGCCAGTGCAAAAGCTTACAAAATGCTTCCCCCCCATTGCATGTAACTCTCAGATCTGGCGTTAAACCTGCTTGGTTGTGTTGTGGATGCAGCTGATGTTTTGCATCCTCTTGCCTTTTTTTTTCCCTCCCCCCCCTATTTTTTTTTTTGTAAATATTATTACAGCCCTGTGGGCTTGTGGACTACATGCTGTCAGTCTTCCTTGCCTAGCCCAGCCCCCACCTCCCTCCCTTCCTCCCTCTTTTCCTCTGGACAGAGCTGCATATTGGCATCATTCAGGGAGTGCAGACTGTATTGTCTGATCATTTCTGCTTCTCATCCCCTTTGGCTGCAGAAACTTCACATTTCTGCTCTGTGTGTGTGTGTGTGTTTGTGAGAGGATTCCATGGCTACGCAGTGTGTTGCAGGGTCTTAATATCTCGGAATTTAATAGCAGCATGTAATGCTTCAAGGCTGCATTGTTCACTTGCAGCCATTCTCAGTATTGTTTTCATAAACTGATCTATACGAGATCCTTATAACGACACAAGATTCTGCTCTGCAATTAAACTGTGGGAATTGACATAAAAGACCTGCATAACTTGGTTTAAGTGGAACAGATGCTGGGTGTATTCCATGTGAGTGGTCTGGCTTTATTATCTATTTAATCTCCACATTTTTATTGTCTCTGTAGGAACAATTCACAAAATACTGTTTATGTACAGATAAATATCCGATTCACTCTTTGTGTACATTTCATGTATTAAAGTACGTGTTAGGTTGTGTTCTAAAGGGCTGGTTTATGGTGGTGTTTATTCCTGTACAATCGGGTGTTAAACTGCTTCGTTGTTACAGGCACTGCACCTCCGATGTTCTATCTGTCCTCTGAACTAGAAACAGGTCGGCGATATTGGAGCCTGGCAACGCAGAGGTTCCTTTACAACGACTGATTTTCTTGTTGAATGTGCTTTTCTATGCGTAGGTGTTACCCCACGACAGTAAGGCACGTCGTCTCTTTGTAACAACCGGTGGGCTGAAAAAGGTTCAAGAAATAAAAGCAGAGCCTGGGTCACTTCTTCAGGAGTATATCAACACTATTAACAATTGCTATCCGGAGGAAATAGTGAGGTAGGGGAAATGACATTACAAAACCGAGTACTTACAGCGCTGCTAGATGCTTTTTGTAAGACGAGCACAAAGGTAGGTTTAAAAGACGGGATTTGACTTCTGTGTTGATTTGGCTCTGGTACAACAGCGTTTTAATACAACAGTATGTGGTCAACTGCACCCCAGCGATAACGACCACCAGACACACACTTTTGAACACTTGCTCTTTTCTCATTGCTTGGAGTCAGATTTCTTTGTCTGTAAACAAAGGCAAAACGGTTAGGCTTTTGCAGGAAACAGAGAGGGAAAGTCAGCCCTGTGCTACCCAGCGAGACCCTGAGGCTGCAGCACAACTACTGTGACGTTACTAAATGTTTGTGGGAAGTTTAGCTTATCTTGGTGACTTATGTATGGATTATTTAGGCTCCGGGACACAGGTATTGGTGAATCTTTGGCTGCATCCTTGACTTTCCCTAAAAGCCTGGTGCATTCAGAGGCTCCTTTGAAACTTCCTCTGATCTACAGAGGGTCCAGAGGCTCTCCTGCACAGTTGCTCTGCCCACAGCTGCCCTTCCTCCCCCAGCCTCATCATGAGGCTTAAGTGTTATATAAAAGGACCATACACCAGCTGTCTGCGTGGAGTTGAACTTTGCCCTTAATGAATACAGAAACGCTATTAAATAGCTTACAGTCAAAATGTCACCATCCTCAATCGTAATGATGAGAGAAATGCCCTCCTCGATTCTAGATACCCAGTTCCCAGCCCTTCACTCCATCAGCACATCAAAAGGATGATGTACTCGTGCACTCCCTCTACAGGCTCCAAAAATCGGCATCATCAATTTTAATTACAGCAACAGATTTCTTCAGCTCATAGTAACTACGAAGTCAAGCAAAATTAAGCCCCCTTTGTCAAGGGAAAAACAGTGACAGTCAAATTGGTGAAAGTGAAATCATGAAGCAACTTCGTTCTGCAGCTAAGACGTGAGAGGGAAGCACAACATCTGATCACATCCTTTTCTGGATGTAATTAATGTTTCTTTGTCACAGCTATTCTCTCCCCTGTAAATGAAACAGGGTTGCTGGTGCAGGCTCGGATGTATTAAAGGAAAAGGGCCTCTTCGAGCATCTTCTGTTTGCCTCTTTGTATTACTGCCTGCTGTTGGTCATACTGCCTGAGGCACAGCTGCTGTAATAGACTTCAGCCCTAGGTTTGTCCTAGAGACCTGATAGTTTCGACTGTTTGCAGACTGAACGTAGCAGTGCGCTGGCAATTCGGCTTTACGATCGGAGAGCTAAAATGAGTTTCAAGAAGTTGCATTCTGCACGAATCATCCAGGAAATGAAAATCAACAAGGGAAATGGATTGAAATGAAAATCAACAAGGGAAATGGATTGAAGTGTGAAAACATTGGGGACTGAATGTATTTTAGTCATGCATTGCAGAGAAGCACGTTGGTCTTTCCTTATAGTTAAATTTCCTTATAGTTAAAGCTTCTAGGGTTGAGAAGTGAAAATGTACATGTCTGCAAAGTCAGAAATGTACTGAAATGTATGTTTGACATTTCAAATACCCCTAACCTGGGGAACACCTACAGGGAGTTTTGTTGATGCTTGTCTATTGGAAGCCTGTACTTGGTCCGTTGTGGAAAACCAGCTCAGTGACAGCAGAACAATTATGGCAACGTGGAGTCCTGCTCTAGTGAAAGCCTACGGGGTAATCTCTGTCCTTGAGCTGGCACGAGAGAGAGAGGATTTCATTGTGGTGATTTTTGATTTTTGATGTCTCTTGCATTGATGTAGACTGCACGTTAGCTTTGGGGTGTGTGCTAACGTTTGACGTTACAGCAGTAGACTGTTGTTGTCTGGCCACCTGTGGTTCTGTGCAAACTCACAAGTCTGTAATTCATGGCCATCATTTCAAAGGAAGTTAGCATCTTCATTCCGCAGTAAAGACAAGGCTTATGGCTGCTGAACCCATCTGAAAACTACATGCCCTAGAAGGAGCCAAATATAGGCTTGAAAACGTGAGTTCCTGATGTAACTTGATAGTGTAAGTTGAAAAACAGGTCCTTAAAACGTTGTCATGGAAGCAGCGTGGAATTCTTTGGCCAGTATTTAATGCTAGGGTTTCTTTCTTGATCAATAGCAGTACGAAGAGTGTTTCATTACGTGGTACAGAACATGCCTTGTAGTCTAATGCACAAACAAAATGTTTCTCTTTCAGGTATTATTCCCCTGGATATTCTGAGGTACTTCTGGAAAGGGTGGACAGTTACCATCCAGTTTTATAAACTCGGACTGTCTGCTAGAGCTGAATTTCACATTCATGCCTCTGTGACTGCAATACAAACGTGGCTTTTGAAACTCCCGTTTGATTCTGAAATCTTCTTCTACTTTTCTAAATACTGAAAGAGCTCAAAAGTAATTCCAGCAAGCTGTAAGTTGTTCTCCATAGGCTTGTTTGTTGCTGAGTTCTTGTTCCTTTTTGCTTTCTCTGTAACGTTACTCCCAGATACTGCAGAATATATGAATGGAAACTCATGCAGTGGTGATGGTTTGGATGATTTGTCATTGAAGCTTTTTTAGGATCGGTCATTTCCTTTTCCTTGCACAAGAAAGGTTTGTTTTTATCTTACTCAAATTTTAGCTGCTTCAGTATTGTCACCATTTAACCATTTTCCCCTTTCCTTTGCATATTGTTTAGTCTCACAGTCTTCATGGGGGTGTGTGGGGGGGGGGAAGTTGGCCCCGTGCTAACTATGGAACCCATTCTGCACTATCTCCTACCCCTGCTTTTCAGAAAGTAACGTGATGTGACTTGCATCTCCAGACTCGTTAGTAAGTGCTAAATAAAAAACCAATCAGATCTGACTATGAGAACACGGGTGAGTTCTGCGTGGTGTGGCGTGGTCGGTAATGCAGCGTCTGACTAAGATTCACCGTGGAGGCAAGGAGCAGGACGCTGTTTGATGTGTGCATCATTGTTCTTCGAAAGGACGGCGTGAACTTAGAGCTTTCGTGGGCACAAAGGGAAGGACCTCGGGAGGTTCAGCAGCAAATTTGTGCAGCTCAGAAGAGAGGAGAATTGCTTGGCTGCAGGAACACTGTTAGCAAAGTTCTGAGCGTGTACAGAAGAAACCAGCAAATACTTCAGTCCTACTAGTTTGAGTTGTGGGAGTAGGGCTGCTCAGTATTTCATAGAATCACAACGGATTGGAAGGGACCTCAAAAGATCATCTAGACCAATCTGCCTGCAAGAAGCTGAAATTGCTGCAGAATTGAGTTGAAAGATGCTTGGAACTTAGTCTTGAAGTTGCAGATCGTGTTCACGTGGAGGTTATTTAAGGGATGATCTTTTGCCTGTCTTAGAACATCCTGCAAGTATTTTTGCCTTCTGAGGGAGAATGAAAAGACTTTTATATATATATATATATTTTTTTATACTTGGGTGTACTGTAGCAGCAGGGAGCAGCACTCAGCCCTTTAGTATTCCCTGATACATAACTGTCATTTAGCATTGTTTGTTCTACTAACCATTTTTCTTTTCCTCATATGTTTGGCTTATTAATGTCTTTTAAAAATAATGTTTGTCTGAGGCTTTTTTTCTTCCCAAGGAGTAATAAACAGTGTCTCTGGAACAGGATGTTGAAATACTGGCAGCCACAAGGAAGGACAATATTTGAGAACCCCTGCAGGAGAGAAACTTGCCTACATTCTTAAACATATTAACTGAAAGAGTTTATAAAACAGGGACGGTCTCTTCTATTACTCATAAAACAGGAGCAAAGACTTGCTGCAGTTGGAAGTGATTTAGAGTGGCTTTTCTCTGCCAAACTCTACAAGACTATTTCACTTTATTCTTGTCAGCGTGTTTTTCAGTAGTTCACAAAAAAACCCCTTTTATAGGCTATGTTGTGTTAAGTTTTAATTCTACAGAGGGTTGCACTCCTCCTTGTGAGGCAGTTGGTGCTCTCAGACTCTTCTTTTCAAGAGGAGCAGGGAATGCACAGTACCTTAATTTCTAGAGCTTAACTGAGATGGGAACCGTTGGTGTCATGAATGTTAGTCTAGAAACCACACCAGCTGGGGTCTTTCCTTAGCCCACATCAGAATGAGAAGTCTTGGAACTGGCTGGCTGCTACCAACTGTTTTGATGTTTCCATTAATGCTGGGACGCTAAAGGGAAAACATTAGGTCTCTGTATAAGGTTGTTATTCAATTGTTTTCTCACGTGTGTTACAGATAGTTAAAAATCAAGTCTTGTACATGGAAAGGCTTCCACACGGTCTCGAAGGATCCAACGCCTTTAGTTTCCCTACTGGAAGAGAAATGGTGCAGAGCGGCGTGCAGTTGCGGTGCAGATGGGAGGCAGGGTAGGAGCAGAGCTGTGTGCCAGTCGCTACACCATGTATAATCATAGAACCATAGAATCATTAGGGATTGGAAGGGACCTCGAAAGATCATCTAGTCCAATACCCCTGCCACAGCAGGAGCACCTAGACCAAGTTGCACGGGAACTTGTGCCTGGGAGCACACCCACAGCACACAATGCTCGTGTATATGTTTTGTGCAGAGAGAGCAAAGAGGCTTCAGGCTGCTGACAAATGTGCTCCTGCTGTGTCGCACTGTGTTACACTGTAAGGATTCCACAGGGTTAAATTTCAATGCCTAAACAATTTGTTCACAGTCTTTTTCTGATTCCTGACAAAGGAAATGATTGCACAAGGCAAATCATCAAAGCGATCTGATTGTGCAGAGAACAATCTAGATCAGACCTAGCATAAATGCATCTTCACACCGGCTAGGCAGTTCTGTCCTAGGCCAGTGGCCATTTCAGTTCCTCTTGCTGCAGGACTCCTGGGTGGTGCCATAGCTCACTGGGCTGTGGCACTGCAAAGTCCTCTCCCACGTACTTTGGGACCCCCTCAGCTCTGGTTTGCCAGCAGGCGACTTCTCTGCGTTGTGCGTACTCCTTGTGGCTGAAGACTTCTCTGCATGTGTGCATCTGCACAGAGCAGGTCTAGCACCTTACAGCAGAATCACCGTCCGTCTGTCTTCTAGGGGTACATTATGAGTGCAGAGTTGCTTTCTTCCTGTAGTGTCTCACAAGCTCTGATGTGCAGCGTTTCTGTCCCATCCTCTCATTTGGCTCAAGTCATGGTCTAAACCTATTCTCGTATTAACAGCCACGCCGGCAGGCAGTGGGTATCATTTGTTTAACCTTGTAGGATCTAACGGAGATTTTGTATTTATGGTAATGCAGCTGTCGTGCTCGTTGGTGATTGTGGTGCTAGAGAAGATGCAGAACAGGTCCAGTTTGCACTTTGAGCCTGACAGCGCCTTTGGATGTTTGTCTCCGTTTCCCACTCAACAGAGCCTACTTCTGAGCTCAGAACATGCAGCATGTCGACTAAGAGTCCCTCTCACAGAGGTGGCTTGTTAAGACACACAAAGAAAATTAAGCCAGTGCTTTGGCAGAAATAAATGTAAGCTGAGACAACCCTTAAATCATTTTGCCAGTTTCTTTGACTGCAGCATTGGGACTTTTCAACCCAAGTCCTTAAAGATCTTCTCTGGGGGCCTGAGCCATGATTTTTGTCTACATTACTGCAGCTATTATTACATCTACAGATGTAAACCGGGGCCTTGAAAGAACATGTGGATGTGTAAAACTTTACCATATTTCATTCAGTGGATGGATTAACTGGCATACAAAAGCTCCTTTCTTTATCTGAATGACTGGCAACCAAGAGGATCTGAAAAGGGGAAATTCAAGGAGTTAAACTCTTGTGCATGTAATATGTTCTGCATTTCCAGAGGGATTTACTGAGGGATGGCTTTGTCTCATCTGAAGTGATCAATCTGCTGGAGATCCGTATCTTAACAAACAAATGAACAAAATGTTGAAGGAGCTGAATGGGGCCGGTGAAGGAAGAAATGAATCTCATTTTGTGAAGTAAAGCATAATGTTACTGTAATTAGGAAGTGGCTGGAGTCGTGGGTAGAGCCTCAGTGTTCTTGATTTGGCCTGGGGCTGTTGTGCATTATCTTGGCCAAACGTGAGTTGTAGGCATGGAGGGTGCCATGGGATGGCCTTCAGCTTCTGGGTTAAATTGGAGTCCTCTGATTTCTGGGCGTGTATGGATGGAAGACTGCTGCCTGGATCAGAAACGGCGTGACCAGTAGGAGTAGGAAGGTGATTGTGCCCCTGTACTCGGCACTCGTGAGACCGCACCTCGA
>JAOXOE010000506.1:18290802-18314267 GCA_028565055.1 Phoeniculus purpureus | reverse complement strand
CGCGCTTTTCTCTCCCCCGCGCCGGGGGATGCGATTGCACGGGGGAAGGGGATGCGCCGGATCCCCGCACCTGGGACGCCGCCGCGCTCGTCCCCGCTAATCGCTCCTCTGCGTGTCTTTCAGAGCCGCCCCTCGCCACGCCAAAATGCACCGAACCACTAGAATCAAAATAACCGAGCTAAACCCCCATCTCATGTGCGTGCTCTGCGGCGGGTACTTCATCGATGCAACAACCATCATCGAGTGCCTCCACTCCTGTAAGTACGACCGGGAGCTCCGCGTTGTTTCCCCGCCGCTTCCCACCTTTCCCGGCAACACACATCCCCCCATCCCCCCGAAACCCAAACGCCCCGAGGTGCTCGGGACCATCGTCCCTTCGCCTCCTGGACGGGCTTGCGGAATCGGTGGCCCGGCAGCGGCGCGGTTTTTCTGATATCGGCCCTATGGTCTTTGTTAAAGTAATAATATACGTACTCTAAGCGTCTCGTTTTCATGGTAATTGCCGCTTATTGGGGTATTTGTTTAACTTAAGCCGCGCGCTGCTGACAATGGACGATTTGCTGTAGCTTGCATAGTTCAGAAAATCACACCTCAGTCTGTGCAGATCTAAGCCTCACATACGACCATCACTAAAAGACTTTCGTGTTTGACTCACAGTCTGTAAGACCTGTATCGTGCGTTACTTGGAGACCAGCAAGTATTGTCCTATCTGTGATGTGCAAGTTCACAAAACTCGGCCGCTTTTGAATATAAGGTAGGGGAAAGATGCAGCACGCTCTCTTGTATCTCTTATTTTACTTTATATGGGAAGACCAGCAGTAGTCGAGTTGATGTTATCTCTTGGTCTGCGATTTAAATCTGAAAGGACTTGCCAATTTACAATCTAACCCGTGTGCATGCTCTCTCTTTGGAGTTCTGTCATTGATTGAGACCGAAGATTTCTCTGGATGTGAAACAGAAAGTTTTTGTTGGTCTTCTTTTGCTTAAGCCAAACATGGATGCAGTGCCCTTTTCCTCTGCCCCGTCCTCCTGTGTACCACCCTGGCCATTTTTATCTCCATTTCATATCTCTCCCAGACATGCTTCACTCTAACCATAAAGCCCAGTTGTGAAAACTCATGCTGAAACTTTTTGAGCTGAGAGGCCAAAGCCTTTAAAGCATGATTCTCCTTTCAGAAATATTTTTCTTGACAGTGTTACTCTTTGTTCACTTTATTTTCTGGGGAGGACTTGGAGATTTTAAGGCCTTTCTTCAGTCCAAAAGAGTTATTTCACAGACAAGTTTTGTTTTATAGCGGTATTTAGAGCAGCATTGGTTTGATTACGAGGTCTTGTAAGTTAGCTTTTTATGACTAGCCGCCCACTTTGTAGAAGATGTCTCATTGTTGTGAAAGATTATAAATTAAGGGCTGCCACTTGGATTAAAATGTCACTTCATTTGCTTAATTTTATCTGTTGGCGTTGTTCTGTTCTCAGGTCAGACAAAACTCTTCAAGATATTGTATACAAGCTAGTGCCAGGCCTTTTCAAAAGTAAGTGGTTAAATTTGGTAATTTTTTTCTGAAAAGTAGAAGAACAAAAACCAGAACCACTATCTTAGATCAATACCAGGAGTTACAGCACGTTTACTAAAATAAAAATATATGCTTTTCCGTCTAGATGAGATGAAAAGAAGAAGGGATTTTTATGCTGCTCATCCATCGGCTGATGGTAAAGACTTCTCGTTTACGACTTGAATAAATGTAGCACTGACCTAGGCGCTTTGCTCTTTCCTTTTTAACGTACAAATTATGTATCAGCGTAACAGAATTTTAACTAGAAAATGCAGCACGATAGAAGTTTGTTGTTTTAACAGTTAGGTAGCTTTAATTCATAACCTTGCTATGAAGTGGGTTTTTTTTGTTGTTGTTACTGAGAATTGCCATTCTTCCTGATTTGAATTTCAAAATGTAAATTATTGTGGAAATTTCTGCGCAGCTGCCAATGGCTCTAATGAAGACAGGGGAGAAGTGGCTGATGAAGACAAAAGAATTATAACAGACGACGAGATAATAAGCTTATCCATTGAATTCTTTGACCAGAATAGGCAAGTTCTTGAATGGCAATATTTTATGTTTACCTGACTGTGTTTATTATTTGTTGTAATTGTACGGCTTCTTCTTACAGACTGGAACGAAAAGGTAATAAGGAGAAAGAAAAATCAAAGGAAGAGGTAAATAACTTTTCCTTACTTTAGAGGAAACTTAACTCACAGAGACATCTTTGGGGCAGATTGGTAGCCTAAGAAAAATCCATAGGTGTGTGTATCTAGAACAAAAGAAGTACACCTCCTAGTACGGTATGGAAGAGCTGGAACATCTTTATACAGCTGTACATGTAATCAACTTTTTAACATAAAAAATACCTGCAGACTTACTTTAAAAGCAAAGTCTGACTTTTTGTCAGACTCTGCAATATTTCTTTTAAATCTGTGTGTAACACAAATATTCTAAAAAAGGTACTTGCTGGGAGATAAAAATGTGTATTAAATCTGTTGCATTTTTAGTTACTCATTCTGGAACTACAACTTGCCACTTATTTCTGTTTTTCCTTGTAAGGTAGCAGAAATTGCTATGATTAAAAATTGAATGAAGTGCAGCTTCCGAAAAATTAACATAAAATGTTAAAGTAGAGCTTTGGTGGGAGTAATTGCTTGTTCTCAGCAGACTGATTTCCTTTACCATGCCATCAGGTGAATGACAAAAGGTACTTACGCTGCCCAGCAGCAATGACAGTGATGCATCTAAGAAAGTTCCTGAGGAGTAAAATGGATATACCTAACACTTTCCAGGTACCTCCTATGGGTTTTAAGCTTTTTGTTTGATTTTTTTTTTTTAATTCTGAGCCTGCTAACGCTGGCTAGCGCTCATTTTCTCATTAGAGCCAGTTCCAACAAGTGCTACCAAATATTCTGATGCGTACAATACATCGATGAGGTTATCAGCCCTACGTTTAAAATAGCTGTTTGGAGAGTTTGGTGACGTTCTGTAATTCTTTAATGTTGTCAATATTGAGGTATCAAGAAATTGCCCCTTAGTGTGTTTAAAGCATATCTAATAGATATGAAAATTCCCTGTTTCCTGCTGGTTTGGTGTAGTGTTTCTTCAGTTTTCTGAAATCTATGGCAGTGGGGCCAGTCGTATGCCAGGGGTAAATGCCTAGATGGACCTTGATGCAAAGACTCGTATCTTGACAGATCGATGTTATGTATGAAGAGGAGCCTCTGAAGGACTATTACACCCTAATGGATATTGCCTACATCTATACCTGGAGGCGGGTGAGTGTGGCCCTTGTGCCTCCACTGGGGCAGTTATGGGTTGTGGCCGGGGAGGGCTCTTACCAGGATTCTCCCTTTTGCCTTGCAGAATGGGCCTCTGCCCCTGAAATACCGAGTCCGACCTACTTGCAAGAGGATGAAGATCAGTCACCAGAGGGAAGGCTTGAATAATAGCGGGGAGCTGGAAAGTGACTCTGGGAGCGACAAGGCGAGCAGCCCAGCGGGAGGCATCCCCTCCACCTCCTCCTGTTTGCCCAGCCCCAGCACGCCGGTCCAGTCTCCTCACCCCCAGTTTCCCCACATCTCCAGCACCATGAATGGCACCAGCAGCAGCCCCAGCAGTAACCACCAGTCCTCCTTTACCAACAGAGCACGGAAAACATCTATAAATGGCTCCTCAGCCACTTCGTCTGGTTGATGTGCCAACCAGGCTACCACCCCTGTCCCTCCTTTATAATAGATCTCTCCATGCCATTACAGCTTTATAGATGCTAATCCATGTGACTGTCGTCCAAATTGCTTTCTTTTGTAGTGACACTGAACTTGGCTATAAAAGGCGGACTAGATGACATTCAGGATGGACGTTAATGGAAATGCAAGATTGAAGTGTAAATTGTTTTCAGAGGACTGGGAAGCAAACAAGTGACACCTTCAGCAGTTCTGAGTGATGTGGAGTTGTTTCAGTCCCCATCACCTGGACTCTCCAGAAGTTGATACAAATCCCGGGAAGTAGTTTGTTAATCCAGACTAACTCCTCCATTGCGTTCTCTTCAACTGTTATTGTTCTTATGCTGTTTTGTGAACCTGTAGAAAGCAAGTGCTTTTTCATCTTTAAATCAAACAAAATGGAAAGAATATGCATAGAAAAATGCATATATGTAGCCATGTCACTGTGAATAACAATTTTTGCGTATTAGCCATTTTGATTCTTATGTTGCATCTTCTACTTCTCTGTTGCTGCACAGAACCGATCAAAAGAAAAGTAAACTTCAGTTTTACAATCTGTATGCCTAAAAGCGGGTATTACCGTTTTATTTACTGACTTGTTTAAATGATTCGCTTTTGTAAGAATCAGATGGCATTATGCTTATTGTACAATGCCATATTGGTATATGACATAACAGGAAACAGTATTGTATGATATATTTATAAATACTATAAAGAAAATATTGTGTTTCATGCACTCATGATATGGTTGTTAAATTTCTAAACTGGTTCGACCCTTGCAGATGCCACCTGTTTGAGCTTTGCTCATACTGCAAGAAACACTCTGCGTTTGTGTGAGAGCTACAGTATTGGGAAAGCACATCCGAGTCTCTGATAACCTGGAGGCAATTGGCAATCTCAAAAGGATTATACTCGCTTTGTCTTTTGTTCCAAGAGGTTTTTACTTTACCAAATGTTGAAGTGATGCAGTGAAGGAAAAAAACTAGTTAAGGGACATGGAAGTTTTTGACCTGTTTTGACCATTTTTTTATTTTGTGTGGTGGGACTGTGTTTTTAAAAGCACACGGAATCATTATAGAAGCCATAAGCTATTTGGTATAAATTTTAAGAAACCAGCAAGTCGCTGGATGAAGGCATTTTATCAAAATTTGTTTTAATATATATGTATATGGTACACTACTAACTTCATTAAAATTTAACAGGTACTTTAATATTTCCAGTAAAGTGTGGAGAATGCCTCCTCCTTAATGGCCTGCAAATAGGTGCATTTTCTTAGAGGCTTCTTAAGGGTTGGTTGTTTTGGTTTTTTTTTTCAGTAGGAGGAACTTTTCCACCATAAAGTATGAACAGCCCAGAACACTGTTCAGATTGTGCTTTGCTTTGGTCGAACTTCGTGTGTGTTCATCACCCATCAGTTATACATTTGTGAGGGTGTTTATTCTATATGGATATTGTTTCATGTTTGTACGGGAAAATTGTAGTTAAACATTTCATTGTCTCCAGTCTGCAAAAGAAGCACAATTCTTATTGCTTTGTCTTGCTTATAGTCATTAAATCATTACTTTTGCATATAAATTGCTGTTATTTGTCCTGCTTGTTTTTATAGACCAGGTGATTGCAAATCCTCCACAAGGTTATTGCTTATTGATGTATAATGTCTTGTTAAACAAGAGTTGATATTTTTTCCTGTAGTAAACATGTACAGTTCAATTTCAACAGTAAAACCTTCAGTTTTATATACACGAATAACTTTCATTTATAGCTGATCAAAGAAATAAATAAATAAAAGGGATAATTCATTGAAAAACAGCAAATGACCTCTGTTGGTAATGTCGTGTGAAAGGACAAACATCTTGTCCTTACTGGAACTCTTTCTGGGTGTACGAAAGATTTTAGTGAGTAGAACATAGGGGCACTAAAATAACAATAACCAACAAAAATCGCCTTGAAATCATCATGATTTGTTTTGCTTGCCTGCCTCGAAAACATTTGCTGTTCTTTATTTGACCCCGCATTATTCTTGAAAATAAGCAAATGGTGTTTTCTCACATCCCAGTCAGGCACAGGTTTTATCTCCTTCTGTTCAAACTTAGCCCATGTTAAACTGTGCTGGCTGGGAAGGGAGGAACAGGGTATTTGTGGCGTTGAGCGCCAGGCTCTGCCTGTGCTGCCCTGGATTACTTCTTAAAGCCTCAGTGGAACTAAATACATTTTAAAGTAAAGATACCTTCTCAAGCGGCCGAGTGACTGTCTTGGCACGATTCCCTCAGCTGTATGAGTTAATCACACTGCACTGGTCGAACTAATTCACCCAAAGACAAGCACTGAACCTGCAGCAAGGGCTTGTTTGACTGGTCAAATTGCTACTAGAAGTAGCTGATAATGACAACTTTTAGCATCAAAACGGAACTATTAACGGTCTTTGTAGAGTGTCCGTGAAGCATGAAGCAATGAAACAGGAGTTGGATAATTCCCTTCGAGGTTTATTAAGCTCTTACTGCACGTTAGATATCTCCCAGTTTGACATTTCCCGCCTGAAAAAGGGAGACAGCTCTCTTGCGGAGCTGCAGGAGCCGCCGAAGACGTTTGTGCTGCCATGTGAAACTTTTGTTTTGCTGCTGGCCCTAGGCAGATGGCACTGCGATGAGTATTTATTGCTAAGCACAATTGGGAGGACGATCAAAGATAGCATCGGGGTGTTCCACTTGCGAAGCTGTTGTGTCAGCCTCCCCGGGTTCACAATATTTTCCTTTGCAGCTACATAGCGAACGGGTTTCCTCACAAATGTACCTAAACCCTCACTATTTGGAAAGAAACCACAGCTGGGTATAGAGAGGAGGAATCATTTCCGTATCCGACGCTGCTTTTATATAGATCGAGGGGATAAAGCCGAAATCTGCCGCGTTTTTCTGGGCTTGTTCAACAAGCAGTCTGATCAAAGGGGCGGTCTGTGTCCGCTGGAAAATGATGCCTTTCTGTCTTCGACCAAATTTTCCGCCCTGGTTCAGCTGCCTGCAGCCCCAAGCAGCGCTTTTGTGCCCGACCGGCATGGGGAATCGGCAGTAATGATCCAGCCCCGGGGAAAAAGAGGGAGAAGGAGCGACAGGAGCTCCACAGGCGTCTGAAAACAAGCAGAAATGGGAAGAAGGAATACAGAAATATGCAGAAAAAGGAAGAGACGAAGCATGACGAGCTTGCCGAGCCAAGCTGTTTGCCCCTCCAGCCCCGAATGTTGGTCAAAACAACTTGTGCCAGTGACTTTCCGCAGGCCGATGCCAGCGGATGGGCACCGCAGAGCAGATCCCGAAACCGACCGCGTCCCGCGGCGGGAGAGGAGAGCGGGGAGCGAGTGGCTGCTGCCGGGGCTTCCCGGACAACGTTGGGGGCAGCTCCGGGAAAACCCGCTCCAAGGGGAACTTCTCCTATTTTCTGGTAAGGCAGACAGGCACCAAAACCCGAAGGCGGGGGCAAAGCCAGTGGCAGAGTCCGGCCAACCGCAGCGTTGTTTTTGATACCTTCCCCCCTCGTGGCTGTCGAGGACGCAGCTAATGTCGCCTCCTCCTCTTCCACCGGGCAGCTGCCTCAGGATCCGTTCGTTTCGCTGGGGAATTTCAAACCGTGGCTAAAGCAAGTCCTCCCAGGTCCGATACCTGGCCGAAGTATCCCCCCTCACAGGTCCGGTGCCGCTGCTCCTCGTTTATTCTTCTCCCGTCTCATCGCCCCGGTGGCGACAAGCGCTGCTTCAGTCTTAGCAACATCCGAACTTCTGGACTGCTCATCTCCCACCACGCAAGAACTCCTGCAGTTCCGTGCTTTGCCACCAAACCGCTTCACGAAGATCGGGCTGGGTCGCAGCCCAGGCGATACCGGGGCGAGAGGCGGGTAGCCGCTGCCCCGACCAGCACCGTACGCCCTCCCGGTTCTAATCCGGTGAAATTCTGAGCCAATGTTTACTCAGATAAGTGTTTCCTGTTTCCGCTGTTAATTTTTAACGTTCTTGCTTCTACTCTGGGTACTTGAAACGGATTTCCTTTATTTTACTATAAACAGTTTCTTTTTCATGTTTTCTGACCGTCTCCTGCCCCGCGGTGGCCCCGGGAAGTACCGGCTCTCCCGTTCCCGGGTGCCGCAGGTCTCCGCTCTCCTCCGGTCAGTCTTTGCGCTCAGTCCAAGAGCTCCGAGCCGCGACCGATTTGCACTTTATTATCTCAAGAACTGTGCAGATCCCGGCACCGGGGAATTTTTCCAGCTCCAGCTCCGTCTCTCCCTTTCCCCATGGGGAGAACGGAAAATCTCCTGAAGCCCGGCGGGGACCGGGACAACCTTCAGTCTCACTGTCTTGGAGATGTTTTGTATGTATTTAACAGCGACGGTGTGGGCTAAACAAAATGATAATAATAGCAACATAAAGCCCGTTACGGGCAAAGCACAGAGGACGCCTAATTCCCGCGGCACACAGAGGTTTTCCATGCTGGGGTGGGCGCGGACAGGGACGCCCGAACTCAGTCGCGGAGCGGCGGGGCAGGACAGCAGCGGCTGCGAGCGGCGATGCCGGAGGCGAAACCGGGCCCGGGGGTGCGAGGGGCGCCGGGGACGCGGAAGGCCCGCGGGGTAGTGCGGTACCACCGCACTTCACTCCTCATCGTCACCGGCGGCGGGGCCGCGGCTCCGCGGGACTGGTGCAGGAACGCGGAGCTCGGGCTCGCCGGTGCTTAGGGACGAGGCCAGGCTCCCGCCGGCCGCCCCCGCCGACTGCCCCGGCACCGCCCGGACCGGGCGGGCTCCGCGCCCCCCGCGCCGCCCGGTTCGGGGCCATCTTGCGCCTGCGCAGCTCTCCTGCCTCGCACCCGCGGAACTTCCCCCGCACGCCGCCAGATTCGAACGGGGCGCGCGGCGGGCGGTGCGCGGGGACCCCCCAGGGCACTCTGCGCTGCTGCGCACAAGCCTGCGCTGCCGTGCGTAGCGCTGCTACCGATGAGAGCTGCCCGCTCAGATTCCGCCGGCGCGGGATGCAGTGCCCACTTCGCCTGGCCGAGCCGGGCTGAGGAGCAGTGATGACAGTGTGCCCCGCAGCAGCATCCCTGTCCGCCGCCGAGGCGTAGTGATGCAGCCGCAGCCTTCACACCGCGCCCCCGCCTGCCCTTACCCCTCCCCATGTCGTGTCTTGGGGTGTTCCAGCGAACCCGGACATTTGGAGATGTGCCTGTCGGGAAGGGGAGCACCGGGACGTGACGTTTCAGTTCTCCCCGGCCAGCTGTGGGGCTCCGTGGCCCCACCGGAGGTACCCAACCTCCCGTCTATCCCACCGGAGGTACCCGACCTCCCTTCGATGCCCGCCGTTCTCAGTCCTCCCTAAGGCACGGCGGGGCCCGGGGCGTCTCGGCCTCCTCCAGGGACTGAAGGGGGTCGCGGTAGCCATTTGGCGCCTGTATTTTCGTGGTACGAAGCTGAATATCTCACCTCGTCTAGAGAGACAAAGAGCTTTGTGTCCCCCGTCGACGGGGAAAGGCGGATGCTTTTCCCGCTCCCCACGCCGATGCTCTCAACGGTGTGGCCGAGGATATTCCCCAGGGAGCGGCCGGGTGAGATCTCCCCGGTGGCGACGCGGCATTTTTCTAGTGACAGAAGCGTCCAGCAGCCCCTCCCCCTCCGTGCCCATCGCCGGGCTCCGCTCGCCGGAGCCTCTTGCTTGCTGCATCCCCGGTGGAGGAGGCCGAGGCCGGGAGTTGCCTCCCTGCACCCCAGGGCCTCCGCTGAGCGCCGGGCTCCGGGCACCTCTGCCAGCACTGACATTTCTCATCCTCCCTCTGCATGTGCTGAGATGCTCGACAGGTGCCTCCTGGACGAGGCACTGTATAATCTGTGAGACAACATCGTGCCAAGGATCCAGAGACTGTTGAAGGCCTTTGAAACGGGCTGGTCCTTGAAAAATGAAACAAACAAACGTAAAAAACCCCACCCCAGACCAGCTTTGGGTAGTCAACCCCAAACACTTCCAATAAGAGATCTGAAATGAAAAAGTAAATCCAAAACCCCAGAACCCCAACCAAAACCAAAGAAACCAAAAAACAACGGGGAGATGGTGCTGCAAGGGCAAGTGTTGGCACAGACGAGGCACAGGGCGCAGTGTGGATGCACACGTGTTCCTAGTGCTGCGAGGGACGAGGAACCACAGTGGCAGTGGAGCCGGGCCGGGACTTGTCCCACCCGAAGGGATGTGAGCTGCGTTTCCAGGCTGGGTGGGCTGGTGGTAGAGGTCGGAAGGCTGCGGCTAGAGCCCCGGGGGACACTGCGCTGCTGTTCCCTGAGCTAGGGCGCTGTCCCCGGGCACCGAGGGGCTAGCAGCAGCGGGGACTGGCGGAGGCGAAGCAGGCGCTCAACGCAGTGAGTGATGTCTACAAGCCACGAGCTGCCATTTTGTCTCTTTTAAGTGGGTTGCCTTTCCCCTCTCCTGGAGAGCCGTACGCGGCGAAGACAGTGGTGTCTACCTCTTCCCTGCCCCTCCTCGGCCGCCCTCCGGGCAGCCAGCCCTGGGCCGCATGGGAGGTCCCCTCGGAAAGCGTCCGCCAGCCCCAGCCTCCCTATCCCTGGCGTTTTCCTTGCCACCTCCGCCCTAGGTGCTCGGGGTTTGCAGGCTGTTCAGCTGATTTGTTGCTAATAGCAACCACACGACAGCGATTTGCAGCCTTTTCTGCTGCTGGTGCCTCTCGTTACACCTTCTTCTGCAGACCAGGATATCGTCGTCTGGCTGCTGCCCACTCCTCTAACCGCAGCAGCCAGGGACGATGATGGGGGCAAGCGGACGGGACGGCCGTGGGGCGAGTGGCGGGTTTTGCCGGGCATCGTGCGAATTTAGTTCTTACAGATTCAAAGACGGATACTCGCCAGTCGCCCCCACCCCGCCGCCCCAGCCGCGCAGGTTCCGCGTATTTCACATTGTCTGGAGGCATTGTTGTGAGCTGCAGGCGCCCCCAATCCCACCAGCAACGGGGTGGGGTAGGGGGGCGGCGGGTGTGGGCGCTCTGGTGGGTTTACATATGTAGATGCGGACAGCGTTCAGCGCCAAGCCGACACACACCCTCCTCCGGAGCAACAGACACAAAGGAAGACCTCCCTCCTTTCAAGTCCCCAGAATAAATTGAGCTCGGGCTTTCGGTTTTGGAACGTCCCAAAAATATTTGCCCGTTGGTTTTTTGTTTGGGGTTTTTTTTTCTTTTTTTATTTTTTTTAATGGCACTGCACAAGCGCTGACTGTTCCGCAGGAAACCAGAGGTGTAACCATACGCACGTGGTAAAAACAGCTTAGCCCTACCAGCTAATATTTCCTGGTCCCATCCTGCCAGTCAGCATGAAATGTTTTACCCCTTTCCGGTTTACTTACCCCTTCCAATTTTTCTTCCGTCTTTGGCTAGTGCAATGGCGACGCACCAACCTCCACTAGCCAAATCTATATCCTTTACACGTTTAGGGTTACAAATGTCTGCTCAAATGCCAGAGTGGTCGTCTTAGGTGAAGTGAAAGAAGTCCTCTGTCTAGTGCGTTTGAAGAGCCTCGACACATCTGTGTTCACCTCACAGAACTAATTTATTCGACGGGAAGGTCTCACAACCTAAACTCACCACCGAAAATCTGGAGAAAGGACCCCAGAGTAGTGTGAGTCGCTGGAGCCCAAAGCTAAAGCTCAAGGGAAAAGAGATAGGACTACCCACTGATATGTGTCCCTGTGACGGAGTTTTTGCTAAAATCCAGCAATGGCAAAGACCAGCTTAAATTTGAAAATTAAATAACCCAGGGGTTCCAATATCATACTTTAGTAGAGGCTACACGGATTTGGAAATAATCCCTCACTCAGCACATTCTGCTTGAAAGAGCACTCCAGTTCCCTGCAGCCCGTTCACTGCCGCTAACTTGAGCACCCTTAACCCTTCCACTTTCAACAGCCCAGCGCTTTCACCTCCCATCCGCGGGAGCGAGCGGAGGAGTGCGCACTGCTCTTCTTGCACTCAGTACTACAAGTACAATATTAACCAACTATTTTCAGTAATCCTGTGAGTATCTTCTCGAAGCCTTGGACTATTTGCCAGGAGTGTGGCAAGCGGAGGAGACTTTCCAGAGGCAGATCGGACGACGCGAAGGGCGTAGATGATGGCCGGAGGCTGCTCTGGCTCCAGCCTGGCGAGCCCGCTCCTCCCGTGGGCTGTCCCAAGCGGCATCCCGCAGCCGGTGGGACAAGCCACCACACCGAGACGCGGAAAGTCCTCACCTTTTGATGAGCGTCACGCAGTTTAAAGCCGTAGAGTAACAGCCATGGCTTGACTTGCCGCGACACGGCAGGGCATGAGCCGTCGAGGGGCGCCTGGATCTGCCACCCAGCCGGGGGACCTGCGGACGACCCGACCGGTCCCGCGTGGGGGCTGAGCAACATGTTGCCTCGCTCCCGCAGGGAAAGGATCAAGCAGGGAAAGCCCGTGGGAAGCACCCCCGGCATCCCTCACCCCCTAAAAATCTGCAGGAAAAAATTCGCCCTTCTCTGGCTTGGAGAAAAACCTTCCCCGCCCCGTTGCGGGCGTATTTCCGAGTGAATCAGTGGCTGAGATTAACGAACACCCACCAGAAACCGATGGCACGTTATTAATTTGGATAATTGTTGCCTATTCCCCTGGTGTCCGGTTTATTTTTTTTAAGCTGACGTGTGCAGTAACGCAGTGGTTACTAACAGCACCCGCCTAAGAATACAGGTTTCCTACTAATGAGCACCCCAGCAGCAGGCAAAGAAGTCTCACAACTACGTCATTTCCATAAATGATTTTCCGTCTTCAGTACTTTTGCTAGAACGGCTGACATTTCCGTAGACCGCATTTGCATGGTGTTTAGCATCATTATTATTAACCATGTGAACAGACGGTCTGTATCAAACAGCGAAATGTAACAGCAAGTTTTGAAGGTACTCAGGGAGTGTTTTGTTGTTTCACTTATCCGAACATTAGACTTAATTAGACAGATAATTCATCTGTAGGCGACGCATCTGCTTTAAAGAAGAAGCCCCAAACCTCTGGAAGTAATTCATCACCGTTTGTTTATTTTTTTATTTATCTAACTTAAGAACAGAAATAAGTATAAAGAAATGTGTTTAACAGCTGTTCCCTTCTCAAGTACACATGGCGATAATTTCCCAAAACATCGTCTGTGGCAAACGACCTTCTCACCAATCCTATTTAATTAATCTCATTTATTTGTAAAGAAGAACACATCTCCTCTTTTGTTTGTTTGCTCAAAGAGATAGTTTTTCCGCATTAAATATTCCTGGAAACACGTGGTTCATTTAAAGGATGATATTGTTTAGGTCAGCTCCCTTCTTTTCAGATGAGCCAACCCAGACATGACTTATCAGCATTAAATATCTTTCTCACACATTTTCGAACTTCTAAAATGCGACTGAAATAACTTCATCCTTCCAGCTTCAAGGTATGAGGCAAAACTTGACACTATCAGATATTATGTTGATGTGTCAGTCATCTGAGTCTGTATATTTAGAGCTCTGCAGAAGAAACAGCAGCCCATGAAATCCTGAAGCCACTGAAGTACATTAGAGGATGGCTACAAAAAGGGGTATTCTTTTATAGAACAGTAACTCTAGATTTTGACTGCCGATCACAATTTCCCTTGGATCAGCCTGATCAGTGGTGGAGCCAGCCAGCCACTTCGTCCACAAACATACCGCATCTTGGCAGTCGCCCTCAGAAGATACTGAGAGAGATGGAGAGTCTATTTCCAATCAGATCCTGAGAACACTGATTTCCTTTTGCAGTCCCACTGCTTGCCGTAGTTGCTCCACAGACCTCCAAGGTTGTGTTTACCCATCGATGCAACCACGCCTTAGTGGACCGGTTAGGAAGGGAATTTTTAGCAAATAGTCTTTACAGCCGGGACACCAAGACGGGAATAGCAGAGGGTAGAGCTCGGCTTATCTACCAGAAGGACATGTTGTTGAAAAAAAATTAAATTAAAAAATACTGTTAGAGTGCAGATGGACAACTCGTACCCGTGCTTGGCAAAGTTAGAGGGCTGCTGCCAGGCCTCCTCCCCCCTCAGCGCTTCTTCATGCGGGCGGCTCGTAGAGACAGCCAAAGCCTTTGCCCGCGACCGTGTGCCTCTGCCCCGTGCCGGCAGCTCCGCGCTGCGCGGAGGGGTGCGCGGAGGGGACTTTTAACTCCGCAGTTATATGATGCGCGCAAAGCCTTCTCCTTCTGCGGGGACCGCGCTTAAGCCGCGGGTCCCGGCAGAGGCTGGAGCTCCCGGGCTCGCCCCTGCGCACGTCGCCGAGCCTGCCCAGCGAGCAGTGGATCCGCGGCTCTGCGCGGGGGCCAGATAATTCCCCATGCGGCGTGAAAAACCCCAGCGTGGGCTGGAGTGGCGGTGTGAGGCGGTAACGGAGATCCCCGGGGAGGAATCACAGTGGTAGCAAAGAGGGGGGGAAAAACCAAACCCCGAAAGGAAGAAATAAAATCAAAGGATCCCTCAGCCTGGAGTGCAGTGGTGGGAGGTGGTTTTTTGCTGCCCTTATTTTTATTTAATGGAAACGGAGCGAGAGCCAGGGAGGGAGACCCCGGTGGAACAGAGAGCCGGGACGGCGCGGACCCGCTCGCCCTCTCCATCGAGCCGCCGTCCACTCCCAGCTCCTTCCGCTCGTGGGGCACCGCCGGAGTCGGTACGGTGCCGCTCCCAAATGTTATAGGAGGGGGCAGACCCCTGCCTGGCCGTCTGGGACCCAGTCTCAGTGCTCGCGGAACACGGAGGGACGAGTCACCGCTGAGTCGTGGGCAAGTCTCTGCGCCACGTTCAGCATCGCGCCGCGGGCGCTGCCCGTCCCGTCCTTCCCCGGCGCCCTCGAGAGCAGCATCTCCCCGTGTAGCGGCGAACGTCCACCGCTGCCTGTGCGGGCCCTTGTGAGCTCCGTGTATGTGCTGACACCTCTGCGCTGCTGCGTACGTACGGCTGGTACAGATGTGCCACAGAGGCGTGAGCTCCCCTCGGTCCGCGCGGCACCCCACACCTGTGACACGCGTGTCCCACACGCCACTAACCGGGCGCTACTATGCCTGGGCTCCCTTCCGCCCCGTCCCGTCCCGCCCCGCCCTCCCCGCGCACGGCCACTCGCGGGCACGCGCCGCCGTGCACCGCTGGGCGCGGAGCGTTGCGTTGCCGTTGGCTGCACGGGGGCGGCGCCCGGCGGGAGGGCGCGCTGACGTCAGGGGTAGCGTTGGCGAGGCCCCGCCCCGTCCCGGCTTCCGCCCGGTTGCCGAGGCGACGGGTACACAGTGCGGCCCTGCGCGGGTGCGCAGCCGCGATGAACCAGAGGCAGGTTCTACAAGGTAGGTCCGGGCGGCGCGGCCGGGGCGGCCGCTGATCCAGTGGCCCGGCTGCTAACACAGTGCTCTTGTCGCCGCTGCCCTCAGTGTTCGAGCAGTACCAGCGCGCCCGGGCGCACTTCGCGCAGGCGGTGGCCGAGCTTGCCAACCGGCCGCAGAACGTCGAGACCCTCCGGACCGCAGGTAACGCGCCCGCTGCCCCTGAGCCACGCGAGAGCGGTGCGACGAGGTGGTGCGCGGCCGCGGAGGCTTCCGCACCGCTGCGCCTGACTCCCGACGGCGGTGGGGAGTGTTAACGGGGCTGGTCTGGTTGCCCAGACGGCTGCAGCGTTACCGTCCCGCGCTCGCCCGGGGCGGGACGGCGCCGACTAGGGTCCCGTAATTTATTTGTGTTTCAGGGCAGTGGCGCAGCGCAACCCGCTCCTTCGGTTAGGCCCTGGCGCCCCCGAGGGAGCCGTAGGTAACGAACAGAAAGCGGAGCTGCCCGGGAAACCAGCCCTGACTTGCCAAGGGGAGCCCGTTCTAGAAGTAACTGCTCTTGTATTTGCTTGGCGAGTCGTTCCGAGCTGCTTCGATGCTTTTCGCCGTCAGATTTGCTCAGTTTCGGGGGGACGTTGTTCTGTTGTAGTGCTGTCGTGGGAAGTTGTGAACCACGTTGAGCATTTTTAGAAACAAGAACTGCAGGAGCGCTTACAGCAGCTGTTGTGCTGCTGGCATCTGGCAGACCCCCTCCACTCGACCCAAGTTCCTGAGCTTGAAAGAGGGAAAAGGAGTGCTCAGTAATTGATTAGCTGAAAGATGGTTTGGAAGAGTACTGTAAATGGGTAGTTGGTTTACCGTATGTTATTTGTGACTCGATTATTTTCTGGTTGGTCTTGATTTTGTTTTTGATGCTTGTTTCCCCGATCTAGTAAAGCTGTCAGTGTTTTCTGAGACACAACAGGATCAGACACTTGAAAAAAGAAAACCAATTGTGTAAATACTTCCAACTTTGTCTTGTTTGCAGCTGTTTATTAAAATGGTTCTGTTGACAATCTATCACTTAAATTCTTTTTAAGGAAATATTTTCTTTGATTATGGGAGTGATGTGAACACAAGGCCTTTGGTGTTACCTTGCTGTACTGCTTGATACTGTTTTTTCATCTTTCAACAAGTTAACGCCACTGCTTTAGTTTATACAGATGATCTCTGTTTACCAAAGGGACATGTTGGCCGGGGGAGTAATTAATGTCTTATTTGTAAGAAGAGGTCCCTCTGTGTCCATTTACGGTTCTGGGTTTAGCTGCTCACAGAGAGATCCTGATCCTGTTTAGGCAGACGTCTTAAAAATGCAGAAAGTTTCCGTTTAAGAAAGCAAGCCAAGTGCCAGGATTAAGTGCACTGGATTTCTTCCTAATATCCTTATTTTATGTAGTCGGACTGGCAACTTTACCTTAGAACTGGTTTGTTGCAGGGGGAAATACAGAGGCCTGAAACTGTCTTCTGCGCACAGCTGGTGGTGGTCTGAAGGCTAATTTTACAAGGCTCTAGGGTAGTAATGAGGAAATGTGCATTTGTGTAGGTTGTCATCCTCCTCGGCTATTTCTGGTACTAGCTGCTTCTTTGTAGGCTTGTTTTTCCGATGCTAAAAAAGGGGTGATGTCCGCAAACGTAATTTCCTATTACAATTAGTTTGACTGGCAGAGGTTTGCAACTAATTTAGCATCTTGCACAACCTGTGCCGTTAAAACTGCTTCTTAGCTGTATATTTAAAATGAGAGCTGCTAGTTTTGACCTTTTCTGGGTGTGTTAGATACAGGTTTTAAAACTCCTCCTGAACAAAATGGGATTAAGTGGTTTTTCAGACCTCCCAAAAAATCAAATGTGTTTTGGGTTTTGTTTTTCAAACAGTTATATAAATGAGACATAGCTGCCTAGCAGATGATGCCGTATCTTTTATGGACCTGATATGTTATCTATCCTTTGGAGCGATCAGTGATTTAGGAAGATGCTGTGATTTTCCATTAGCTTTAGCAGTCAGGGGCACCATGCAGGGTTATTCGATTGGATCTCAAAGGTTGTCAGGGTTTAGTCTTTTTCTGGCTAAAGTAGGAGGAAAGATTACAGTAACCTGGATTTGAACAAAGTTGAGCCCCTCAGATGTGTGGTAGCATGCTCTTGTATTATTTGCCTTGGTTTCCATACCTGGAATATCCAAAATTCAGACAGTAAAAGATCACTACTCATGAAATAAAGAATTTGGTCCCATTTTTGGAGGTACTTCTGCTACTTACGATCTTATAAGGAAAATAAATATTAACTCTTTGTGGAGGCATCTCTGGACATGATGTTGACGTCAGGAAAGAAGCAAAAATTATTTAAAAAATAATTCTTTACTACAGTACAAACTCTGCCTCTGTGGTGTGAAACCAGACACATTAGGAGAACTGTAAGTTGAGGGATGGCAGACCATCGCACGGAGGGGAGCAAGCACCCAGGATCAGAGGTGGACGTTTGTTACGCTGGCTTGGCTGTTAAGGAGCCACGAGATGAACTGCTACGTGTAACCTGTTTGGAAAACTGGTGGGAACTGGCGAGCTGGAAGTAAGGTCAGACAGGGACAGCAGGAAGTCCACCTTTTCTCAGGGCATCTTTCTTCTGAGACTTCTGTATCTTATCAGGGCCTGGAGCTGCTTTGCCCACTGAACAGAAATTCTTGGAGTGGTTGTACCAGGAAACTAGAATCTGGCCCTGGACTTTGACATGTTTATGTAGCACTGTTTTGTAATGGTCAGGAATGTCCTGGGGAGTTGAAGCCTAGGAGCTCAACACCTTTCTGGTGATGGGACAGTGCCAGGAGCGATTGAGAAATTCCTTTGTCAGAACTCACTCTGGTGCTTTCTTACTCTGTGGTTGGCTTTGATGAGATTGCTCCTTATTATTAAATGCTACTGTGAGTAATAATTGCGGGGTTTGTAGTTTGAGCGTTTAATTAATGGATACTTAGAAATAAAATCTCCAAAACTCCTGAACTTTTACCATTTAGTAAATATATACTTAGAACACTGACTAAGTCATCAATCTTATTTCTGGAGGGCTGCTGACTACTCTGAGATGCTACTTAGGTAGTAACAGCTTGTTTAAAACTGAAACTAGTCCTTAAAAATAAATTATTCATCTGGCAGCTACAGCTCACGGCGTTTGATACTTGTGTGTGTTATTGAACTCTACACCCCTTCATCTTTCCAACATTTTCAATCCTAGAAACAGACTATTTTTGAGTCCAACAGCAGATCAACTTGAACTCTCTTTCTGGCACTGAGATTTAGGCAGCTTTGTATTGTTTAGAAAATGTAGGAGAAAATATGAACTGGTTCCAGTGTGTTCCTAAAAATGGTAGTGGAGCTTTGTGATTGCGTCATTGCTTTTAACTTGTAAGTTGTTTAAGGATATTACTTGGTTTAGGAAACAGTCTCTCAATGTAACCTCTGGTTTTAAAGATAAAGGAAATCTCCTTTCTTGGGACTGAGCATGTTCTTAGGCATAATTGTTGTGGAAGATGCTGGGAAAACTGAGTCTGAAACATGAAGCTGTGAGGTCTAGCAGCCTGTGTGTCACCACAGGACTCTGTGTGCTGAGACCCTGGACACTTGAGAGTTCTCACTGCTGCTGGGGTATTTTTATCATCTTCAACTTTTGTTGCTCTGCTTCACGTATTTGCTGGCCAGTCTGCAGGTCTCCAGGCAAGTTCCAAAATGTCTGGGAAAAGGAAGACCCTTTTTCAGCGAATCTCTTCAAACTGTCCTCCTACTCCATCAGCCCACAACCCTGCACTCAGGTTGCCTTTCTCTTCTGTCTGCTATCAAGCTATTTCTAAGGCTTTACACTCCAGCATAAGAGCTGTACTTCAGGACTGAGTTCTCCCTCCCCTGCTTTTACCTCTGGGCATATTCTCCTGTATCTGTTCCTTACAATCCATCTTGGCTAGAGGCTATAGCTTGGGGGCAGGGCTTATCTCTGTCAGACTTGGGCTCCATCAAAAACCTTTGTGGTATGGCAGATTTTCCCTTACTTCACTGCCTGTTTCTGGGCAGGTAGAGGATGATGTCATGAGTGTTAGCTCTCTCTTGGATTCGGGACTATTCCACCGGCAACAGGTTTGAAAAGCTGTATTTCCAAATCTCGTGAGTGGTTTTAGGAGTCTTTATTTTTGAGAAAAGGCTGTTCAAACTTACTTGCCTCATTGAGTTCCATCGAGCCTTTTGGCCATGATTTCCTTAGCTCCTCGTTCTAGTGTCCACATTTCAGATGTGCCTGTTTTAAGAATGTGGCAGTTGGACTGTTGGCCCCGTGTAAGGAAGATGAGCATCCAGGAAGGGATTTCCCAGTGTAGCTCCATGTTTTAAATACTGTTCAAGAGTGTGTACTGATAGCACAGTGCTGTGTAGAAAGCCTGATGGGAGCATAGGCTGAGTATGGAGGATAACTGTCCAGTCAGCTGTGCAGAAAGAGGTCGGCTGCCTTAAAGCATCTGTGGTTTTGCCCTGTGTGGAGCCTGCAAGTGGGTACGCCTGAACAGACTTGAGTCTGGCTCCCATGCAGTCAGTCTCAACATTTGGGTTTGTGCACCCTCTTTTGTGAAGGATGCACTTCAAAAGTGAGCTGAAAGCTTTGCTGAGCTTTGCTGGGAGGAGAAGTAGGAGAGGAGCGTACAATGCAGCACGAAAAGCAAAAGGTTATCTTTGGAGTGGCAGCAGATCACATAAAGACGGCGGTTTCCCACAAGGTTTGATGATGTCATGGTGCCTGATTAAGGGGAGAGGAAACTTTATATTATGGAAAGTACCAGACAGATGACAGAGAAGAAGAAAGTAAATGCAGCTGTGGCTGGAGGACTGGCTTTTTCTGTAACTCAGTTATTACTGAAAGCTCAACTGCTCCAGGATTTCTTCTCAGCCTTTTGGGCTGTTTGGAGGAGACTTGCGTGTAAGATTTTGAAGAGAAATTAGGAACCTCAGTCTCATTTAACAAGTGGCCATCAAAAAGAAGCAGCTCCTTGTGACCATCTTGGTTTTGGTGCATCTCTAGAGGATTGTCAGGTGGCTGCTAGCTAGCCCTGTGAAGAGCATTTTCAGAAGGTCAGTCCTCTTGGAGCAAGTGTAATTCTGCTCTGTTAAACCAGAAACAGAGTCTGGGAAACAGTCAGCCAGATCAGCTTTTAAGGAGGAGAGATTGCTCCTCGATCCTTTAGAAAGCTCCAGCCCTGCTGTCAAACTAAATCTGCATTATGTCCTACACCATCTGGTAATTGCTGTACAAATGACTTGATTACCCGGAGTCTGTTACCGAACTGTATTTATGTTCCCTTTGATAGCTGAAGGACCGTAGTTGTGTTGTGCGTGGAACTGCTTCAGTGAGGAGTCCTTTCTTGATGTGATTCATCGTTGAGCATGTTCTTGAGACATGCTACCACATTGCTTCTGGAGGAGGTCGTGTCAATGAGTGAGAAAGTTCTATCTCGCACTAGTCTGCTGGGAAATGTAAGCCTACTGCTTAAAACTCGCTGCCGTGCTGCTTCTGCGACAGGGTAGTTAAAGATGGCACGTTGTAGGGAGGCAGAGATGAGCTTCCATTTTATTTCTTTGTTAAATCAGCTGACTTTGGCTTTGCAGGCCTGCTGAAGTCAAGGTGTGACAATGAATGTGTTAGCGTTAGCTTGGTGAGTGTTCTTAGCGGTAGCACACAAAGCCAAGAAGACGATGTTAGATGCAGTTCAAAGCGAGCATTAGAAGGCAAATATCTTCAAGATGAGAGTGTGTCCAGAGTGTAGTGTAGAATGACTTTCCCCACATTTACTTTTCAGAATGGAAATGTTTTGTTTTTAAGGAAGGAGAATAGGGTAAGGGGTGGTCCTCTTCGGGTGCAGAAACTGAGAGATTTCAGTTGTTCTCTGACTTGTGACTAGTTAAGTTTGGGGGGGTTAGAGAAGAGTAGGGAGGTTCTGCATGACTTCCAGGTGGTTTTCCCCAAGGAATAAAAATGATCAAAGGGAGATTGCTATCTTCAGAACAATGACTGTTAGTCTACAGAAACTTGGAACCTGCCGCTGCCCTGAGTGTTGCTGCTTTTTTCCTTACAGACAGGCAGCAGCCAGCACTTGCTTGCTAAAAGAAAGTGCATCAGGCCTGTGCACAGCAGCTCCACTTGAGAAGTGTGTTTTAAGGGTGATTCAGCTTCTAAAGTGTGTAAGTCTTTGAAAGAAGTTTGAGTGGAAAACTGAGGCTAGAAAGAGGAATCATTCCTTGTCCAAGGTCACTCAGGGCTCTGTGATGCAAGAGAGAATACTTGGCAGTAATTCTTTGTTACCCCGTTTCTCAGTTACTAGCGGGAACTCTTCCAAAGCAAATCCAGTCCAATGGTTTAAATGCTTTATTTTGTAGTTTATTTTCTGTGTTACTGCCTTTGAATTAATGAGCTTCCTACTTGTGTCACAGCAGACTTATTTAGAAGGAGACCGAAGAGTTGTAAAGTTTCCAGCAGCAAGACACTGCTACGCCCTGCTCCATAGGACCTTGTCCACTTGACTGGTAGAGGTGAAAGGAAGTTCTTGGAAGTTTCTTACCTATTTTTCTGCTCTAAGATAAATAAATTTGAATATCATTCAAAATGCTGACGGATTCCCCTGACTTGGAGAAGAGAGGTAAATTTTGCTGTAGACCGGACTGTCAAAAGAAAGGATGAGATTAAATAGCTGCGTTTGGTGATCTCCTCTATCTCTGTGAGAAACTGCTGGGTAAGGATAAGGACAAGGAAGCTTCCTCCTGTGTCTGGCACATCTGTCCTTTACAGCACTGTCTTCAAAAGTCATAGAAGGAGAGGTCAATGTCTTAGATTTTGTACAGATATTTTAGTGGAGAGTGTATAACCTCTGTGCAGCTGTTTTCGTTCTTGGAATGGTTTGTTTTTTCTGAGTGCTGTAAGGAAAGAAATACTTGGTTTGCTGAAGACATGACAATGGTGAAAATTCCTCAAATGGTTGGCCTTGCAGAGCAGTCAGAGATGATGGACAACATCTTGATGCAGTGAAGTAAATTCCTCTCAATTCTCAGTTAGTTTAATGTCAGTATGAGGGCTGTACAGCAATGGGAATTGATTTTTCTTTTCTCTTGTTTTTGCAAATCTCTTGTCGTCATAATGACTTGTCCACCGTCTTTTCTAACGTTCAGACATTGCTTTCGAAACATACAATCTCCTTGAGTCGTTTCTGTTATTTCTAAAGCTCTTCTATACCTAGTCACTGTGGTTTTTTCCTAACCCTGTTTCAGTATTGTGTCCTGTCTTCAAAGAGTAGCTCCCATTTCACTTTCCATCTCTTTCCTCACCTTTAGTTTCATCACCTAAAATAACCTGCAGCAGCACTTTTTGTGCTGACACATGATTTTGTCGCCAGACTCTCTGTGGTTGATAGTATGATGAGGTGAGTGGTGCTGGTCTTCAGGAGGCATGCCAGCCTATAGGGGAGGTGAAGTCTGTATCAGGTAGTCTTGACAATACAAGCGAGAGACCTCTCATGTTTGGGACAAGTCAAAGCATGTGTGTATGTAAGCTTTCTTAAATGTGGTTTTGCATGTTACGCTGTCTGAGCATGGCCTACGGGCCAGAAACACGTCACGTGGTCTCCATCTAGCTCATGGGTTTCTCCTGGGTAACGTGATTCTGGTCTCTTTAGAAGTCACTGGATGTCGAGACCATCACCAGAACTGAAATGTCTCCTACATCCTGACTGAAAGTCCTATCCATCAGGCTCTTGGCTTTTCTAGGGTCAAGACACTGCACGCTGCACTCCTCCCTCAACCAGTTCTAACAGTCTTTATAAATAAAAAAGGAGGGAGAAAAATTCAACTAGGTAAGGGCTCTCAAGTGTGCTATCTGTGCACCAAATGCAAGTGCACTATTCCCAGCTGTTCTTGTTTCACTAGAACACCGTCAGTGTGCATAGTCAGAAGAGCATTACGTAAGCATGTGGATCCCATTTGTGTCCCTACTGAAAAGTCTGATTTTAACTGTAGGAAGCACTTCCACATACAAGGCTTGCCTTTCACTGAACTTTTTTCAGGTGTACTCTAGGGGAGAGTATTAAATGTAGGATAGATTTATATAAAATATGTGAGGGGTGGGTATCAGGAGGACTCTTCTCAATGTCATCTAGTGATAGGACAAGGGGCAATGGGTGAGAGCTGGAACATAGGAGGTTCCACATCAATATGAGAAGGAACCTCTTCCCAGTGAGGGTGACGGAGCACTGGAACAGGCTGCCCAGGGGGGTTGTGGAGTCTCCTTCTCTGGAGATGTTT
>JAOXOE010000506.1:18271456-18290702 GCA_028565055.1 Phoeniculus purpureus | reverse complement strand
AGCACTGGAAGGGGCTGCCCAGGGGGGTTGTGGAGTCTCCTTCTCTGGAGATGTTTAAGACCCACCTGGATGTGTTCTGTGCGACTTGGTCTAGGTGATGCTGCTGTGGCAGGGGGATTGGACTGGATGATCTTTCGAGGTCCCTTCCAACCCCTGATGATTCTGTGATTAAATACGAGTTCACCTCTGCGAGGAGGCAAACCACGCACACACACACGGAGATATGCATTACATTATACATGCATACATAACATCCTTTACATCAAGTCCAGTTTTTAGCTAAAGTTACCACAGAAATACGTGTTTTGTTAATTTTACTATTAGACAGATGAAGAATCACAACTGTGAAAAAATTCTTCAGTGGCCAGTGACTTTCCACCTAAGCCCTATAGCCCTGCCCAGTCTTGTCAACATCAACCAGCTTTAGAGAAATCTATTGACTTTCCAGCTTGTGAAATCAGGTTCTGCAAACACACACCAAGGTATTCTTTGTAAGGACTTCCACAGACCAAACCTTGGCAATGTGTGGAATAAGGATGCGCATCCAGCTGTGCCGGAACCTGTACACATTTCTAGCCCAGAGCAGAGGCAGCTATTGCCCACATCTTCCTCACCGGTGCTCTTTACTCCTTGCAGTTCAAAGCTTTGCATATGAGGCTTGTGTGCAGGGATTTTCTGACATTTTCAGGAGCTGGCTTTACAAACAATCGAGTAACTTTCTCCAGAGGTACAGCCCAACGCCGCTCCAAAGCTTCTCATCTCAGTCAAGCTGCTTATGCGTTTGCAGAATGGAGCCCTCAGTGTGAATGCAGGTACAAATGTCTACATGAGATTTGGCTACCGATTTCACAACGTGGCATTCTGTACCAGACAAAGCAACAAAGAAAAGGTGACTTGTTCTCCTGTGTGAGCTGTAAATACCAACCATCACACCCCTTAATAGGTTTATTTTATTAACAGCGTAGATTTAAAGCCTCGAACGCAAGTTTCTTCTGAACAATGAAAGGCTGGTAAATTCCACAAGACAACAACCAGCAGTGCAGCGGTTCTTTGATTGTCTGTAATGACCCGACTGTCCACTATTTGAATGACAGCAGCGAACCACCACTCATCGTTAGTTTATTTATAGCTTGCACTTTCGGTAGGAATCCGTGAGTTACAAGCAAAACAAATTGCTTACTCCAAACACTTCCCACAGAGGCTTGTGTTTCCACGTGCATTAATCTAGCAGAGATCTACATGACATTTTAAATGGAGGTTAAACTGATGTAAATAAATGCAATTATTTGAAAGCAAACAGGACTCACTCACGTTTATTTCTCACGGGATTACCGCACGTTTTCCCCTGGTGTGTATCGTGAGCAAACACTGAGCCACAGGAACTCCAGTAGGCTGCGGATTTTAAAACTTCCCACCAACGTGAAATGTGATAACGTGGCACTGCACCTTCTCTCCTCGTTTGATACGATTTGCCCGAGGTAACGTCTTGTGTAATTGTTTTTAGAATAATTACCCGCAGAACTGCTCGAGCTGGAGGGGTGGCAAAAGGTTTGAATTGCACATAAGCTTCTGCGTGGCTAGTAAAAGAGTTCAGGCGAGCCCCACACGCTCCTGAGCCCCGCACACAGGATTGCTGCGGATCCCGACATGGCCACAACCTCTCCAGCCGGGAACGCATCCTGAGGGCCACCGCCGCAGCTCTCCCTGGGGCAAAGCCTCACCCCAGACAGCACGCGGTGCCCACGGAACCCTGCCCTCAGCCATCCACTGGAGCCCTGCCACGGCCCTTGGACATCCCCATGGCCACCCCAGCAGCAGTGTTCCTTCTCAGCCCAGCAGCAGAGCTCCTGCTCAGCCCAGCAGCAGAGCTCCTTCTCACCCCAGCAGCAGAGCTCCTTCTCACCCCAGCAGCAGTGCTCCTGCTCACCCCAGCAGCAGAGCTCCTTCTCAGCCCAGCAGCAGAGCTCCTTCTCACCCCAGCAGCAGAGCTCCTGCTCAGCCCAGCAGCAGAGCTCCTTCTCAGCCCAGCAGCAGTGCTCCTTCTCACCCCAGCAGCAGAGCTCCTTCTCACCCCAGCAGCAGAGCTCCTTCTCACCCCAGCAGCAGAGCTCCTGCTCAGCCCAGCAGCAGAGCTCCTTTCTCTGTGCCATCCTCCTCAGTTTATGTGGAAGCAAGAGGTGTCTGTCACCAAGGAACACCAAACACAGTCACCCTGATCTAAGGCCAGACCCACTTCAATAGCAGTCGTTACCCAAAAGGACGTGCCAGAATGAATGGGAGTAACCTCACAGCCTCTTATAAAAGATTTACGTTTCCAAAATGAGTGTGTAAAATCTTTGCACGCTTTTCTCACGCTCTGTGCTACTTTCGTTTTACTGCTGTGGAGCAGCCAGCCCGTGATGAAACCAAAATCACCGAATACCCAGAGCAACACCAAGTAGCTGCTGAATTTCCAGGCTGCAGCCTTTGGGCAGCCAAATCCTGCTTTTGTGGAAGAAAAAGAGACCAGTAATTTTTCTCCACCAGTGTGACTCACTGGTGGCTCAAGCCGCCCACAGCAGCAAGACTTCATGAACCAGTTAGATGGTAGGATAAACTGGGACAGAGTGATCTTGTTGTATTCAGCGGGGAAGAGCGAAACCAACCCAATTTAACACACCAAACGCTTCAGACACTATTTGCACCGGTTTGCTGCCAAAGAGGTCTTGTGTAAATGGCATAAAATAGTATGTAAGTCTGAAATACATAATGTCAGGTGTACACCTGCTATGTAGGGGGTAAAACAGGGCATCAAAGCTCATCAGCATGCCAAAACACACAGCCAGAATAATCAGCCTTCCACGTTCTGACCAGCAGTCTCAAAACACAGTTGTTTCAAACAACACAAGTTGGGAGCAAATGCAAAAGGAGCAATGTCTCGATAATCAGAGCAGCGCCTCCAGGAAAGGGGTGAGTGTTCTTCTTACTTTTGCATCACCGTGGAGGCATAGGCATGACCCTGCCTTATTCCCGCTCTGTTGGAGAGATTAGCTGGAGGGTAGGGGCGCCAGGCTCCCAGAAGCAGTTCCCTACCAGACCCGATCTCACGTGCGTTTGCAGCAGCATCACTGGGGAAGGGCTAGCTGCAGTCACAGTGTGGCCCCTACAATCCACTAGACCAACCAGAGAACAAATCCCATTTTTTAGCAGTGACTTCATGGCCAGTGCTGTAAATCTAGGAATAAACCGTTGTAAAACTCCATCCTCTCTCACATTTAAAATAGCTCTGCAGAAAATGGATCTGGGGGGACAGGGAGACACGGGGACATCGATCTCAGAATCACAGAATCATCACGGCTGGAAAGGACCTCCAGGGTCATTGAGTCCAACCTTCATCTTATTATCCAAACATTTCAAAGAGGAGCTTTTCTACCTGAAATGAACAACTCACCGTTGTACTTTTGAATATTTGTGCAAGCAGTGTGGTTTTAGAATGTTATTTTGGTAACCCATCACTTTGCGTGGTCACTTCCAAAAACATAGTCAGGAGCGTCTTTGTCAGAGCGACATATTATCACCCAGACATAAGTATTTATAACTCTCCATTTCCTTGAATGCTCCATGTAAGTAGATGCGCAGTGCTTGTCATGCTACATGTCTTGCAGATAGCGAGAGCAAAGAAAAACAATAAAGGAACCACATCAAAAATTAATTTAAAAAAACCAACTGAAAATAGAAAACAAAATTTTTCAGGTGTTCACTGGTAACCACCTCAAATCTGCAGGCAGTGAGACTGAGCTCTGTTTTGCTTTCCGCGTGCTTAGAGATACAATAGTTTAGATGTCATGTGATAGACTAATTAAGAACCAGTCGTCTTCACCTTTATAATAGAGCTCTAGTGCGCAGGACCTCCAGTGAGAAACTAACCTGAATTTCTTTGACCCTGGTCAGGGTCAGAACCAGCTGCATACCCCCCGTCTCAAGGCACAAGGGTCAGTACCTACTAATTCCAGCAGCTAGCTACAGTACTCAACCAGCAAAAGTCCCAGAACAGAAGTTGAAGGTTTGAGACTTTTATGAGTGAGAACAGAGGTTCCTAATTTGAAACGTGTGTGACTTTAAAACAGCTTTTGGGGGTTCAGACTGTTCTTCTGTACTTTGCCCAACGCTTCAGTTTTACAATGGTCCCTTACTTCCAGTCCTAAAATTATGGATTGGTTTACCTTATCTGTAGATGCTGAAGAATAGAAACCCGACAAAACCAAATCTCCAGGGCTATCAGAACCAGCAACAGGCAAATTAGCTTTCCTGAACGCAAAAGCAGAATTAAAACCCCTGTGTGCACCCCTTAATCCCAGATGGAAGCTAGCATTCCCCCGATGCGTTGCAGAAAGCACTATAAATCAGAATGACTCTGAACGTGTCAATGATAACCTGTTCATGTAAAATAATCTTATCATGGGACACTGGAATGATCTGTCTTCATCAAAGACAGGTTCATACCCACATGGTCTGGTTGCTCGCGGGCTGTAGCAAAACACGCAACAACGTAGGTCTGACATCCCTGTAAGCTGTGCGTGCACAATTGCCGCCTTCACGCGTGATGCAACCAAAAACTGGCACCTACTCCTGCTCCCATCGATGCTCCCATGGCGATCTACATCTCTTGCAACCGGATGAGAGATCAAAAGGCATGTCCAGCTTTCAGAAACTCCTCAAGAAGAGTTACCACGTGTTTGTAGTTGATGAACTCTGATTGTTCCACAGTCCATTGGAAATACCAGTTTCTTCTTCATAATTAGCCCACGGAATTAAAGCAATGCTTGGAAAAGTAGGAACACGCACAGTGTTTTCCATCATTTCCATAATTCCATGCATAAGTTGTTCCGTAATTACAGCTTGGAGTAGAAGAATCCAACGCAGAAACCTGGCGCATCTGAATGTTCATTAGGAAATTACTTCATAGATGACAGTATAAAATCGAATTGGGAGAGCTGTGGTAGATCTCACTGCCTCTGCCGGGAGTTCGCGTGTGGCTGACGGGGAACATTCAAAGCAAAATCTTTTGTTATTCAATAGCGTGTGCTCCTTCGGAAGCCAAAACTCAGCGCACTTGGAATTACATAGCAGAAAAAGTGTGTGGTCGAGTATGACCAAAGTTTCAGCCCTCATACAGCCAACACACCCATTATTTACACCACGATTTGGTTCTCACTCACGCTGAGCATCTTTTTTGATGGAAGTAATACCAGCAAGTAAGTGAAAGCATTAAGGAAACGGAGCAGCCCGTTTCTGGCAGAAGGCGAAGGTTTAAAGCCGGTAGCTCACTTGGGCATGTTTTTGTGTCAATGAAATCGCAGAGCAGCAAGGAAAAGCTAAGAGCAACTTGAATTCTCCGTGTGGATGCTGCTTCAGATCAATCAGCCACCACTTATTCAAAGTATGAAAGTCATAGTGAGACGGACCACTGCAACAACTCAAGAAGACAAATGCCACGAGCAGGTTTTCCTCTCACGTTGACTGCGCTGGCCAACAAAGTCAAGGAAGAACAACGAGCGAGAATCTACGCAAAGACCTAGCGAGTAATTGAAGTGTTCTGAGCTACTGCTTTTGTGCTTGGTGTCAAGGGCAATGACAGCAAGCGCTGAACAAATACCAAACTTCTCTGCGATGGCTGGGTTTCTTCAAGGCGAAAAATGCAGTGGTTTGGAATGTTTATTTGAACCAGCTGCAGGGTATTCCTATGGAGAGTCAGGACGTTCATCTATTCTTTGGAGGTCCAGCATCATAACGTTATCCTAGCAGCCATAGCGAGCGAACAGAGGACACGCTGTGCGATTGTCAGCCCCAGTGCAGACGCCGCACGCGCTCCTAAATTCGAGCTATACAGTAGACACAAGTCGTCAGCACTGGGTCTTGGTCAAACCTACAAAGAGGGCAGGATCAGAACTAGTAGTGACACTTCCTAGCGTGTGTGATGGGACTGAATGGTCCTCTCGGAAATGAACAAGATGGAATCTTCCGGCTGAGATCCGTTACGTAACAGGACCAGGCTCGTCGTGTGCTGCACCTCTTTTTGTCCACTCTAGTGCTCTGTTCTGGGCATTTGCCTCCCATGATCTGTGCAGCCGCATCCTCCTTGGTACGGGGCTGGCAACGCGTCGTAACACGAAGCACCGGCAAACCAAAGAATCCTCTGTTTCGACACAAACTTCCACTACAAGCTGGCACATGCAAGTTGTAGGGAAGGACAGGTACGTATTCAGAGCTTCCAGTGACGAACAGCCACGAAATCTGTTGGTGTTCTGAATGTCTCTCATAAAACTGTTAATGGTGAGATCCTTCATCCCGCTGCAATCAATCTCTCTGTAACTATTTAATAGCTGTGCCGAGACAAATCAAATGACTCTCATAATCAAGGATAAAATACAACGTCTTTTACAATCTATCAAGTAGAATATCACTTACTCGGACCGTTAGTGTCGAAAGATTGTGGTGCATTGACCCTGGCTAGATGCCAGGTGCCCACAAAAGCTGCAATATCTCTCCCCCTCCTCAGCCAGGGCAGGGCAGACAGAACATGCATTGAAAGGCTCGTGGGTCAAGATAAAGACAGAGAGATCATTCAATTAGCTACAGCCACCGGCAAAACAAATTTGACCTGGGAGAAAAAAATTCATTTAATTTATTACAAACCTAATCAGAGTAGATAATGAGAAATAAACCCGACTCTTAAAACCACCTCTACTCCCTTCTTCCTGAGCCTAACTTTATTGCTCACCCCAGCAGCACAAGGATGAAGGCAGTGGGGGTTGGGGTCAATTCATGGCATGTTTTCTCTGCCACTCCACAGCAGAGAGGAAGATTCACACTCTTCTCCTGCATTAGGTTGCTCCATGAAATTCTCCAAGCTCAGTCCTCCTCACAGGCTACAGTTCTTTACAAACTGGTTCTTTCCACAGGGTGTAGTCCTTCAGGAATAGAATTCTCCAGCTTGGGTCCTTCATGGGGACCCACAAGCCCTGCCAGAAAACATCCTCCACTGTGGGCTTCTATCTTCTCAGGTTCACAGGTCCTGCTAGGAGCCTACTCCAGTACAGGCTTCCAAAGGGATCACAGCCTCTTCAAATATCCATTTGCTCCAGCACGGGGTCCTCCATAGACTGCAGGAGGGTATCTGCTCCACCATGGACCTCCATGGGCTGTGGAGAGATAGTCTTTCTCACCATGGCCTTCACCACAGACTATAGGGGAATCTCTGATCTGGCACCTGAAGCACCTCCTCCCCTTGCTTCTTCTGTGACCTCAGTGTCTGCAGAGTTGTTCTCACTTCTGTCTCTGCCTACAGGCAGACAATACAGTTATAACATTGCAGCATCCAGCAAAAACAGAGTAGGTTACAGTTACCGTAACAGATGTTTTGGTTTTAAGCCTGCATTCCCTCACTCTGGCTAACGACACAATCCTCTGGTGGTCCAACTATGGATTATTGTTATCAGCCATGTCCCATCATCCTTGTCCCAAAAAGGGAAAGGGAAACTTTCTCTGAGTAGTGACAGATGCAGGACTCATCACTGTCTGTCCACTGTCTGCCACGTGAAATAAAATGTGGAGCAGTTACAGAATAACTCCACCTTGCAGACAAGCACAAAAGCCTCTTCCACAAACTCCTTTGCCTTCATAGAGCAATGTGAGGGATGATAAAAGTCAGCTGAAGTCTTAGGATGTGTGAGGAGTCTATCTGAATGCGTGTGTGGTTAGAGATGCTTTATGATTTACCCTAGTGTATCTTTATTTAAGTTGCATAAATGAATATAAAATTCCAGAATATGAACAGAGAAATACAACATTTGAGACAATTCAAGTATTCTATGAATTAAATATTGCAAAATACAGTATTTGCTGGTGTAATCAGCACAGCTACACAGGTCCCAAAAGGGGTTTACCAGCTTGTGTGGTAGATGCATCATATCCCATCACATTAGTCTAATACAATGTCCTGAAAATACTAGCTTAAGTGACCCAGTGCTCTGGTATGTGCTCACACTTTAAAACACGTACAATCCACCCAACATGACAAGTCTTTTCAATCTAATCAAATATTTTAATATACTCACAGGCTGTTTAAAAACTGGACTAGGCAACACTCTTCTGGTATCCAGCACAGCAGAACACATCAGCCTAAACAAATAATTTATTGCCTTAAAATGCATGCTTGGCTCCATCTCTGTACGCAGTCTTACAGCATGTTTGCTAGGGAACATGGCAGAGTGATCCTAGTGATTCAGGCGGGTGGTGAGAAGCACAAAGCAGGACTCTACCTCCATGCCTGAGAAGCAAGACCCACCTGGCGCATTCAGCTCGATAGCTTCCACAGTGTGAAGGTCTCTCAGCGTTAGGATGCTCCAACACCAGCAAAACCAACAGGTCATTCAAGCCCTTTCTCCTCTCACTCCCGTTACTCACAGCCACACTCAAGACATCCTGGACTTTTTCTTAAATGATGGTCTGCAGTTTTACATCGCCCCAAGAGATGCAGGGAAAATCAAGTCAATCCTAACATTAACGGAGTGTTTTTCTGCCCTTAGAGTCACGCCACTGGCTGGGAAATGAAGGTCACAGAGAAACAGGTCAGAAGTAAAAGGTTTCTGACGGTTATCCCTAGCAGTGGGAGAACTCCACAGGTGAATGTGCTCTTTTCAATCTCATAACATAGCATGAAAGCAAAAATCCTATCAGATAATCCTACCATAAAAACCCTCCAGTTTTCAGTCTTGCAGATGAGCTTCGTCTCAGAATGGATGTCTTCACAAGGACACATGTGATAACCTTTAGAATTGCACTCCAAGAGCTGTTGATCATTTCTTCATAGAGTCATTGGGGATTGGAAGGGACCTCGAAAGATCATCTAGTCCAATCCTCCTGCCACAGCAGGATCACCTAGAAAGGCTGAGGGAGCTGGGTCTTTTTAGCTTGGAGAAGAGGAGACTGAGGGGTGACCTCTTTAATGTCTATAAATATGTGAAGAGTGGGTGTCAGGAGGATGGAGCTCAGTGTCATCTAGTGATAGGACGAGGGGCAATGGGTGTAAGCTGGAATATAGGAGGTTCCATATAAATATCAGAAGGAACTTCTTCACAGTGAGAGTGATGGAGCACTGGAACAGGCTGCCCAGGGGGGTTGTGGAGTCTCCTTCTTTAGACATGCTTAAAACCCACCTGGATCTGTTCCTGAAAGCATTCATCCTACTGAGCTCCTGGCTTTAGTTTGGAAACCTTGAGATCCTGGCTACAGCTGAAAAAGGTCAAGAACAAGAAACCCAAAACATAGAGCAAAAGATGCAGAACTGAAATAGAGTGGGGGCAAAATAAGAGGGTATAGGTATGCTTTGAGAGGTCTCCTTTGCTTTAAAAATCATAAACCTAAACGCAGTGCCGAAACTCGTTGTTGTCTTCATTCCCCAATAAAGGAAGGTATTCTGGGAGGAAAAAAAAGTCTACTACATGATAACACAATAAAACTTGGGTTCAAATCTGATTGTTGTTTTAATCCAAATTGAAATACACACATAATATCCATAGTTTCCTGTGAATGTGCTCAGGTTCACCGTGCCACATGCACACCATGTTTCTCCACAACAGCTCACACGGCAAGTGATGCAGGCAGAAAAGAGTGCACCTAGGGAAGCCCAGAGGAGAGGCTCATCATGCAAATGTTGTGTCCAGAGGCAGGAGAGAGGAGATAGGAAATTGTTTAGCTGCTCCTCTTGTGTTTCATCAGCGGCAGTGAAAACTTTCTTAGCGCTGACTTCTCGTAAAGCTCCTTGAAATCAGGAGTACAACCGCATCGCATGGCAAGCGTGGAGCGACAGTCCCGTTTCACCCACATGAGCCCTCAGGTTTATGCTGATCACTTCAGGCTGCCTCACCTAAGTCTTCTCAGAAAAAAACGGCTGAAAGAATAACAGCATCCTCACTGTTGTCCTTCCATTTTTAAGGCAAGTTCAGGGAACAACGCGATCTGTGCTAGTACCATGAGAGGCTACGTCTCATTCGCTGCCTGGGAGAGGCAGAGGAGGGAAAAAGGGCAGGGGGAAGCGGGAGACTGAATGAGACAGAAAGCAGAAACAAAGATGCGGTATCTGGAGACAAAACGCAAGGAGGGGTGACATCGGGGAACACGCAAGAGCTGCCTCTTCTTCCATCTGATAAAGGCAAACACGCACGCAGAATGCAGAGCCGAAACGTGACGAGCAGCCAGCCTCACTTGGTCTCGTCTCTTCCAGCAGTGAAGTTATTTTCTCTGTGAATTTTTCCTGTCGTTCCTTGCAACACCTTCTCTTTCCTCGTTTGTCTTTCCTCCTTGTTTCTTCCCAATGCCATCTGCCTTTGTTCCTTTCTCTTCGCTTCTTTCTTCCTCTTCCTTTCTTCTCTCGCTCTCCCTTGTCCTTTTTGTCTTGCTCTCCCGTGTGCACGAAGAACATGAGCACAAATAATGGAAAAGCGTTTTTTTCCCTTTTCTATCCTCATGCAGGGTTGGCTGCTGCAGCTCTGTTACGCTTTAAACACACACGGGGAAGCCACTTGTACTTCCATGTGTTTTAGAACTATCTACAGTAGCACGCTGAAGGAGAAACATGTGGGAAGGGAATGTGTTGGAAAAGTTGCTTGTACTCCCTCCAACACGTGGGTCACATTTAACAAGGTCAAGGGACAAGTGTGGCTCACAGGCATCGGTTTGACCTGCACTATAAAAAGGACCATGCATCCCTCTTCCTTTTACCTGCACACACACTGCAGTTAATCACTCATCCACACACAGCTTATGGAGTCCCCACTTACCTCCTTGTACTTCCAGGCTAGATGGCCATATCTGAGGAACACATTAGCACCTCTTATTTTCCTGATTTGAAAATTCCAAGACAATGAAGGACATAAATGCAACAAGAGGAAACCCTTTGGGTTTTTTTTTCCTTTGTCTTCGTTCCTGCGTGCTGTGGTTGAGCAGACAAGGGTACGCCTGTTACGCTGGCGGGCTGTTCCTAAAGCAGGTACTTTCTGCTGAGGATTCCTTCTGAACTTTCCTGCTACGAGACCAAATCCACACAAAACGTCTGTGAACTGTTGGTTCGTGTTGTGCACATTTTGACACCTTTCAGCTGGCTTTCACAGATTTTCAAAGCACCTGCTCCAAGACAACCTGTCTTTCTGGCAGCAGCCACTACCAGTGAGCCCCTTCTCTCCTCCTTCACGGAACCATTTCTAACAATGTACCCGTCAAAAACGTAACGGAGTGAGAAGAGGCAAATGCTGCCCAGCTCTCCTAGACATTGGACCACACTTCCCGAAGAAAAAATTCTTCACATTGTTACACAGGCAAAATAAAGTGTTCCTGCCTGTCACTCATTTCTTCGGGGAAAGGTCCAGCTCACTTGCAAGTGGGCTGTTTGCCATCTGAACAGATGGTCACGGGGTTCGACAGCCAAGAAATGATGGATCAAAACTTCAAAATTTGTTGCTCACTCTCCACTCTAGTAGTTCCTAATTGGCCTCCACGGAACTTTACTGCTGTAAAGAGGGTATAACGGCAAGAACATTTGCCTGAACAAATTTGTGGAGGTAGTGGCGAGCAGGCTGCCTGGCTGGCAAATCAGAACGACACTGACCACAAATGCCTGTTACGAGGTGGCACAGCTCTCCGAGGCTAGTGTGTTCCTGGGTGAGCACTCAGTGGAGCTGAAGGGGAGCGCCTCATGTTTACTTCATCGAAGAGAAGCTCTATTTCTTGTAAAGGCTCTTTTAGCAAATCTAACCATTGAAACAAAGAACAGGTGCTCTTGCATCTTGTCATAAAGGTAAGGCAAGAAGAGATACGCAGGTGTTTTTCAACTAGGCACAGTTTATAATCTATTGCTATCCCCTACACAACAAACACGAATCAGCATTTAACAATGAAACTGACCAGCCTCGAAACTCATAGATCGAGACAATGAATTTTGTTTTCGAACAGCATTTTTCCCCAGGTTCCGAAGTGTTGCTGTGGCAGTCTACAGTCACCTCAAATTCCTGTGAACTCAGTGAAAATGCAGCGTATGGAGACAATGTAGGTTTGTCTTTGCATCTCATTGATGCAATTGTCTCGTTCTGGGTTTGCATCAGGAGCCATTTGAGTTCCTGCTGAAGAAGCGTTCTCTTCACCTACGGCACACTTCATATTGGTTGGACACAGCTTCATAGCTGTAACTGTCCTTCTGTTGTCAATTTACTGTATCAGTGCTGTGGTAAGTTAGCTAACACCAGCAGCTGCGAGCCAGAATCGCCACGCTTTGTTTATACTGCAGCGGGGAATTCTTGCTTTGTGCCTACTTCTTGTACACATTTTGACACGTCACTGATATCCTTGCAAAAACAGTTGAATGAGTCCAAGAAGAAGTGGTGCTGACCTTAATTAGTGTTACCTTCCGAAACACGTGGTGTTTTTTTAAAAGAATTGCATAGAAAGTAAAGGCAGATTAAACATCTTTACATGCATCTGCATAACACATTTAATGAACTAGCTCAGAGGAAAAAAAAAGCAATTTCCCAGGGTCTCTTCCAATTTTTCTCCACCACCTCAGGCCCAGTGCTATTTGGTATGGGCAGATTAGGGTAGCTGATGATTCCTATTGATTTAAATGTCATGCTAGGAAGCCTAAATCCCCAAGAGCAATAGAATCTCCCCTATCACTATCCTACTGCTTATTGACCTAATTCACTAACCAACCATCAGGGTTTCCTCTCACAACAAATAAATCTTGCATGAAACAGACAGTGCATGGACACGCACAGTCTTCAGTGGCGTTGCCAACTTAGGGTCACCAAGGCATTCCTCTCTGCCTTCTCAGTTTGACCATGATGTCAGCTGCCACTTCAAAATGTGCGGAAACCACAGCTGTATTTTTATTATCCAAGGTATTTCCACAATCTGAAATAGATTTCACGACACATAAACAATGCAAACAAGCTGACACGTGTAAAACTCCATGTATTTTAGTGCTCTGATTTGCTGCAAGTTAGTCCTGGAATAGCTGCTGAACAGGTCTCGTGGTTGTAACCGCTAACTGAGATACTTCTTATACCCAGGGCTTACCGCTCAATATTCTGATAAGTAGCAAAATTCCTCTTTCATTAATTGAGCCAAACAAATTAAAAATGAGCCAGGGTTTGTTATCTTATCCCGAGTCTCATGGGGCCACCTTCAGAGAGAATAAAAGTACTCTGCAGATGCCTGAATCTGTACTTCAGGCTCGGTGACTTAACCGTGTTGAATAACCCACTCGTTTATACGTACAAGCCATGAGTCCAAGCTTTGTGCGTCCCTAACACACTCCCCTGAAGAGAACACACAGACTACACAAACCAAGACAAAAAACCCCTGACCTCCACACCACTCTGATAAGTGGGTCAGTCTTAGGGAAGAGGGCTAATTCTGCTCACTTTCAAGTTAATTAGAGCAACAGCAAGGTCCTGAATTCCTAGTTCTCTCATCAATACGAAGCGAAGCTTTTATCAATGCAATTCGAAGCAGTATTAAAAGCGATAAATGCTAATTTATAATTGTTGATATTATCAAAGCAAGATCATTTACAACCACACGTAACCGTGCCAGATTTTTATCACTGTATAAAGGTGAACATGAGTGTTACAAGAAACATCAATGAGCTACGAACACTACGTTTGCTTTTGGTTAGATAAGTATGCTTTGTAGTAGTTGATATTCCCTCTAGATAATGGATATGGGCCAGATTCTCTGCTGACACAAAGCAACGTAAGTAGTTTGAAGGCAGATACGCTGGTTTACACTAGGCTGCAGATCCAGCCCTAACATCTTTAGGTGCAATAAACCATCTTAAGTAAGTCCGTTTCCTAACTATTACTCAGCTATTGTTCGCTGTTGCCAACGGGGAACTGCGAATGCCAAGGTCTGCAGGATTTTATTTATAAAAGCTCCCTTGAAGGCATCTATCATTTTGGCATGCAAGCCTTTGCTTTATGACCAGAATTAAACATTTGCACGAAACAGCAGGATTAATTCTAGGAAAAAAAACCCCCTACATATTGCTCAATCTTCCCATAATATCCTTTCAAAGTATTTCTTCTGTTTTTTAGAGAGCTGCATCTTATGTTAGCTTTTGCAGCTCGCTGCTGCTGAACTAGATACGAATCTAAAATGCGAGGCATCGGTTTAAACACTGGACAGCCGACAAATCGCTGTATTTCTGTGTTTACCTACCTTGATAAGAAGTTAAGTGCAGAGCTAAGAAAATCACATATATGTTTGTTATATAAAATTATTTTACCAATTGGGGCTTCAGTGCACCACATTTCAGTGCCCTGACGCTAAACACCGGCATAAAAACACTGCCTAGAACAAACAGCCTGATTTTCCTTTGAGGTCTATCTGTTTTTACTTACATTTACTGGGTGTCAGCTCACAGTAATTACTCTTCTATACACATCTCTAGCACTAATGTGACAGACTCTGAATGCTTCTTGGCAATGGGGCATAATATCCTCCTTACAGGCTTCCCCCAGCAAGGCTACCATCCTACCGCTGAGTGTGCAAACGTGTGGAAAGGCTCACTTACAGCTCTGGCACGTTTCAGCTCTACTGAAAATAGCAAAAATGCAGTAGCACATCTAGATTAGACATTTCTCAACCAGTCTAAACAATAAGGCTACAGGTAAAAAACTTCGGGTATGCCATGTCTGTATCTGAGTGCTGCCGGAGTAGCACAAACATGAGGTGCAGCTCTGCAATACCTGCAAGCGATGCCAGGGCATCTGAAAAGTGGCAAAACTCTCGATGCAAGAGCTACTGTGGGTACGAGTTACGACACGAGAATACCACTATAACCACGGGAAAGCCTTTCCCAGCATTTCTGTGACTGTGGCAAGCTAAGTTAATCTGTGCTGCAGGACTACGCACGGTATAATAGTAGTAGCCCCACTAAAGCAGCAGGAATCTTTGCCTCTCTCCATCTGACATTAAAAGTGCATCTTTCACAGAGGCCTCATTGGTAAATACCTGTGAATTTAGGTGAAGACACTAGAGTTTTCTCTTAAAAAAGAGCAAACACGTTACAAACTACTTTGCTTTATTTCTCTGTGAGAGAAAGAATGAAAATCCAGCAAATACAGGACTTTTGCTTAATTAGAAGGGCTTTACAATATGCTAAAACATATTTTAATGTGTTTTATTAATAAATAATATTAATATTGTATATTAATAAATTTACTGATAAATAAAGAAACATTAAAATTAATAGATTAAAGGACAAAGCTGTTCTTCTAGATGAAGCACCATCTAGTACATCACAGTAACACAATCCTCACACCCTTTTATTAGTCAGGTTTTTCCGTGATCTTACACATAAAACGTACAAATTCTCCCTGTTGTTATTTTTGTTATTTTACAAGAAGTAACAAAACACAAAATCCAATAATATTTTTAATCAGAGATATGTTTTAGTAAAATAAGGGGGAAATGGAATTTTTAATACACGTGAAGTGTTCCTGAATTGTTAGGAGTCAGAGGAGCGATGACATTTTAAGCAAGTGGTACTGCTTTGGTTCCATCTATTTCTGAGTATTTAAATAAGGAAATAATAATAACCAAAGGGGTAAATTTAAATGTGAAAGCTCTAAGGAGCTGCATTTGGGGCCTTTTTCACAGCCTAAGAATATGTGGTTCTTCTCACGTATGAGAGGAAAACCAGAAGACTTTAAGGTTTCACAATTAGAAGCTAAAACCTAGTCAGAGTAAAGCTAATCGAAAGCTGAACAGGTAAGTCATCTTTCTTTCGTAATAAATTAATGTCACTTAATTAAACAAAACCCTGCTTAGTAGCAAAAACATTTTTCAGGTTAAAAACTTTAAATACCTGATCGAAAATTAATCCAGCTGCTGTAGAGTTTGCCTTCCTGAAAGAAATCAGGTGCTTTCACATTTTTAATTCCAAAGCTAATTTTCCTCACTGAAAACAGAACCAATTGTATGTTTTATACTTCATATTAAGTATTAAAACCAGTATGTTTTATTAAACAGTCCTTGTAAGTAGCCAGACCAGGCACGTACTGAAATTAACAAATATTCTGGAGGTGTAAGATGTCTTTTATAACTTCTGACAAATACTCCACTTCCATCAGGTATGAGGAAGGGCTACAGAAATCTTACCAAATAGATGATCCACCTAAGGGCTTCAGTCGAGACGTTTTCCTGGGTCAAATTTTCTCTGATGCTACGATCGTGTCAGTGACTGACACAGGAGTCCCACGCTTTTCCTTCAGCTATGAATCCAGCAAGAAATAAATGTTGTAGAAACAATTATTCCTTACTGTTCTTTTCTGCTTCAAGCATTTTATTCAACAAAACGTATTTTGCAATAAGACTTGATGCTGATTTGAATGTTCTAGGGGCATTCCATTCATCACTCACGGAAGTCAGTAAGAATATTGCAGAATATCGACGCTAGAATATTGTCTTAAATTATTTTTAACTCTGTGAAAAATCAATACACAGTAGGAAAAATTACGCTAACCTGAGACTTTCCAGAAATAACCAGCTCCTAAATTTTATTAATCAGTCCTCTGAACACATTTTGTGACTCCCCTTCATCCTGAGCAGTTGTGTTATTCTGTTTTCACTAACCAAGCGCAAGCAGCAAAATCTGTTAGCCTGCATGGACTGAGGTAGTTTGTTTGTCTCATTAAACCATTAATATTCAAGTCCCAATGCATTTCCTTCATAACTTCTGTATTCAACAGCCAGTTTAGCTCCCTTTTGAAAATTGCAACGAACAGGCTTTTAAAACGTCTACAAACAGTAAGATCTGACAGTGATCTGACAGTCTGAATCCATCTCTTGTCCTTCTTGGAGGGAAAAAGAGAAAAAGAAATTAAGTCAGGCTTGGAGGCTGGGTACGGCAACTGAGGATATAGATCTTGTGCTGAAAACTAGTTAAACTTCCACGGACTCCATAATCTGGTGATTAATCTCTAGCAGGTGTTTCGCCATTACAGTTAGATTTTCATTTATAGATTTCAATATGTCATCAACAAAAATCGAAGAGCAAATGTCTGTAACGTGTCATCATGCCATATGTGTGCACATTTCTGATTTTCGAGGGATGACTACAAATTTTTAAAGCCTTGGTCTCTAACTTTGTAATTCTCAGCTCACAGCTTTGTCTTCTCCACCAGGGTTTTTCTTCTCTTCCACTTCATGCTGTCTTGTCTTAGGTATCATGTACATTTGACACCCGTAGAAGATCGAGATGGCCGCCTTTTGTCAACCCACCTGCCTGCTGGCACACCTTTCTTGCTTCTGTCCAACGACACATCACCGGGGCTTCTGTCAGCCAGAACTCTCCAGCGTGGAGTCTGTAAATTCACTGGTATTCATTTTTATGCTAGAGTGTTAGGCCAGTGATACTGCTTCAGATCACATACCAAAGCTCTAAGCGTTTGCTCTTCATCACGGTATCCTGAGGCCTGATAGCATACATACACACTGTGTCAGAATCGAGGGCCTGATCCCGCAGCCCCCACGATTTTCCTTGGGGCATAACTGAGCCCAGGGTACGCAAACGCATGTTCTTACAGCACAGTGACCAGACAACCCGCGATGCCAGCAAACCGAGCAGCCAGACTCACCCTGCCGCTCGCGTTCTGCATGCGGCACTGAAAGAGACACGCAGAGTGCCAAGTGGGCAGCTGGATTTGCACGAAGGAGCAATATTATTGTCACAAAAAGCAAAAAACAAAATCAAGCAACACCTTGTGATGATCTCAAATGTAGAGTGATCCAAGTAAGCGCGGAATGCGATGTGATGAGACACGATAAATTCTAACCTTGCAGTCACAAATACACCCGAGCTTTAACAGGTCTCCAAAGCCAGGCTGGGTTCTTATATGGCTGACTGTGATAAGTCTGAGATCTATGGGTCCAGATACAAATTCTAACCGCTTTTTGATTAAACCAGCTACCAGTCAATTACCATGAATAGTTCAGATGAGATGTAATGTGTTTGTTCAAAGCACTTTCCTAATGAGAAGTCCAGCCCTCTGACAGCACCATCCACCCACAAATGGATTGCAGTGCAGGTCAGCAGATTATTAAAGAGCAAACGATGCTCGGCATTTTAGATTTACTCTAGGATTTAGCACTATGCATGTGCTGCTACCTGCCTCACTCTTATTAGCAGCACTGCTGAAGACAAGTACATCTAAAAATCTAGTGGGGAAAACACTCTGCTATTTTCCTGTTATTTGACATATTTGGCAAAAATTTGCAAAGTCAGTCGGTTTGCGCTCTGGGTCATCTGATACGTATCTGAAGCCGTAAAAAAAGAGCACTGTCTTTTGGACAGGATGTAGATGTTACTTGAAAATCATTAATCTGGCAGAGGCTTTTGGCTTTTACTCATTTTTTTTAGGCTGAGCAACTTCCAACATTGAATTTCCCATTCATGTTCATCGGGAATTTTCCTTCAGCAAGGAAGGCAAATTACCTGGTAGCGCTTTTGTCCATTCAGAACAGCAAAAACCAACAGCCAAAACATTTGCATACTTCAACTGCCAAGGTTGGGTACGTCGTCATTCATGTGACACGGGAAGGCCTTCACCCGTGTTTTACCAGATCAGACCTAATTTGCACCTGCTATTTCATTGTTTACTTGCAAAATATTAGCGTCAGGATTTTTTGGGAACTATGGCAAATAGCAAAACAGTAGCGCAGCAGGTGAGCGTCTCAGATTAGGAATTTATTAGCTTATCGTGCCCACGGCTGGTTTATCTGCACCGCTTTGCAGCACCAGTGCAGGATGCGCTGCCTGTCACTGGTTTGTGGGTGTCAAGATGTCCAAGCCTTTACCAAAACACTACAACCAACACCGCAGCAACCTGAGTGACAAAATTAAACCATAAGGAAAAGAAGCGTTTCGAGACGCAGATCCGTAACAACAAGGGGGGAAAACCACCCCGTGGTTCACACAGCTAAGCTAGACATTTCAGAAGCACAGCAACGCCTTGGGAAAGGGGAAAGCCCCTGCTCCCAGTCGGGGTGAGCTAGCAGTTTGCAGAAGCCTACAGCGTGAGTTTTGTGGACATTTGCACAGCAATAAACGCTTCGGACCCGTATCGAGCCACGAGGTACCTTTTACGGCCAAGGCAGTGACAGCAGTTGGACAGAAACCTAGTTTTCATGCAAAAGCTAAGGAAGAGCTCAA
>JAOXOE010000506.1:18259903-18271356 GCA_028565055.1 Phoeniculus purpureus | reverse complement strand
AGCTGAGCGGCTGCGAGGTCCCGGCTCCGCGCGGTCCCGGGGCACTGCCGCGCCGCCCGCTGGCAGGAGGCAGTGGGAACCCCGGGAGTCGGCAGGGAGCGGCGGGGATCCCCCTGGGTCCCACGCACAGCCCACCTGCCCCCGGGGGTTCCCTGGGGCAGGAGCAGAGGGTTCTTTTGTGCCCGCATTTCGCCTTCTCCCCAGAAGTAAAGGTCGGATAGGGTTCGGGGCGCCCCCGGTGCGGGAAGCCTTTTCCCTCCCAGTGCCTCTGGCTTCACCGGCGGCTGCCCTGCCCGAGCGACCGGGCTGCCCTTAACCCCGCGTCCCGGTCCCATCGCCGCCCACGGCGCTGCCCGTGGGTCGTATTGATCCTAGTGCAGAACTGCCGGGTTGTCTTCTGCAGGAAATGTGCCGGTTCCGGGATCTGTCGGACATCTCGACTGATACTCTTCCTCAGCGGCGCTAGAAATAGCGATTAGAAATACCAACACCGGAATTTACCTCGGAGTTTAAGAGGTCTCTCTGGATATGCCAAGGTTCTTTTTCTTGAACGTCCCAGGTGATGCAGTGCCTCGCTATCCTCACCACAGCGTTTATCAGAAATGCACGGAGATCAATGGATTGACCCGAGAATCCGGTGGTTTATCTGGGTCACATCACACAGCCGTGTTGGGCTTTTTTCTCATGGTCGAAAACCGAGAGCCTCTCTGACGTCTAAAAGATTCTTCCCTCCTATCAAGAACGCTGCGATTCCTTATCTTCTCCAAAAAAATGTATCCGGTTTCCCGTTTTCCATAACCTTAATTGCAATTGGTGAGCAGATGGGATGAGGCACTTTCCAAGCACGAGCTTTCCACTCGTGCAAAAGGAGTTTACCAAGCACCGCGGAAACGTCGCTGTAGGTTACTGAGCCCATGATGGGCATTCGGAAGAGCCTCCTGCTGCACTCGATCCCAGGAAGCTCTCACCGCAGCGGTGGTTAGCGGGTTCCCCGGTGGACATGTGCACACCGGCGGGCAGCACCCTGGGGGAGCCTTAACAAACCTGGCGGTCCGCAGTAGCCGCCTCTATAAATGCATCTGTGACTCGCTGAGGGAAGGGAGGACTGTTTGATTGGAGCAGAACCTCTTGCCCTCCCTCATGAAGTATCACTTCGGTCAATTTTAGCTCCTGAATTGTCAGTGCCTCTCCAGCCATGGCTGCTTTACATCGACATGATCGGTTAGTATTTGTTGATTCCTTGATGTCTGCCTGCACCGAGAAGATCCAAACACAGCCAAATGCAGAAGTTAGGGTTTCTGTTCCCCGTGAGGTTTTGCTGGCTGCAGGGACTGCAGCGCTACCAGCTGAAGCCATCCTGCACCGCAAACAACATGGGGAGACCAAGGAGGGGGTTTATCTAACTACCTCTGGTTAAAATAAAATTACACTGATCCGCGGGAAGTATTTATGGGGCAAGCGCTGCTAACCATAATAGGTGGGTCCTGCGGCGAGCTGCACCCGCCCTGGTGCTAAGCACAAGGCTGCCAGTTTTCCAAACTACTTTAGACAAACGGGAGAGATGTGGGTGACAGGAAAAAATCCGCCAGCGAGCTGCTGCAGATGCAGCACGTGAACGATTGCTTTCAAAAGATGCTTCGGTGTGTCTAAATCCATGTCTTTTCTCCGGGATCAGAACCAGCGAGGACCGCATCTTGTCGTCAATGGGAAATCAATGGCATCGCCTGACCTTAAAGAGGGCTGTATCCTTCATTCACAACAGGCGAGAGGAAGGAGAGGTCCGTGAAACATAACTTCGCAGGGGAAGGGGCGTGTTAAATACGAACGTTGTTTTCTACAAACTGCAAATAGATACTCGCAGAGCTGGCAGGAGCTGGTCTGGAAGGCAGGAGCTGGTGTGGAAAGCAGCCGCGTGAAACACGCTCGCTGGAATCAGCTCACGGGCGAAGGTGCCAACTTCTAATTGAAACGTTTAGACGAAGCTCCCGACATAATTGCTGTTAACATTCATTTATGCATTTATGCAAAGCGGCTTCAGGCGGGCAGGGCGAGCCCGCAGCAGCAGCGCTGCCCGCAGGGAACGGGCCTGGAAGCGCCTCCAGATCTGGAGTGGATGAAGGATCCGCGGGGGGAGCAGCCCCGCGGCCGCCGCTGCTGCGGGGCTTCTCTCTGAGCCGTCGTGAGGACTGGGACCCTGCGGTCCCGCGGCTCCCGGGAGAGGCGAAGAGCCTCTTGTGCGCGTTAACAGCGGCGGCCGCGCACCGCAGTCATTATTCTAACCCTCCGCAAACGGCACTTCCCCCCAGCCTGGGCTCCCCGAGGTTACCCGATGACCACGGCTCGGGTGCGGGGGTGCCGCGCTGGCCGCCGTCCTCTGAAGCGAACGCCGATGTCTCGGCACCACCTTTCATCATCACGCAGCTCAAAGTCAGTATTTCCGCACCTTCCACCGCGGGAGCTGGGCGTAAAACACACTCGCTGGGGGGCTACTGTCCTTCAGCCTCCGGGCAGCGGCGGAAAGACGGGGAACGCAAAAATAGCGCCAGGCTCCCTGTGGACTGCTCTGGGCTGGGTGCAGCAGACGGTTCCACGCAATGGGGTTGCGAGCGACCCCACGGGCTGCCAGGGGTGCACCGCTTCCGCGTTTGCCGCTGGCCCCCCTACCCAGCAACACGCTGCACCAAGTCCCGCCCGTGTCACGTCCTCCACCAGAGCACACGCCAAAAGCTGGATCCGTCCCTGGGTGGGCTCGAACCACCAACCTTTCGGTTAACAGCCGAACGCGCTAACCGATTGCGCCACAGAGACCGCCGCGGTATTTCGCTTCCTCGGCAAGACTGATGAGTCTTGCTGCCTCGCGTTGCCGGGCCAGTGACCCACTGCAATCCATCACACATGTGATTTAAAGGCTCTTTACAGTTATAATTGCAAAATCGCCGTAATTATACATTTAAAAGGCAATTTTCAGTGATTGCAAGGAGCAGACTGTTTAAACAAGGCAGCTCCCCTCTGCATGCCTGTAGGTAAATGGCATTTGCCTTCTCTAAGGGACTATCTGACAACAGCAGTTAGAAAGAAAAGCTGGCATTCCTACTATCATCTTATCAAAAGCTGCTTTCTGTGTTACCTTACAGTAAAGCTCTACCTATGGCTCCACCAGGTTTGAAGACATATCTTCCACTTTTGTTTCACAGACTGCTACTCTTTTAATCCTTTTGAAGCCTTACAATATCGTGTCAGCTCATGTCGTTCATTTGGCACCCTAAAGCTCTGCCCAGGGGCTCTTCTGTCCACAGCCAAATGTCCTCTTAGGCCTTTGGAGTCCATGTACATGATATCTGTCTCACGAGAACCAGTGCTACCTCCTCCCCAAGCTGATGCTGGTTGTCTAACAGTGTTTGCCCATCCAAGACCAAGAATTCCCAGGTCATTCCTGAAACCAGAGATCCTTCAGCAGCAGGAATAAGAACAAGACAGTGTCACTTCAGCTGTCGTATTTGACACAATTCCTTGCTCTTTAACACTGTGAGAGTTTGCTTCTCGTATCAGTGTGTAACTCCAGGCTGCCACTATAAACTGCCCACAGCTCCACGTTTTCCATTTTTCTCAATACTCTGCAAAGAGCAGCATAAATACCAGTGTTATCACAGTGCTGCTCGATCTTTTGCTGCATGTTGTTGGTACCTTACTGACAAACACCTTTTAGAGAGACGGAGGAGAAAGACAAGAAATGCAAGCCCTCAACAGCAACGAAAATAGTTATAGTAAAGCCTGCTTTTGGGGGCACCACGCCTGCTGTGGCACACTTTCCTTTCAGACCTCCACTGTTCGCAGCACCAGAAGAACAGTTCACAGGACTACTTCTGGTTTCTGTGTGCAGAAGGACAAGCAGACACAGTCCTGTGATCTTATGCACAAGCAAATGAGTTTTTAGGGGAAGTAGCAAGATTCCAGTCCGAACAAAAGCTTAACTAGTAGACCAGTAGATGAATGTTTGGGCATGGATTTAGGGCCTCGAAACGTTTAACTTTATACCAGCAGATGTCACGCCTTCAGCTTGTAAAGCTGCAGTTCAGCAAAAGATCTGAACGTGCATGCTGCTCGCGGAGTGTTGAAGCACTAAGTGAGCCGCTGCACTGCAAAGCAACTTCACCCATTACTGCTCCTTAAATGGGAGAGATCAGCTGTTTGCCCTTAGGAGGTTTCTGACTGTATCTTCACTGGGAAGGCAAAGACCAAGTGCTGTTTAAAGGCATTAAAAAACCAGAAAGAGCTGCTACTTCAGATTGCCCTCCCTCCCTATCAGTGATTTGTTGTATATTTCTGGACAGCACACTTGCTTGCTGTGCAGTTTGTGTGGATTGGATCTGGAGCTGCTCAGTCTTTTTCCCAATATCTAGTGTGTATCATTGAAACACCATTACCGGCTTCACATGTTATGGCTTGTATTTTGGGTTCTATTTTTATAAAACCATATGAGTATACAAATATATTACACTTTCATTTTTAGAAACATTATCCACTGTAATGTAAAAAAAGTTATATTTAATCATATTTGCACGTTTTTGCTTTGTTATTTTGACTTCCCTGAGCTTACGTTTCATTGTTGTGACATCTACAACCCCCTTCTGATAAAGGCTTTGGTTTATGAAACCAAAAGAGAAAGCTAATGGAGGACACAGGGTGAAACTGGCTATTGTTGATGAGTTTTAGAACTGTACCACTTATTCATCCTCCATTCAGAAAGATAAGTCGAGTTATCCACCCCAAAGTGTCCCTAAAATCAGTTCAATGAGGTATAACAGAAACAAAAGAATTTCCAGAATTCACTGAATCACTCCATTTCTACAATTCCTCACAGGAAAGGAACATTTCCCCCACAACACACTGATGCACCCCCACTACTTAGTGTTCTGCATGTCAGTTTGAGTCAACTATTTGCCAGCTTTTGGGTTAAAACTCAGCCCAAACTACAAAATATTCACAGCCACAAAAAGTCTCAGAGCAGCTACTCAGCTTCTGCCCCAGCATATTTCTTACCGTACCAGAAGCCAGTAGGTGCTCAGCTTAGCACCCAAAGATTTCTTGTGTTTTCCTCTGAAACATACGGTTATAGCCCCTGGCAGAACCAGGACATATGTAATATTATTGATATATATTAATTTACTGTATTAGAGTAAAGGGACAACTAATACAATTCAGCACCGCTATTAAAATTATCGAAATACGATAATAAGATTTCCAATACAAATCTTTGTCTTCGTGGAGCTGCAAGAACCAAGGCATGGAAAGCCCTACTCCTGATGGAGTTTTCAAAAGGTTGGAAGAAGCAGATATGTGCCAGGTTTGCTTGATCAGTTGCAGGAATTCCATTCCTTTTACTCTTCAGCTAAAAGGAGGGGGCTTTTATTCAGTTGTTTGTATACAGATTGGCTCTTTCTCAGGTGTAAGGGTAGCTCACCACATGTTTTTTTAAGACTTTATTAACTAAACTGTTCCATCCTCTGGTCTGTTAATAAATGGAGACGTGTCATCACTGAAAGGACATCCATGCAAATAGGACCAACTCACCTTAAAAGCAAAGAGTAAGACTGAACAGCAGTATTTTGCTGACTCCAGTTCACTTAGCTCTAGCTTCCTGTATAATGCAAGCCACACAAAAGAATATTACATGAAAAACCCAGGAATCTTGGGGTGTAGCTAACTGCAGATTCTTGGGTAACTGAAAATCCCATCCAAATCCCACCCTCCCAATCTCCATAGCCGTGTTGTAGGCAAAGGGAAATGTTATAGGCTCCCTAGCTGTGGAGCACAGAATCATTAGAGATTGGAAGGGACCTCAAAAGATCATCTAGTCTAATCCCCTGCCACAGCAGGGTCACCCAGACCAACAGAACAGCTCATTGCGCTTACCTCATGTTCAGGAATGGCAAAAGTTTTGTTGCTGTGACTTGCAAAAAGTTATAGAACCGCTACTGTTATTGTTTGGAATCTAGTCTGCAACTAACCAAACAGATACCGAAACCAACAGGGCTCCATTCAGGACCAAGCTTCAGCTCCCACCTGACACACTTTAAGGGGGATTTTGTATTGTAGTCCCCTGCAATCTGTTTTGAGTGACTGCTGGGATGGGAATACTGTCATGATGGCAGTCACACACAAAAAACCCTTCCAAAACTACGTAGTGCTTCCCAAAAGAAGGTGAAGAATGACGTTCCGGGGCAGAAGAAGTGAGAGAACCGCAATAACGATGCTGCCGTCCTCGCAGCGCTGAGGGAGGCACGTGCCCCTGAAACACCCTCTCCATCCAGCTCCGTTCTAGAAGCTGCTCTGCAGCTAGTCAGGTTATGTCTATCCAAGGGTTCTCATGCAGTCAGAACACTGTTGTCTGAGGGAAAGGCAGTGAGAAAGGAAAACGCAGGTAGGCGATGTGGATCCACTCCAGGTATTTCCAAACAGGAATCTGACTCGTTAATCCGGGCAGCAACCTCGAGAGACCTGTGCTGACAGGTTGTGTGGGCAAACACCTCTTCTCTTCATCAGACTGTTTCAGAGAGATCAAGCACCAGACTCAGCTCTCTTTTCAAGATGCGGTTACAGGCTCAGTCCGTGTTTGCCTTTCCTTCTGGAAGGGCTTTACACGGAAGACAACCCGGGGTGGTCCAAAGAATGGTGGACAAGACACTGTACTTTAGTTCCTCCAGCTCATTTCATGCCAGCTACAAAAAGGTCGGCGTGAGCTCATGATCCTACAACTCTCTTCCCCCAAAGGAGGAAGGTTATGATATCCCACCATGAAAATCGAGTGGAATTCCTATGGCTACAGGCAGCTCCAGCAGAATTCTAACTCCCAAAAGCTTCTGGTGTTAGGAGTCTCCTTCCATTGCTGTTCCCTGGCTGTGCCTTGCAATTTGAACAGCAAATTTTGCAGGGCCCTGGGATATCAAATATGTTGGTGACCTGAACCCGCAATAAATCCCTCTTTCTTGGAGTTACAATAGAAATGATATTAGAGAGAATCATCCTGTTTCTTTATAAGGAGAGATAAGAGATATTAAGAATATTCTTGGCAATACACAGCAGAGAGAAACTAGAGTCAGTCTGTATCTCCTCCAATCATAGTCAATCCCTTTCCTTCATAGTGTCTGACAGCGACAGATGCCACAGTAATGAAGGCCAGATAAAGAAATTAAAAGCAAAACTAGAACTAGATTCCACTCTTTTACAGCTGGGTAGGAGAGAGAAAACTGTAGGCTGTTTGCACTTAGGTCGGTTGAGATAACAGACGATGCGTGTGCACTCCTCTAGTCGTGCTCATAGACGGAAATTGGTGTAGGGGCTGGAATACTTAAACACCGATACCGCTTAAAACTCTTTAGGCGCCCGATTTAAACAGACCTACCCCAATGCCGAGGCTTGAAAAGCATGAGCTGGAGGCATGTGGGAAGCAAAGACAGACGATTAGGGAGAAAAGAAAAAAAGAACAAAGACGAGTGAGCGAGGAAAACAAGAGAACAAGAATTCGAAAGAGCAGAAAGAAGCCGGAATTAGCTCGTTTGCTGCTTTCAGAGATCTTACTGTGGAGAGGAACCAACGTATTTTTGCAGTTCCAACAGCTCGTGGTGAGGCTGAAGGCAAAGGGAGGATGCAGAGGGATCTGACCTCTCTTCAGCTGCTCCTGTCCTAATAGACGGTGTAATCTCCGCTACAGCAAAGGACCAGGGAAGGCACTTAGCGAGTTGCTCACAGCCACCCCAGCCCCGTCCCCTCCTCCTCCTCTTGGCCCCCAGCTTCTCAGATCTTTCTATTAAACTTTTAATAGTGGGGACCCCCTCACTCAGGGCAGCGCTGCAGTCATTCATTAGTGTCCACCTAGGGAACAAATAACTCTTTAGCTGCACTGTAGGTGTCCAGCTCGCTTTGTGCCCGGAGGGGGATTTGTAATCGAAACAGGGAAGTGCGGGAGCAAAGGGAAAAAACGGGCAATAACAAGCCGTGAACTCGCCTTTCATTCAGGTAGCACACAGGACACATGTTAATGATTTCAGCTTAAGTACCGGGCAGAGAACTAAGGGAGCACTAGGCAGGCAGAAACCACCTGCATGTGCCAAGCAGGCACTTCTGGGAGAAGGCACGGCGAGAAGTGTCCTGCTGAATTTGCAGGGAAGCCTTTGCTTGCGTGCCTCACTGCTCTTCACTTGCCAAGCCCCTTTTCAGACTTCACCCAGGTGGACTAGCAAACCGAGATCTTCCTCAGGTCTTGCATCCCAACAAACTCCTGTGACTGGCCGAGGAGAACTCCTTTCTACCAAGAGCGGGATTTCAGCAGCTATGCTGTCTAATGGAACTAGAACATCAGCCAGCTATGTGCTGCCTCAGGCAGGACTGTTTCAGACCTCATGGCCTAGGTTGTCTGGATCATTAAGATAATTGTAATTAATTAATTAAAACATAGGTAAATAAAAAATGGGGTTTGCTTCCTGTGATTTCCACCTGCAAGGGACAACGCTGCATCGACTACAATGCACGTGTGTGCAAAGCCAAACGAGCCTTTTCTATCTCAACATTCCCCTTCGTTTGCTTCTTCCAGGCTTTTGGTGACTCCTGGTCCCAGCAAGGTGAAGTAGCCCATTTGGCCAGTACACAGGGATAGACACGGCAGCCACCAGCCTGCAATAGGTAGAAAGCAGCCAGAGAAATACAAGCCAAGACAGATCTCTTTCACAGAGAAGAGAGGGTTGCAAATACCTTCGAGGGCAATGTTTCCTTTCTCGTCCCTAAATATTTGCAATCAATACTGCTTCAGTATTTCACAAGCTAATCAATAATGCAGTGACAGCGAAAGAGATGTGAGGCTCCTTTTAGTGGCTACAAACTGGCAATGATGCTTTGATGGCTCCTACCGAGGATTTATCATTTCTTGGATAATCTCCTGCAGAACACTGTGGGGCCTGAGAGTTTAATATACAGTACCACCGTAGGAAGGAAACGGGACAGATGACGGCACTTTGTCTTAATTCCCTACAGCATCATGTGCCAAGGAAATCCAAGGTAAAATAAAAGCGTGATACGTGTCTAGATGTACGGACACAGTCTACAGGGGCCATTGTCTGGACATTCAGTGTAGCTAAGATGGTTCATAAAAAGGAAGACAGGGCAAGGGTGTTATGAGGACGGACAGTCCTGTTTTGCCATTGTCCTTGCCGTGAGAGACTTTATGATCAACTATTAGCTTGTGGCTCTTAATTACTAGACTATATTATAAATTGCTTCAGACACACACAAGCTAAATCTCCCTCCCTTTCCACACACATGCAAGTCCCTAGCTGTGAATAGGATGAGATCCACTCATCCCTAAATAAAGAACCACGTGCAATACTCAATAAACAGGAACAGAAGGGATCGTGTCTCTGTAGTTCAATACATTTTGGTCAAAATGCCCCTGGCTCAAGTGACCAGAACATTTACTGAGACGAGCCACCCCTGGGGGAAGGGAGCTTCCACTCAGGCATCTCTACTGCTGCGCAGAACACTGCCACTCGCACACAGCCTCATCCTCCCAGGAGAAGGACATACAGGCTGTGCACAGCAACATATTCGCACAACACCACAGCTCTCCTCCTTATCCTTGAGGCTGCAAGGTTGGACCCTAACAATGACTCCAAGAGCAGCCAGACAATGTGTAAAATGTCCAGACGCTGCTGGAAGGCTCCCAGCCATCCTGCATTGCAACACGTTATGACAACTCTATCCTCTTCAAAGGAACACAATCCAGCAGGTTGGGTTTTCACACAGCCGAGCAGTAACCGTAGTATCACTGACTTCTGCTTTTTCTTCCCCCCCACACTAAATGGCAACACACTGCACATCAGCTCCATTTCTGCCAGGACCCACCTAAGCGTGAATTTAGAACACGCCGCGCGGTCACCTAAGTCCTACAGCCCTGCCCAGTCTTGTCGACGTTAACCAGCCTTAAAAAAATCCATTACCACTCGAGCACTGCAGCAACTGCTTCTCTGGCATATTCATGCAACTGGTATTTCCAGATTTTTGGAGGTTTGATCTGTTTATTCTCTGGGGTTTGTTTAAAAAACCCAACACAACAAGAAAACAACCAACAGCCAAACCCCGGCCACAACAGACGTGCGTTCACCTGCCGATGCGCTCGGACACTTCCAGTCTTGACGAGCAATAAATGAAGAGAATCGGAATGTTAAAAGCATTGAATTCTCAATTCAATTGCCAAGCAAACCTGAACCATCTCATTTCCTGACATTCTTCCTTTTTTTTCCTTTTTTTAACTTCGTCATGTTTTAATTCTTGTTAAAGCATTCTGCCAAAACCATCAAGCTAAAACTCGTCTAAACTAATTCTGATATTAATAATGGTCTTTCACTTATGGTCTTTCACAAATCACAATATCCACTTCAGTGACCTGCAGGCAGGTTTATAGCAAAACAAGCCTCACAAGACCACAAGAACCCTTTAAAAGCAGCGTTTCTTCAACAGGCTTTTGCAGCTTGGTAGGTACGGGTAATTCGTATCTCCTACAGGCAATGATCACTAAGGATCTCCCCATATTTCTCTTAAATTGGATAAATTGGAAAATGGTTCATTTCCTCTTCCTCCAGCTCTGGTTTCATGCATGATGAATTTAGGGATGTTTTGCTGAAAATGAGGAAGAGATTATGCACCATACAGATACGCCTGCTTAAAACAGTTCAGTGAATTAAGGTAACTGCAGACAGTAACTGACCCTCCACACACACGGTTTGTCTCTGTATTTTTGCATGATTATTAGAGTTGGGCTCAATGCCGATGACTGCAAAGTACAGCAATCGGTACTTGTTTTGTGCACCTTACAGCTACAGTGTTCTGTGCACAGGGGTCTGTGATCCCCATCCTGGAGTCTTACTCAGATGAATAGCCCAACCTTGCATGTTCTGAACCACAGGCGCCGGACTCACTCACAGACGCCGGACTCACTTGTTCTGATAATAAAGATGAGATAAACGGGTAGACAAGCTATATGGATCAACCTAGAGAGAGGGCTCCTCCTCACTGGAGACAACGTGTCTGCTGTCTGTCTGTACCAGCTTTACGGGCAGATCAGTACAGCAATGTTGAATCCAGAAACACATCAAGCAAACAAGGGCTCTGCAGTACTTGTGATGGAAGCACACCACAACCAGCTCTACACTGTATGTAGCAGTGGTTACTCCTCCCCCAAGGCAGAAAGTTCACTACTTCCAGCCCCACTGGGCACATGAATATGTAATGTTATGCTTCAAACGTTAATTGTAGTCAATACAAAGATCAGTGTATTAAGGTGGGACGGAGGACGGAGCCAGACTCTGCTCAGTGTCATCTAGTGATAGGACAAGGGGCAACGGGTGTGAGCTGGAACAGAGGAGGTTCCACATCAATATGAGAAGGACCTTCTTCCCAGTGAG
>JAOXOE010000506.1:18230270-18245165 GCA_028565055.1 Phoeniculus purpureus | reverse complement strand
ACCCACCTGGATGTGTTCCTGTGTGACTTGGTCTAGGTGATCCTGCTGTGTCAGGGGGATTGGACTGGATGATCTTTGGAGGTCCTTTCCAATCCCTGATGATTCTAAGATTCTGTGAATGGAGCTGGCTCCAAACCCTGACTTGTTTTAAAAACTAACATCTCTGTTATGAAAGCTTCTGTCTTCAGATTTAAGAACCTTTCTCTCTTCTCTCTGCTTGTTTTAAATAAAACACATTTATCTTACAACAGAGAAGGAATTTTAGACGAGTCCTGAGCCCTTTGGTCTCACAGCGAAGGGCTGTTGTGGAACCATCCACCGGCTTTGCTCCCTTTACCGCTGAACACGCCGGGGACCAACTCTCTGTCCCAGTCCCTGTATTATCAAATGACGCCTCAGCTGCATCACTACAGGAACAGATTTTCACTCTTTTAAACTCTTTAAGTTGCATCTTGAGAAGTACATAACGCCTCATATAGGTACTAAACTGGGGTTTAAGGTGTAGGGAGTGATTGAGGTGGACATTTATGACCTTCTTACCGGCAGGAGCCGATGTCTGGGAAAGCAATCTGCGACGCTGCCCCTGCAGACAAGGCGAGCACGATGCTGTAAACTAAACTCCCTTCTGCAGTTTCCTTATTCAAGGAGCCCCATCAAATTATTACCATTATTTACACCCCAATAAAATGTCGAGGTCTGGGTTTAAGTTTCGGGTTCCGTGGCGCCGCACACACAATGAAACGCCGCTCCAAAGCTGGCGGTAAAGTGGAACCAGTTGGGAGAACTTAAAGGAATTCAGAACGAACTGTTTTCAGGCTCATGCTTGCTTAAAATCCTCTCTCACAGCTACTACTATAGCAAAACATAGAGTCGTTAAACCAGCCAAGGTCTTTGGTGCCTCTAAACGACACAGAGGTAGATCCCATTGTGATGACCCTGGTAGACCTGGTAGAGCTGGTAGTGACGGCGGTAGAACCGGTCCCACCCCAGTCTGCCTCTTCCAGTCCCAAAGTGGGAACAAGAGCTTCCTTCCTCCAACAAAACAGGATGAAGGCTGCTGAATGCCCCAGCTGCAGAACTGGTGCTGGGGGCCCTGGGGTTTTACACACACGGCCACACTTTGTACAGGTGCTTGTGAACACAGTGCAATTCACTACTGTTTGTCCCTCCAGTAAAACAGAGTCAGAGCTCTCCTCTCCAGACAGAATTCCTTCTTTCCCCAGGAGCTGCAGCACTAAAAAGAGTCACGTGTAAGCGACTCTCAGGGCGCTGCTTTTGCTGACGAGTCTCCTCTGCCGCAGAGCAGCTTTGGTTTGGCAAAGCAGCAAAGACTTCTCTCTAAAATCTCACGGGCATCCGAGTTACCTGAGTACACATCACCCTGCAGTGTTTACAACCTTGACAAAAGATAAGCAGGAAGAGAGACCTTATTTATTGTAAACATTTGATGTCACAGTTATTGGCTTCTTCAGGCATCAGAGTTAAAAAAGAATACAGTCCTGGCTGTATTTCCCTTTTCCCGTGTTATTTTAGAAAAGCAATGGTAGATCCTTGTCTACCTTTATATCTGTCTTTGTTTGGTTTGGCTGGGATGGAGTTGGTCCTCCCCATGACACCTCTAGTGGAGGTGTGTTTGTGGTGGTAACGGGAGGGGTGCCATAGCTACTACATCAGTGTTTTGGCTACTGCCGAGCCAAGCTCAAGGCTGTGGGTTGTTTTTTTCCTAACGGTCTCCCCAGCTGAGGAGGACTGGGGGATGGCGTGGGCCAGCTAACCCAGGCTGACCAAAGGGCTGTTCCTTGCCATATGATGTCAGGCCAGACACTAAAGTGAGGGGAAAGAGGGAAGGGCAGGCAGGGGCACTCAAGGATGATCTGGAGAACTCACTGCGTGTCTCAGGCTTTGCTTCCCAGAAGAGGAGCCAAACACCTCCTGCTGATGGGAAGCAGAGTATCATCTTTACAACTGGTCTTGTTTCTGCATGTGGCTTCTGCTTCTTCTGCTTTATCAAACTCTTGTTGTCTCTGCCCACTCATCACATTTTTCTCTTTGCTGTCAGTCTCAGAAGGAGGAGTGATAGAGCGGCTCTGGTGGGCGCCTGGCGTCCAGCCAGGGCCAAACCACCACGCACAGCAATAGCGCACACCTCATCGAAGAGCATCCCGTGCTCCATCTTCAACTACCCTGAACTAGCTGGAGAGCATCTCCACGTTGCAGGCACTGTAGGTCGCCTTGCCTTGATCCGTGAACAAGTATGAAGATGCTACTCGATAGAAATGGCCCCAACTAGGATCCAAATGCAACCACACACCGTGTGACCTCTACTACCAGCCTCACCACGCGCAGCAGATTACTCTGCTAGCGGAATGACTCTGAACACACTAAGAATGTGTTTCCTGATGATGTGGGGGGTGTGTTCAGCAAAAGTGAACTTGCCAAGCTGCAAGGGTGGCACTGCAGGCTCCAGTGTGCCAATGGCAGAGCCGTGTTAAGCTCTTTGTCTGGCACTGACCTCGAATAGCTTCTTACTTGGAACATTCACTGAATGGGACCGTAGAGAAGACAACTTGTGTCTGTTAAGAGACAACACCCGGTAAGTAGTTGTGTCTACAGCCTTGTGCACTAGGTGTCTTGCTGTAGCCAGGCGTGAAACCTACGTGGGATGGTGTCAGAGGTGTGCGTAGAGCTCACTGCGGTTGTGGGTCGCTGTGCCGCAGCAGACCTTGCTGCCTTCTCAGGAACAGAACAGGAGCACTGCGCTCTACAAGTACCTGAGCTGCTAGGACCAGCAGATGCGATTTACAAGTGAGAGACCGGCCGGAGAATGTGCAGATGAGCTGGAACGTCCTGGTTTTGGTGCAGAATGGTACTTCAACACTTGATGTCTTCTCTTCACTGATCCTGCCCAGGTGAACAACCCAATTCCTTAGACAGCTCTTCAGACGTGTTCCCAGCATGGGGGACTTGCCTACGTTGATGAGGAGCACCCAGCTCCTCAAGAACATGCCTGGCAAACAGATCTGAGCAAACAAACAAACAGAAGCACAGTAACCGGTGCCTGAAGGCAGCCGCGGTTCATGCTTGCACGGGAAAACTCTTAGCCAACATTTCAGGACTTCTTGAGTATTTCCACCTACCGCAACCGTTGTACCCCCCCCACCCCGTATTGCTTCACGCTGCTGTTGGACTACGAGTGGCAGCGGTAGCCCGCGCTGGAGCTTTGTTCCCTTTCCCGGGGCCAGCTCTTTCATCTTCTCCTTTTTTGGTCTTTTCCACTCTGAAGGTTATTTATGCAAGTGTGACAAGCAGTTGCTGTAGAGTCCTCTGCAACGAGTGGAGTGCAGGGCACTGGCAAATTCCATGCCAAGATCATTTTGAATTCTAAAGGCTCCATTTAAGGGATAATGATGGTAGCAAAGGGCATTTCTCCAGGATTAATCACTGGCTGGGTGAGATGATAGCCCAAGGCAAAGCCACGGGCCATTAACCCCTGCAGGTCACCTTATCCCTACAGGAAACGCACAGAGTCAAGTTCACTGTTGCTGTTATAAAGGGTTATTGGAGAAAGGGTTTCCCCTTCTCTGTTTATGTGTCTTCCATTCTCACATATGAAACGATGGCGGGCAGCTTTTGGCGATGCCTCTGTGCTGCACTGTGAAGAGATGTGAAAACTAAGTCTGTTGTCAGATTTGATGCCAGAGACACAAGCGGAGTTTTAATGTTCCTAGGGAACCATTTAAGATTCTTGGCAAAAGAACGAAAAATGAAATGATAGGAAAATACCACATCAAAAAGTAACTGGGAGATGGCAGGAGAAAGAGGGACCCTCCCTTGAGCTGGTATAAGTCATCACATCTCCTCCAGAGCCAGAGGAGCTGTAAGAATCCACCGCAGCTGAAGGGCTGAGGAGAAGTGGAGGTTGAAACACACTGAAGTATAGATTTCAGGCTTCTATCACGTAGCAGTGCATAGGGAGCATCACTGACAGTAAGGCTTTGACAAAAACATTGCTAAATGAGATTTATGTGCACATGGAAACAGCATTTTAACGTGGTGCCAAGTTCTGCCATCACTTGAACAGCAACCAGTCTCCTAAACTTTCGTCAGGTCCACCAGTTTCTAGCCAGGCAAAGTTCTTCCAAGCAACCCCTTGCAATGGGACAACCTAGCATCAGTGCAGCTGTGTGAGGGACTTTGCTCACCGGGGTGTTTCTCGCGTGCTGATGTAACGGCAGCCCCGGAGCTCACGCTGGGATCCAGAACGAGACCGTGCAACGTTTCAGGATATGCAGATTCAGAAACGACCCTGTCCTTAAAGAAAGGGAGAAGGGTCAAGGTCAAATCAAAGCTGGATCTCTGTGCTTTGTGGCTGCCTTCTGAGCCTCTTTTGAAGCATAGGATAGAATTTCTACCTGTGTTAAAGAGCAGACTGTCCTTGGCCTCCTGCTAGAGGAGAGCACTGGGGACACGCACGGTTTTCTACTCGCACTGCTTGCAGCGGCTGCTGACTTCACTCGGCGCTGCGGCGAGTACCTGTTCCATACCCATTCGGAAGGCACAGCCTGGCTCTCTCTTGCACGAGGTGGAGGAGGGATCACTGGTTTTACGATGTAGCTGCAGTTAGCAGCAGTAATCCCTTCTATAAAATAGTTTCCTGATTGAGGGCTTGCACAGGAGCAACAGATTTAGGCTGCTTCTCTGTAGACTGAAGGGGGTTTGATCACTCACCTCTGATCTGTTTGTGGGCAAATCTGTTTGTGGGTGTTTAACCCCTTTAGTTTGAAGGTGTGCAGCGGCTCTAGTGAAGCACAGAAAGCAGCCAAGAGTGCACCTCCATACCCAGGAGTGGAGGTGATGCTTCAGGCGGGGAAGGTGCCCGACAGCCTGGCAGCTGCCCCTCCACCTCCTACATTTGCATGGTGACGATCACACGAGCAGCGCGCAGGCAGCCTTCTAACGGCCAGGGTCAGGCTCTCCTCGAAGCAAATGGAAATTTCACTGCAGTGCAGTACTGTGGAGTCTCCCATCATGTGCCTTGCTCTCAGACACTCCCAGGTGTCCCTCTGCCCCGAGGAAAGAAAAGCTCCTTGTAGGCTGCAACAAAGGAAGCTCCTTCCTGTCTGCAGTCAAGTTCTTCACTTCTGGAGGGAGCTCAGACTTTAGGTGGAGCTCAGTCTCTCCCACTCCAAATTTATGAGCATAAGGGGTTCCCAGCCCATCACACGGACTTGTTTGTATCCCACTTGAAGGCTCCTGCATCTCCTCACGCACTTGACACACACTCTAGACAGCTAACACACAGTTCAGGTTTCCCTAAAGAGTTTTAAAGTTGCGAAGGGCAACACACTCCCCTCATTTCCTCGTTCCTTAGTGCTGCACTTTGCAGCTTGAATGCCCCCTTCATGAAATGCTGAGGTGTACTACAGACGTGCAAACACTCTAAAGCTGTGGCAATGAAGAGCAAAGCAAAGTAATTGCAGCAGCTCTCACCAAATGGAACGCTTTTCATTTGGCTGTCTGTTGACTCAGAGGATTTGCGGATGCTGAAAAGAAAACTCTGACATCAATGTTTAATAAAACAGAGCAATAAGGTAGTAATCAAGAGATCAGGTAGCTCAGTTTTAGATCACACGATAGATGAGCAAGTGCACAACTGCTGACAAAGACTGCTCTCTAATTAAGACCTGATCCAAGGCTGAAATAGCAGAGAAGGTCTGGGCTGGACCAGAAAGAAAAGCCTTTCTCTCCACTCGCTTCCTTTACACCTTCTTACGAGGACAGCCTCATTATGAGGGTGAAAAACGATTGTTCCTCACAGCCCTGACCCTGGAGAAGGTGGAGACCAGTACAAGGCAGACTTCAAAAGGAAAGCTGCAGCAATCTTCTTAGCAGGGCCAGCCAGGAGGAGCAGCGTGAGGCTGCCGGCTACCTGCACTTGCTGCAGCACGCAGCAGCCACGGTGTCTTCCATCACTCATCCTCTCGTGGGGAATGTGCAGCCATTTTATGGCCCCAGTCCCTCCAAAGCAGTAAAAATTAAGTAACTGAGGTACCAGAAGTGATCTCCCCTCTTTCCCTCACCTTTCTGCTTGCTAAGGGAATCCAAGGGGAAGTTCTTGCAGAATAGGAACAGAAAAGGCCCATCACGGCTGGACCGTGTCCAGCACACCAGTGAAGGAGAGAAAGCAGTGGGAGGACCAGGTAGGTCATCGCTCCCAGTGCTGCTTGTGGGTACCATAGGCAGCATCACCCCTTGGGGATTCTAAAATGCTGCCATACCCTGTGTCTGGTCAACTCTCCCCTCACCGATTACCAAGTCGTGGTCAAATGTCAACAGCTGCTTGCCCAAGGAGCAGTGCTGTGGCAACATCTTTCCTGTTCCGTTGTGCCCCCTTATCCCCTCTCCTATATTCTTGTCTTTGCCAGCTGTCTGGAATAGGTCCTCTTTCTGTGGTGTGGAAGCAGTAAGTGCTCGCTTTCCCATCATTAGCACAGCACCTAACAGCCACTGGAGCAAACAGAAATCGTCACCGAGCCATGGACTCGTTTGGGTTGGGAAAGACTTCCAAGATCACCGAGTCCAACCCTTAGTCTAACTGTGCCAAGCCCTGCTAAAGCCTAAACTCCATATCTACAGGAATCATAGAATCATAGAATGGATTGGAAGGGACCTCAAAAGATCATCTAGTCCAATCCACCTGCAACAGCAGGATCACCCAGACCAAGTCACGCAGGAACTCGTCCAGGCGGGTCTTGAATATCTCCAGTGAAGGACTTTTAAACACATCCAGGGAGGATGATTCAGCTGCCTGCCTGAGCTACCCGTCTCAATGCCTGATGACCCTTTCAAAAAAGAAGGTTTTCCTAACTGAACGTTCTAGCCTGAACGTCCCCTGGTGCAGCTGGAGGCCATTTCCTCCTATCACTTGTTGCTTGTGAGAGGAGACCGATACCCTCTTCTCTACAACCTCCTTTCACGTACTTGTAGACAGCAATAAGGTGTCCCCTGAGCCTCCTTTTCTTCAGACTAATTAGCCGCAGTTCCCTCAGCTGCTCGTCACAGGACTTGTTCTCAGACCCTTCACCAACCTCGTCGCCCTTCCTTGGACCCGCTCTAGCACCTCAATGTCTTTGTTGTATTGAGATGCTCAACAAAAAAGAGGCTGAGAAAAAAATTCGTGTAGTCTTAACTGCTGTAAAAGTTATTCTGAGAAGTTAGATGAGTAGAACACCGTCTGCTGAATAAAGTCTGGGGGGTAATTTAATTTCACATCTGTGATGTGAGGTGTGTGATGTACCTGAAGTATGAGCCAAGGTTTTCTCTTCCCTTACTTTTGTCTCAGAAAGCACGGATGGTTCATTTTGCTGCTCTGCAGTTTGAGGAAATGGAACGGGCTGGACTGTCATGAAAAGCTGGATAACTAGATCTTTTCATGCTCTGGCTAGGTACTGCTACAGCAAGAGGAGTTCAGATCTCCCTGCAAGCAGCGCTCTAATGACGGGGTACCACAGCCTACCCCCAGCAGCAGCAGGAGAGCTCTGCTTGGCCCTTACTCATTCTGACGTGTTTAGTTCAGGCTCAAATTCTTTCAGAAATAGGATTAGTAACTGTGCAACTCTGAATCTCTGCCCCCTTGCACCAGTTTCATAGGGACTTGATTGTGTTAGGTAGTTGCTTCACCCTCGAGGGATGGAAGGCAGAATCAACACTTTTGTTCTTAGTGCCTCAAACTTACGCCACAGATGCTCTGCCCACAAACCCAGGCTGTGCGCTGAAGGTCCCTTCATAGTATCACAGAATCATGCAGGTTGGAAAAGACCCTTGGGATCATCAAGTCCAACCATCAACACCACTCTGTAAGGTCACCCCTAAACCAGATCCCCCAACACCACATCCAAGTGACTTTTAAACACATCCAGGGACAGGGACTCAACCACCACCCTGGGCAGCCCAGTCCGGTGCCTGACCACTCTCTCCAGGAGGAATTTCTTCCTGATGGCCAGTCTAACCCTCCCCTGTTGGAGCTTGAAGCCCTTCCCTCTGCTTCTGTCACTAATGACCTGTGAGAAGAGACCAGCACCTCTGCAGTGTCCTTTCAGACAGTTTTAGAGAGTGATGAGGTCTCCCCTCAGCCTCCTCTTCCTCAAACTAAACAGCTCCAACTCTCTCAGTCTCTCCTCATAAGATCCATCGTATCTTGAGTTTTATTGGGCAACTATTTTCATCTGCAATTGATGCAATGAAGGATGTGATCTATTTATATTCAGGCACCAAAAGAAAAACAACGTGAAGAAGCCTCATCGTTGCCTGCAGACGATACCGATTCGAGCATTGGACACTCGGACCAGGAGGACTTTCCTCCCCTCTCTTCTAGGGCTTCCAAAGGCTTCATGAAATCATTTGGGTACAGGCTCATGAAGGTCAGTGGAAGTTGGGCCAGTTTAAACCAGCCTAGAATCTGGAAATGAGCTTCCTCTCACACCACCAACTCTTGGCATAGTTGAGACGCAAAGGCTGTGGGGAGCCATTCACGTTAAGCAGTAGACGAAGAACAAAAGAACCCCTTGAACGGAACGCGCGTGTGCTGGTTGTTATGTTACTTACTGTGCTGTCAGACGACGCCAAACGAAAATAGCTCAAAATAAATTTGCCCAAAACACAACTTCTGTCCTCTGATGACATCTTGTTCTCAAAGAGAGTCAAAGATGCGCTCGTTTTACTCAGGTAGGTCATCCGATAGAGCTGCCGCAGAAGACTACTGCAGCACATGACAAAGGAACTCTGCTGCTCTTCAATGATGCTTCTAGGTGCTGCCGACGTAGCTTTGGCTCTAAACAGTTCAAGAAAGCCAAGTTCTAACTGTAGTTGGGTTTAGATTCCTATTCACAAACATGGGAACTGAAACCAGCGGTACGCCTTGCGGTGAGTCAAAGACACGCGTTCCCTGGAGCTGCTGCACGACAGTATCACGGACCACCCAACCACAGGAGTGGAGCAGACAGGAGAGTGTCGCTGCGCTGATTTAAGGCAGCTACTTGCGAAAGCGTGTCACCACGTTTTGCTTGGGGCCATGGATTTCCGTGCTTTATGAAATTATTAATTCTCATTAAAGCCTAATGATCCTGTCTGGAAAGAGCAGGACTAATTAACGGCTCCATTACAGTTATTACTTGCCCCTGATGAGCCCTGTAAACGTTTCGACTTTGTTAGCCCAGTGAAAGTTTCCTGAACGGTGGGTCCTGGCCTTCTGAGGGTGTTTCCCCCACCGGCTGCTTGTTCCACAGCAGTAAAAGTACCGGGTCCTAACAACGCCAGCGCAGCCCTTGAGACTTCGGTCCGATGCACTGAAACGAATCTGATTGTCCTTGTTTTTCCCGGTGGGAAGGGTCTGCAGAGAGGTGCAGCAGACAGATGTCGTGTGGCTGGGGCTAAGCCTTGCTGAGAGGCAGCCCCAGTGTCCCAAGGGCAGCTCTGGGGCTGCTTCCTCCTAGGTTAGCAGGGGGTAGTGTCCTGCTGAAACTCTGTGATCCAGGGGCTGTGTGATCCTTGACCGCTGGCAGCCCACACCCAAGCTGGACCGGTGCTTTGGAAGGCTGACTGGGACCTGGCAGAGCAGGGTCCTCTTTACGCCCACTGGTTATTTAAACATCCTTGCAAACGCAGCCTGCAGTGACTCTGCACCTCTATTGCCACTTGTAAAGCAGAAACCACTTTTCTGATTCACCAGAAGGCCGTGAAAAATGAGGTCAAAAATGGCCTGTTGTGTTTATTGGGTTTCACCCAGGCACCTCAGGGCAGAGCGCAGAGCGCGTGCGGCAGCGCTGCCTGCGGAGCGGCATTTCCCTGCCGAGTGTGTTCACACTGGGATTAAGGGTTCAGCATAAACGTCTGGTTTTAAAAGGTTGCACAGTCATCTCCATCATAAAAACCCGCACCAGCCTGAAGAGCAGCCCGGCTGAGGAGCTGAGTTCCTGCCTTGCAGTCACCACAGGTAGAGTTGCTGTGACAGCTCTCAGTAGCAGAGGGGTCAGGACCACCAAGACTCGACGAGACACAGACTTACCCTCAGTGAAAACCAGTGAGGAAAAGCGTTCACCAGAGAAGTTCTCCCATTTACACAGCAGGAAAAGCTGCTTTTGCAGCGGAACAAACAGTGCACAGACACCCACAGGTGAGACAGGTTTTAAATCTACACATGTAGGCACCTCCCGTCGCGTGCCTGTGCGCTCCTCTGGCCAAAGACCTGGAGCAGAGTTTGTAGCTGCTACTCAAATTCCGCCCAAGAGCTCCTCAAGACAAGTACGAAACTTTTTCGTGCACTGAGAATAATTTAAACAGAGACATACGACTAAACAATTTTCCAAGTACCACTTCATGGAGCTGCCATCAAGGTTATTAGGTTATCTACACAAGCAGGACAAGTTATCTGAACACACATTTGCTCATTTGCATTATGAAAACCTTTTTCAAAGCCTAACTGAGTTTTTTGTTAATTGGGAGGGGTTTTTTTTGCAGGATGTGCTTTTTTCTATATAAGGGGAGAGTTTTTCAAGAAAAGTTAAATGGTTCTTGATAAGGCTTCCCAGAGAGCAAACACACCACCTTGTAAACATCCAACTCCTACTGCTGCGCAGGAAGCATCTCGGTTTGCTTTGCCTTCTGCCACAAAACCCTTTTCTCACGTTGTCCGTTCAATGTCATCTAGTGATAGGACACGGGGCAGTGGGTGTCAGCTGGAACACAGGAGGTTCCACATAAATATCAGAAGGAACTTCTTCACTGTGAGGGTGACAGAGCACTGGAAGGGGCTGCCCAGGGGTGTTGTGGAGTCTCCTTCTCTGGAGATGTTTAAGACCCACCTGGATGTGTTCTTGTGAGACTTGATCTAGGCGATCATGCTGTGCCAGGTGGATTGGACTAGATGATGGAACCGGCTGCCCAGGGGAGTTGTGGAGTCTCTTTCTCTGGAGATGTTTAAAACCCACCTGGACGTGTTCCTGTGCGACCCAGTCTAGGTGATGCTGCTGTGGCAGGGGGATTGGACTAGATGATCTTTGGAGGTCCCTTCCAACCCCTGATGTTCTGTGAGTCTGTGGTTTGTTAGAAAGGATCAGAAGTTAACTCTGCAGCCTAAGCTGACAGACACCCACCATCGTTCACCTCGCTGGACGGCAATCTAGCTATCTAAGGGCTGAGCACTGGCCAAGGATTTTGGGTGGTTCTCTATCATACACTAATATACACTGAGATACTGGAACCCCCAACACTCTCCCTGTGTCATCCCTGTCACTGTAGCTAATAGCTGGAGATCAGTTCTTAGAATTGATTAAAATTGATTCCAGTCCCCTGGAAAAGATTTTGCCAAACATCTGTACTGGCAACTTTTGATAGCACGGGCTTTCCTCAGGTACCTGCCCGTCTCCGTTTGTCCCCGTTCTCCATGTGGACTGGGCACCCCTAGGATGGTGGCTCGCTCGTTTGCATGAGGTGATTCCTCAAGGTGAAAGATCCAACGCACCTTGTTCAGGATGGATTGTCCACATTGCAGTCAGCAATTTTGTTTTGGACCCTGTGGCAACTGCACCAGCACATGTCTGTAAAAGAGGAAATGCCAAGGGAATTCAATTTTCTGTGCTGCAGAAGCAGCAGTAGGAGCTACAAACCACTCAGGTACATCAGGCCAGACTCCTCTGTGCAGGCAAGCACCAGGCACGTCCCAGGCTCAGCTGCTTCCTGGTAGAGGAATCGTCATTCCTGGGGGGACCTAGCTCCATCCCCCACACCAGCCCAACAGCTCTACGACTCACACGCTCCCCGGGGAGCTGTGCCACTTGCTGAGGGCTCCCAAAACACAACTTCCCCACCCATGGCATCGCAAGCTCTTGAAAATATTTGCAGCCAATTTCCTAGTTAATTAGAGCCCCATTTACTCTCTTCAGACACTCGTTCTACACCTTTTTAGCACTTCTGGTTTAACGCTTAGGGATCCTTTTCCTAAGTTATTAATAAGATGTAACTGGAAACAGGTTAATTGAAGCTTTGATCTTCCTCCACCACCCGCCAGCAAGGACGGCTTTAAAACACCAAAGCCTACCACGGATCACAACACTTCGAGGTGAGCCTGGTCCCGCGGATCCGCCAGCAGAGAACGCCACGCCGAATCACACCGCTAGTAAAGAGAGCGGCGGCGATCCCTCGACAATTTCCAAAGCAAGAGTTTTAGGAAGAGATCCAAACAAGCCATCCGTAAATCTTGCAGAGTAGGTGACCTCTTTCCAGTTGCAAGGTAGCTCGGACGGCCTTTGTCTCACATCTGGTTGCACTTTAGTGTAGGTTTGCCATGAAAGTCTCCCCTCTCCTCCGCTCGGAACAAGTGCAGAAAAGTTGTGTAACACAGAATCACTCCTTTTTTATTCAGCGAGACACAAAACCATCCCCCACGCTTTTCTTCCAGCATCAAGATTTCTACCTTTCTACCAAGAAAGATAGAGAAGCTGTTATATGACAAACTGTCTTCACTGGAGATAGTCAAGACCCGCCTGGATGAGTTCCTGTGTGACTTGGTCTAGGTGATCCCGTGTTGCAGGCGGGTTGGACTAGATGATCTTTGGAGGTCCCTTCCAATCCGTTATGATTCTATGATTCCATCTTGAGTTTCGGGACAGGCTTGTTGTGCCTTGGAGTGACGCGCTCGCCAGAAGTACCCATTTCTCTGGCTGCCAAGCAGCAGCTCTTCTGGCTCTCACTTTGGGCATGCAAACAAGAAAATCCCAGTTAAAATTAAGCTCCTGCTCACCAGGGACCAATTATTGATTTTCTTCTTCCTCCCTTTCCTCTATACGCAGAGCAGATTTTCAAAAGGCTACAGTGAACCGTAAATATCAACACCGAAAAGACAGCCGTGTCCTGACTCCATTTCAGGTGACTACTGCAGTGCTGTTGAAAAATTAGTGGTCTGCATTCGTTGAGGGTCCACCGGGATCACAGATAAGTGCAAACGCCTACAACTGCAGGTACCTACACTCAGCTCTAGCCCTGGATAAATTAATTCATCCCATAAAACTAGAGGTAGCTGACCACATATCACGACGGTACGTGCCAGAGACAGGGACCAAGTGTTACAGGAGCCATCATCTGTCCTTTGCGGAAAATAATGGCCATTCTATATAAAATGAGAGTTTAAACATCCCTTACATGAACCTGTGAGATGTGAATTTATGTCCAGTAGAATTAGAAAACACCACGTGGCAAGTTAATAGTCTGCTTGATCTTGCAAAGGAGCAGGGATTCATTTATTCCTACAACCGACACTAGCAAAAGCCATTCGTGCACTGGAGTTTTCCCAGTGCCTTTCAGAAAAGCTCTTCGATGTAGCACACACAGAGAAAGTGAATGGTTGGAAAATGTTGTGCCTGACACACGGAAAACATGCTGGTGTCTAGCTTCTTGAAATTGTTGTTAAATATTGTTATAATTCTTTAAAAAGGACAGTGCCACTTCTTGAAACGATTATATCTGCATCATTAGCTGCGGCTGGTAGGAGATCACGCACAGGGATCACAGACAGCGGAAGTGCCACAGACTCGGGGCAAAGCACAATCTGTACAGTCCTGCCTGCACCAACATCCAGGATGAGGTTTCCCAGACCACATCCATGCGCTGAGGATCAGCGAGCCGTTGCACACCTCAGAGGAAAAGCGTGGCCTCGGAAAGTACCGTTGCGGTCTAGCAGTTTTCTTTCTTCAATAGCACAGCCACTTGGCTTTTCAGTTCAGTCTGTGTTCTGTGAGAAACAACCTGGCTCTTGTGCACCAAAGACTGATGGACAATAAGTCTTAGCTTGATCCAATCGCATCGAGCTGAGTAAGTGTAGCTGCACATACAGCAACTGTCCCTGGTTAGAACCAAACAGGAAGGCAGCCAGGTCTTGAGGGGGGGCTCGGGCAGAATTTATCAGGCAGTGGAGAAGCTTTTAAAACAAGTTTAGTACACCTACAGGTAAGCACAGAAAGAAGAGCCCAAGCAAATCAAGACACACAAAGCAGAAACTCCGTCACAATGCCACTACACACATTCTGAGAGAAAATGGGCAAAGAATCATGTAAACGGTCTTCGGCTTCAGGTCGGATCCTCTGGGGCAAGGGACACGCATTCTGCAGCACAAGTGGAAGGATCACCCCTAGAACATCTCAGATTGCCATTTTCCCTGAGCATTCTGCCAAAGGTTTAAGAGCTACAAGTCTCTTCCACCTTCTTGTGTGGACGGTTCTGTCAGCTGAACAAAGTGGACACTCCTCAGGGCTCCGTTCTCCCACTTACTCAAGTATCCCCAGTTTTCTCAGTGACAAAATGACAAACAATTTCTCCTTCTGCTGTTCAGGGCATTGAACACGGCAGTGGCCACCTGGCCTGCCAGGTGGTGAGTACACAATTGCCGTGACCTCATGGCAAAGTCAGCAGGGACCTCCTCCGGGCTTTTGTGGCTTTTCAGGTTACCTGACCACGCTGGTGGTGCTAGGTGCAGCTCTGTTTCACTCGAAGCAGGGAGGAATCAGCGTTGGTGGCTTCTGGCAGCTCCCACCTGCCTTGTGGTGCAGACAGGAAAGGCTTTCTGCCAGCGGAGTTCCATAGCTCTAGCCACGGATGAAACGCGCTGCCGCTGTGCTCAGCTGTAGCCAGAGCCGGATCTGGGCACGAAGGACTGCAACTGCTCTGCTCCATTCCATCAACTGTCCCCCACAGGCGAGAAGGGCCAGGGCCAGCTGGGCTGCCCACCGTGTAGGGCTCCAGGAGAAAGAGGAATTGCTCACCCCTGAGCTGAGTCTTTTATCAGGGTGCAAGGTAGATGGGAACATCCCTGGTGCTTCCCTCTAAACCAACCACAAACCCCTTCCC
>JAOXOE010000506.1:18214429-18230170 GCA_028565055.1 Phoeniculus purpureus | reverse complement strand
AGCTGAAGGCAGATATCCATCACAGTGGATGTCTAGAGAGGGAACGTGGAACCATGCTGCAATCAGGGCTGCTGACAGCAGATGCATTAAGCTGTCGTGTGGCTGTCAAGGGGCCACAATGTTGGCATGAACTTTCCCCTAATGAGTGGCCACATCCAGGCACAGTCAAAGTGGGTTTTGCCTGTGTGGTTTGTGCTGGCCTACACACCTCAGGTCCTTCTCTACTGTGGTTTTCCAAGCCCATGCTCAGTCACAAGCTCAGCTGGAAGAGGGCTGGGAAAGCAGATGCAAGCTCCCATGCTCGTGCTCTGTGCCTGGGGAGCTCACTGTCCGAGAAGCCCAACAGTTTTTGCATCTCCCTGCTTGGCAGGAGGAAAAGTGAGGGATGGCTGCTCTTCTTCTGCCCTGCCAGTGCTATTGTGATACACAAGCAGGTCAGTAGTGATCTGGGAAAAGCCCTCTCCCTGCCTGCCAGTGATGGGCAGTGGCCATGTCCTTTTCACCTGCACAAGGCCCAGCTGTGCTGTGAGCTTGTCTGGCGCAGGGGAAGGGGTCATACTGGAATGGGGGGAATGTGTGCCTAGGCTGGGGAGAATCTTAGTCACTAGTGGTGCATCCCTACAGCTGAGGTACAGCCAAGCACTGCTGGAGCTCAGCAAAACCCTGCTGGCCCTGGTTAGACAGGTTCAATAACAGTGCTCAGTGCATTCATAATCTGTTCATCTGGCTGTGTTGTTTTGGCAGGGCCAAATGCCTCTTCCCATTGTGAGCTGTCAGAGGAGGCCAAGGGACCTTTGTCAGGTTCTCATAACATGCTGGCAAGGGCAACCTCGTCACCTGGGCAGGAAGGTTTGCTCTCTGACTGTTTTGTCCCTGCGGTACAGCTTGCTTCCTCTTTTGGGTTTTTTCCTCACACGCGCTGCGGTAAAAACCGTGTAAACCTTGTGTTTGAAGCAAACAACAAACCCACGTCATGCATTTTCACTTTCTCTGTTTTCTTGCCTCCACATGTTAGAAATGTTCAGCCTCTTTACACTTTCCGTTTGGCACAAACAGAGCACTTGGTCACTGGCAGAGATGGCAACAGACTGTTTGCATGGGCACCACAAAAATATTTGGGGCTTTAGTGAAGTGGGTTCCCCCTCCCTGTTTTCCAGACACTTCTTTTGGGAGTGGGTAGCTTGCCTAGAAGAACCCTGGGGCACTCGGCAGAGAGAAGGAGGGCTAAGCAGGGATAGCCTGAAATGTACCTGACAAATGTCTGGGACCTGAAACTGTTGGAGGCTGCCATCCATTCTGGGCATCAGTACATCAGCCGAGGCCCTGCCAGGAATGCGAATGCAGAGGTTTGCCCTGATGCTTGGCAATGGGCAAGGAGAGCAGGTTGTGGCTTTGCTAGTTTGCTGGCACATTCCTCCTCTGGGCAATGCTGGGGGATCTCCTTGCCTGCAGCCTGGGTCTGCTCAGGAGACCATGCTCCACACTGTTTCGGCAGCCAGCATGGGGGGAATGCTGGCCAAGGCAAGGAGGCTCTGGTGGTACAGGGACTTGGTGTGGCCGATGCCTGCCCCAGGAGGAGCTAGTCCACGTGCCTGTGCTGAGCTGATGAGAGCCGGCCCCACGTACTTTCCCAGGGAATGGTGCAAGCCGTGAGCTGCGGCACTCCTTGGCTGTCCCCTCCACTCTGATGGGCAGCTCAGAAATAGCAGCTGGCCCAGTTCTCCCGTCCCCGTGGCCCAGATCTCTAAGAACGGAGGTTGCTTGCACAGCAACAGCAACAGCAGCAGCATCAGACACTGCATTTAGCCCATGAGCTCAAACAGCGGGAGAGGCTGCCAGCAGGATCCCAGCCTGGCTGGGTGACGCTCTTGCTTGGAGACTGCGCTGCAGGCTCTGTTTGTTGCTGTAAACATGCTCAGCGCTGCAGCTTCCTTGTTACTATCTATAGCTGCGATCTTTTGGCTCCCGTGCAAGACAGTCTGCGGTCTGGCTCCCAGCTTAGTCTGACCTGAGCCAGGGCTGCCTGATATCCCCGGGTGGGTGTCTCCGGGCTTTGCTGCAACGAGGATCAAAACAAAACCCAAACGGGAGGAAAGGATGAGCCTCACACCTTACTCCTCACTGGTGCTTTCCCGGTAGCCCCCTGCCCATGCCCTTGGCCAGTGTCCCAGCAACCCCGGGCGCGGCTCCCGAGCTCTCTCATCCTTCCCGGGGGCTCGGGCCCCCCAGACTTCCCCAGCAGGGTTTTCCAATGTCATCACGCTGTCTCCGGACGGTTGGAGTGGATGTACAACGGACAAGTCAGCGGCGGCACAGCCTGCGTTCCTCGCTCCGGGACTCGGTAGCACAGACTCTCCCTGTGTCCCGCTGCGGGCAGAGCCCGTCGTACGGCGAGACGGGACTGCTCTGGCGGTGCAAAGGCCCCGCCTGCTCATCGGGCCCCGCCGCTCGCCTTCTCCTCCTCCTCGGGGCACCCTTGCCTCGGGGAAAGGGTCATCCGCGGCTGGACGGCACCCACGGAAGGGAGGGAGGGGGGCCACCGCTGGTGCTGCGGGGCCCTCGGTGGGGTCTCGCGACGCACGGCTTAGGGAGGGCGGAGGCCGCCGCGTCCTGTCCCGTCGCGCCCCGTCCCGCGCCACCCGCCGCACTTGGCTGCAGCCTGGAGCAGTTCCCGTCAGGCCCGCCCCCTCGCACAGGATGTATCCCATATAAGGATATCTGCGTCAGTGGGTTCCCGAGACCGGCCGCACCACTCCGCGTTGTGGGGGTACACCGCAGGGGGGACACCCCTGGGGTTCCCCCACCCTCTGAACCGCCTCCTACCCCCTGCTCGCGCTGTTCTTCGCCGGGAGGCGGCAGTTCGCTCCGCGCGGGGCGGCCCCGGAGGGGCGCGGGGCAGGCGCGGGCCGGGCGGCTCCCCCCGCGGGCCGGACTGGTGCGTTCTCAGTGACGTTGGCGGGAGGGTATAAAAGGGAGGCGCGACGCGGTACTCCAGCGGCAGAGGCAGTCTCGGCGGTGGAGCAGAGCCTGAAGACGTCAAGCCCGGACAGGCGGACTTTCGCTCTCTCTCAACCGGTTTCCCCTTCCTCGCCTTCTTCCCCAAGGGCGCTTCGCTGTCCTCGCACCGCCGGCCCGCGCCTACTGAGCCAACATGATGTACCAGGGCTTCGCCGGAGAGTACGAGGCACCTTCCTCCCGCTGCAGCAGCGCTTCCCCGGCCGGGGACAGCCTCAACTACTACCCTTCCCCGGCCGACTCCTTCTCCAGCATGGGCTCACCCGTCAATCCGCAGGTGAGGCACCGGGCTGACTGCGGGACGGGAGCACTCGGCAAGGGACGGGACGAGACCGTCGGGTGGGAGCGGGTGCCGCGGGGTAGATGTATGTGGGGGTGGGGTGTGTGCGAACTGCCCCTGGGCCCGAGGGGGTGTCGAGGGGAGCGGCGGCGGGGTGGATGAGGGAACCGTGGCGCGGGCTGCGCGGAGCGGCGGGTGTGTAAAGCGGCTTCATTGATAAAACGCGAGTTCATTGAGGAGACTCCGGCGCGGCACCTGCGTCAGGGCAGACGTCAGAGTTATTTATATCGGGCCGCTCTCGTGCCGAGCCGCCGCTGCCAGCAGCGCTGCCTCGGGGGTGGCGGGGAGCGCTTCGGACGCCCCGCTCACAGACCACCCCCTCCCCTCCTCTATCCCGCAGGACTTCTGCACCGACCTTGCGGTCTCCAGCGCCAGCTTCGTGCCCACAGTGACGGCCATCTCCACCAGCCCTGACCTGCAGTGGCTGGTGCAACCCACTCTCATCTCGTCGGTGGCCCCTTCTCAGAGCCGAGGGCACCCCTACGGCGTGACAGCCCCCGCACCCCCCGCCTTCTCCCGCCCCGCAGCAGTAGTGAAGGCGCCGGGCGGCCGCGGGCAGAGCATCGGCCGCAGGGGCAAAGTCGAGCAGGTGAGTGTGGGGGCCGAGGTCCGCTGGGAGGGAGCGCGGCCCGGCGACCTGTCCCGGCCTGAGTGGGGGGTGTCACTGGGCTGGCGGCGAGACTGAACCCTCTCTGTGCTTGCAGCTGTCCCCAGAGGAAGAGGAGAAAAGAAGGATCCGCCGGGAAAGGAACAAGATGGCAGCAGCCAAGTGCCGCAACCGGCGGCGGGAGCTCACGGACACGCTGCAGGCTGTAAGTTCCACCTGCCAGGCCAGGGAGTGGGGAGGGGGAGTACTTGGGCGACAGGGTGGCAAGAGGCGGGGGGACACTTGAGCTTGATACTGGCCCTGACTAACAGCTCTGCTCTCTCTGCAGGAGACTGACCAGTTAGAGGAGGAGAAGTCTGCACTGCAGGCAGAGATAGCTAACCTGCTGAAGGAGAAAGAGAAACTAGAGTTCATCCTGGCAGCCCACCGGCCTGCCTGCAAGATGCCCGAGGAGCTGCGCTTCTCTGAGGAGCTGGCAGCTGCCACTGCGCTGGACCTGGGCACCCCCAGCCCACCTGTGGCCGAGGAGGCTGCCTTTGCCCTGCCGCTGATGCCTGAGGCACCACCCAAGGAGACTGGTGGTGGTGAGCTGGAGCTCAAGGCTGAGCCCTTCGATGAGCTGCTTTTCTCCACGGGGCCACGAGAGGCTTCCCGCTCCGTGCCCGACATGGACTTGCCTGGGGCCTCTTCCTTCTACACATCGGACTGGGAGTCACTGGGTGCAGGAACCAGTGGTGAGCTGGAGCCTCTCTGCACCCCTGTGGTGACCTGCACTCCGTGCCCCAGCACATACACCTCCACCTTCATCTTCACCTATCCTGAGGCTGACACTTTCCCCAGCTGTGCTGCTGCACACCGGAAGGGCAGCAGCAGCAATGAGCCCTCATCTGACTCCCTCAGCTCCCCCACCCTCCTGGCTTTGTGAAGGGCTTCAGCACTGACTGACTTGCTGGGCCCCTTCCCCCTGCTCGTGCATCCCTGAGGACTCGCTGCTGTGCCCCATTTGGGGCCCACCCCCTGGGCCTGGGGAGTGCCCTCATTCCACCCCCACCCCCCTCAATCTGATCTGGTGCCCTGGGGCCTGGCAGAGTGCCCTGCACTGAGGCCTTGTACCTCTTCCAGAGATGTAGCAAATCGCATGGAGTTTCGTCTTGTCCCTACTGGCCCACTCCTGAGAGCTGGTAGTCCGTAGCATGTTCCACATGGCTGGGTAGGTGACTCCCTCCCCTCCTTAGTATCTCTAGCATTAACTAATTTAACTAATTAATCTTTTGGTTTTAAATGATTGGGATTTAACCTGGTGCTGGGTATCTCAAACTTGTATCTAGTGCAGCTGATTAACAATAACTACTGTGTTCCTGGCAATATCGTGTTCTGATGACTTAGCAATGACCCATCTTGTGTGGGGGCAAAAAGACTCATTATTTTCTAGTAGGTAGATAGCTATATCCATGTACTGTAGCTCCATGTTTAATGTCCATTGTAACTTTACTGATCATGCATTGTCAAGGTGGTCTGAATGTTCAACATAAGTTTTCCATGAAAACGTTTTTTATTGTGTTTTTAATTTATTAAGATGGATTCTCAGATATTTATATTTTTATTTTATTTTTTTCTACCTTGAGGTCTTTTTTGACATGTGGAAAGTGAACTTGGATGAAACTTAAGCATTGTTTGCTTATTATTGTTCAGAGACATTGTCAATAAAAGCATTTAAGTTGACTGCTGGAGCTGTTCTTGTGTTACCTTTTTGTGTTGCTGCCTGGTAATTCCAAAGGGGTTTCCTAGCCTTTAATCTAGGCTGGGCTCTGCAAACTGCAGAATGGTGCTAGCTGCCTGAGGCACTGAGGTGGGAATAGTCTTTAGGCCAGACCCATCCTTGCCCTAGTGTAAGTCAGGGTGGGCTGTTGCTCTGATCTTTCCCACACAGATGTGGGCCTTATAGCCTTTCCTGCTGCAACACTCAGTCTGATCCCATCCTACTCCTCTGTGTCATCTCTTATGGCCTTTCAGGGACAAGCTGGAGGGCTCACTGGAAAGGGCAGGTGGTTTCATGCCTTTGACTGGGAGTGCCCATCTGGATCATTGGTTTGTGCCTATCAGCTCAACTTCCACTTCCTCCTATCAGGGAGGAGTGGATGCAACCTGGCTCTAGATGTTCCCAGACAGTAGCTATAGTGCATCCCCTGCCTAGAAGGGGAGGAGAAATGCTCATGCACTTCCTTCTCACAGTGGTCTGGTTGGTATAAGGCTAAATCTGACCCTTCCTTCCTTCCTGGTCACCACAGCAGGCTCTGCTTTCTTCACCTCCTTCCTAACCAGAGCAGGCACAGGATGTACCTCATGCACTGCAGTCTCACAGTCAAGCTGGAGGCCTGTCAAAGAATCACACTAGTGGCTTCTGAGATGCCACCTACTGAGAAGCAGCTACTTTAATGTTGCCACTTGAGTTTACAAGGGCAATGCCTAGGTGCAGCAAATGTGGAACAGTGCAGACCCCTGAAGCAGTCATGTAGGTAGGTGTAGCTGCAAAAGAGTGACAAATAATCCCATAAAGTCAGTAAATCTGGAATTGCAATACCTTCTGCTGCAAAACTATCAGGTTCAGAGAGCCCAGGCATGCTACTGAGAGGCAAAAAGGAGCAGAGGTCTATAGGGTCCCACAATGCCATGCAGTCCCCTTAAAGTAGATGGAGTGATTCTGGCCCTGTCATCTCTTATGATCTCTGGATGGGTTAGAGCAGTACCTGGTACTGCATTCTGAGAGACAGCCATCCTGCAGCCTAACAGGCTTTTCCTTCTAACAGCAGTGATAGCAAGTGCAAAGCTTTTGCACTTCTTATGCAGTGATGTCAGATGCAGGGGTGGCACTACAAGAGGTTACATTTGACCCCAGGCTCCAGCTTTCCACCAAGGATGATCAAGATGTGGTGCATCACATTTATGGCATGTCAGAGTGTGATTTATCCACTTCCTTCCAGGGCTCTGTAGTGGAACCTCTCTGGAATCAGTGAGAATCCTGCCACTATCTTCCACAGAGCTGTGAGAGGGAGTAAGGCAGCCACCTCTGCTGCGGCTGGATGCCATGAACGCCTCTTGGTCATCAGCTGTGTCCCATACATCACAGAGACACCGGCACCGAGCCCTGCGAGGCAAATACAAGTGAACAGGGCAAGACAAGTGGGTAACGCGGGAGTGCTGAGGCCTCCCGTACTGCTGGGCCCGTGTAGGGCGGTGGCAATTACTTCTTAGAAAGGAAACAGCAACACCACCGGGGAGGCACAGTGCGGCTGTAATGACCAGTGACCGACCACCCCGCTGTCAAACCCCGTCAGCAGCCTCCAGCACCGCGCAGCCCAAGCGACAGGCGGGGGTGCTGCGGCTCTGAGGCTGTCCCGCACGCTCCGCCGCACCCCCGCGCTTCTGCCCCTCTCCCCGCGGGCCGAGTGCAGGGCCCGGGCGGGGCCCGCTGCTTCTACCTGCAATCACCGCGGAGCTTCCCGACGTCGGGCCGGCTCCAGTGCCACGGAGCCGGACGGGAACGCGGGCGCAAGCTGGGAGAGAGGCTGGGGCGAGGCTCGGCCGCTGTCCCCTCGCGCCTGCGCGCGCCCTGCCTCGCCCCGCCCCGCCGCGCGCTGTTTACTGTTTGGTTGCCTGGGCGGCGCGCGGCAGCCGCGTCAGGGACGTGACGTGACGCGACGTGACGCGCCGCTCCCCGCGGAGACCCCCTGCGCCCGTGCCGTGACGCAGGCGCTTCCGGCCTTATCCTTATATGGAGAGGCGGCGGCGGTAGCCCGATGGCTAGCGGCTGCTGCTGGGGGCCGCCGTGGGGAAGGTTCCAGAAGGGAGGGGGTACGCGCGCGCGGATAGGGGGGGCCGGCGGGCAGTTCCCGCATCCTTGGGGGCTGCGGTGGTTGTGGCGGGGCGCTGGTGGCTACCCCAGTGCTCTCGTCCCTCGGTGGGGCCAGGTGTCCCCATGGGGACTGCCCCGGCTCAGGCAGCAGCTTCGGGTGGGAGAGCTGGCAGGTGCCAGTGCAAGTGGAAGGTGATGGACTTGGCCTCACAGAAGTACAGGAGCGCCTGTTGCCATGGGTGTGAGGCTGCCCTGTGAGCTTAGGGGGTCACTGGGCCCCCCAAGTGCATAAGCGCTGCTGGTTCTGCTGGCGCTGGCTCTGCTGTCCACTGCCAGTCCATCTGACTCTTCAGCTCTCTCTCTGGGTAGAACGGGAGCCTGCTAAAGCAGTTGTCAGGCCAGTGGGCAGTCAAAAATGAGTGGGTTTGTCAGAGGGGATAAGACTCTAGAAAAGAAGTTAGTGTTTTGTTCTGTGCTCACTGTAGAGAAAATTTAATATAAAAACAAGATGAAAGCAGTGGAACATCTTCCTGATGATGAGAGGCTGAGGGAGCTGGGTCTCTTCAGTTGGCGGAGACTGGGAAGTGACCCCATTAATAGTTATAAATCCATAAAGGATGAGTGTCCGGAGGATGGAGCCAGCTGGGACAAGCTGGGTACAGAGGAGGTTCAACGTAAACATAAGGAAAAGCTTTCCCTGTGAGGGTGACAGAGCCCTGGAACACACTGCTCAGAGTGGTTGTGGAGTCTCCTCTGGAGCCTTTCAAAACTCTCCTGGATATTCCTGTGTGACCTGTCCTAGGGGATCCTGTTCTGGCAGGGGGGGTTGGACTGTATATCTGGAGGTCTCTTCCACCCCCTGGCATTCTCTGATTCTGTGATTCCTGTGCCTGTACTCAGCAAAAGATTTATCAGAGGGTCTGTCTCAAGCTGAAATGTCTGTAGAAAAGGTTATGAAGCAGCTAAAACAGTGATGAGTGAACAGTTGAGCTGCATGATAGTCATCAGGAGTTCTAAGAGAAGATTTAAAATAGCTGAGCTGCTTCTCAGTGTTTTTGTATCATTCCACTTTGATAATGGAATGGCCTTTAGGGAAAAAAATCAAGGGGCTAGAAAAGTTCTGGGGAGCTGAACTGCGCACTTTTTTAGGAAAACCTGTAAAGGTAACTTCTAGGCACAGAGAAAACGGTGAACCGCGAAGAGTGGCAGAGCTGTTCTAGAGAAGTCTTTTCCTTAGGAATTGTCTGCAGTCCTGTGAGCGTCTGGGCAACAGAGTTTCAGGTGATGTCTCCTTGGGCTTCTAGAAAGCATTCAGCAAAATCTATCAGCAAAGGCTTCTGAAGACACTATGGAATGAGAAGAGTTTTCACATGGTTAGGTGACCTCAGGTTAAAGGCAGTTCTCTGTAAGAGAGAGCCAATGTTGTTTCTCAGTGAGAGGAGTCAGTATATGAAGTCTGACAGGACTCTGAGCTGAGGCATGTGATGTGAGAGGAACTTTGGTGAGATGTCCTGGTACAGTGAGCTATGTGGTGTGACATACATGCAGTGCTTTGAGTGGCCGAGAAACCGTCACAACTTCAAATACATAGCAGCAGCTGAGAGGCTGATCAGTCAGGAGCTCTTGGCATAATAGTCTGTGAAAGTCTCACAGAATCACAGAATGATTGAGGCTGGAAAAGCCCTCTGAGCTCATCCAGCCCATGACCTAACATCACCACGGTGGCCACACCAGGGCACTAAGGGCCATAGCCAGTCTGTCCTTCAACACCTCCAGGGATGGGGACTCCAACACTGCCCTGGACAGTCCATTCCAGTGTCTGAGCACCATTTCAATGAGGAAGGGCTTCCTAACATCCAACCTAACCCTCTCCTGGCAGCTTCAGGCGCTGCCCTCTTGTCCTGGGACTGGTTGTCTGGGAGAAGAGCCAGACGCCCACCTGACTACAACCTCCCTTGAGGAAGTTGTAGAGAGGGAGAACGTCTTAGTGTGAGGCTTGGTAAATGAGCATCATGGGCCAGCAGGTAAGAAAGAAGAGATGGAAACAAAGCAGAGAGCATAGTTGTGGCACGGTGTAGGTCTGTGGTGTGCCAGTGCTTTCAGTGCCATGTACAGTTGTGATTTGATCTTCAAGAGGACATCGAGTACTACCAGAGGTGTAGGGAAGCAGAGGGGTGTTCTGAGGCGTGGAACAGCTTCTGCATGAGAAATGGGTACATTAACTAGCACTTTTCAGCCTTACAGATACACGTGAGAGGAAGTTTCTTTTTAACATCAGGATTACAGCCATCAAATGAAACCTGAGGGAAATGCCTGATAAAACCATTGCATATAATCATTCCTTGTGGAAAACCTTGTTGCTTGGATTTGTGGGTGCTACAAGGGGTTGGTTTTTTTGAGCTGCAAAGAAGTGCAGAAAACAATCAGAAACAAAAGCTAATGAGGACTATAAAATACAAAAATACGTATTTGATGTGGAAGTCCTGATTTCTGTAAACTTTAGGGCCTTGGGAAGTACTGTGAGGAGTCTGCTCTGTGTCCTGACTTGGTCCTGACAGATGCCTTCTGGTGGTTGTTGGCAGGTAGTGTCAAGGCTGTGACTGGTAGCAGTGAGGGGAAAAGGTGTGTTCCTTCTGATCAGGCATGACTGTTCCTCTGTGGGTTTGTTCAGTATTTAGCTGGAATTTTGCTTAATTCCATTCTGATTGTAACAGTCTTTGCCACATGGCTGGGGACTGACGTGTTGGAGAGCAGTGTAGGAGAAAGGGATCTGGGGGTCATAGTGGACAGCAGGATGGCCATGAGCCAGCAATGTGTCCTTGTGATCAAGAGGGCAAATGGCATCTTGAGGTGGATCAGACGGGGTGGGGGTGTGTGTGTGTGTTTAGCAGATCAAGAGAGGTTCTTCTCCTCCTCTACTCTGCCCTGGTGAGACCACATACGGAACATTGTGTCCAGTTCTGGGCCCCTCAGTTTCAGAAGAACACAGAACTGCTGGAGAGAGTCCAGTGCAGAGCAACAAAGATGATGAAGGAAGTAGAACACCTTCCTTATGAGGAAAGGCTGAGGGAGCTGAGTCTGTTTAACTTGGAGAGGAGGAGACTGAGGGTTGACCTCATTAACGTCTATAAATATGTGAGGGGTGGGTGTCAGGAGGATGGAGCCGGGTTCTTCTCAGTGTCATCTAGTGATAGGACAAGGGGCAATGGGTGTGAGCTGGAACATAGGAGGTTCCTTATAAATATGAGAAGGAACTTCTTCCCGGTGAGGGTGACAGAGCACTGGAAGAGGCTTCCCAGGGGGGTTGTGGAGTCTCCTTCACTGGAGATGTTTAAAACCCACTTGGATATGTTCCTGTGTGACTTGATCTAGGTGATGCTGCTGTGTCAGGGGGATTGGACTGGATGATCTTTGGAGGTCCCTTCCAATCCCTGATGGTTCCATGACTGTATGATATATGTGTTTCCTTGGAAGGGTAGACACACATGCACAACGAGCTGAGCTTTACAGAGGCTCTGTCTGCTGTCCCCACACGCAGCTGCCAAAACACGATGACTTTTCAATGAGCAGAATCGCCGTGTTCACGGGTTACTGGGATAATTGGCTAAATGACATAATTCAGCTTCACGTTTTAAAAAACGAGGAGTCTATATTAAATAATTTGAGATAAATCATGAACCATGTGAAGGATTGTAAACAATTAATAGTGATAAATAGGCTGCAATTTGTTGAAATAGATGCAAAGAGGTATCTAGGGAGATGCTGAAGAAGTCAGTGTTGAGACAGATTTACTATAATCATAAATGTTCTAAACAGGGCAGTGGATTAAATGACTATATGGTTGTTTTTCTCTTTTTACATTTCAAACATAAGCAAAGGCCAGGGAAAAAGAACAGTGGCAATCAAAAGAAAGTAGCAACATGAAGTTTCTTCAACTTAAATGTAAGCTAGTATGAGAAAGACGTATTGTGACCACGATGGTTTTTCCTTCACACGGTCCTCTTTATATGTAGTTATGATTTAAATGCACTCATAAGGCTGTTGGCATCAAGAGCCTGATGCACAGACAATTCAAATATGAGGGAGCCTCTCCCTTACTGTTGGTAGCTGTGGATCCAGGATGGATTTAATGCAGAGAGTAAAAGAAACCAACACGTGTGCAGGTACACAGATCAGGTAACCAAATAAAGGCAGGTCCTCCTTGCGGCGACACAATAAAGTACTATTAGTAGTATTATTATTATTATTAAGTCATGTCAATATTTGTGGACAGAGGACAGGGTAAAACATTTAAGCAGCATCGTGCTGCTTAGTCTTTTTCCTTCATCATAACATGAGTAGGCTCATCACAGAGCAGTGACGGTCCTGGGATTATCATTAACAAAACAAAGTGATTTACTTTCTGTGGATTTCCTTCATGTCGGAGGACAGAGCCGTAGTAAGTCAAGCAGTCGAGGAGAGGTCCACGTTGAAACATTAATGTCTGAAATCTAATTTTCAAATAATATAATCTCCCTGAGTCTGATGTGCTGAGCATAGTAATGAGCAAGTACACAGCACTTTATGCATAAGCAAAAACAAATCAGCGCAAAGACCCCGTAATTCATCCGGTCAAGAAGACTTATTAGACAAGGTCAAATTAGAAGAAAATCAATCTTCATGGACTGAATCTGATTTGCATTAGTAGATAAATGTTTACCATAATTCCAAATCAAGAACAAGGGTATACAGTAATTCCTTCATCCGTGCTCGTGGTCCATCATACCTAGGGAGACGGCGTTTCGTAGGCTGTGCTTGTCCTCGGCTCAGCTAAGGGGAGCTGCGCAGAAACGCTGCCCTAGGCAGCCACGCACAAATCAGCTTTGCCTAGCTTTGGAATCAAACCCCACCTGTCCTAAGTTAACCTGGAGTCACTCTCTAACCTGTTAAAGCCAAGACTATCACCCTGCAACAAGCATCCTCCGTCCCCGGTGGTGCGAGCCGCACTCAGGCACGTCTGTGGATGTGATCTGGAAAAGCTTCAGGAAACACCGGGTTGACCTGAAGCCATTTGCCGAATTAGACTCGTGCTCGAGATCGCTTTCATTGCTTCTCTGAGCAAATGAGCAAGCCGTTGACACTCCTGGCTCTCAGCTCTGAACGTTTTAAAACACCTTGTGGTATAATTGTGATGGTAACACTAGGATCCCACTGCCTAAACTACTGCTGCAGCAGAAGGCTGAGCACTCTGCCCTGAGCGTGTGTTTGCTGTCCGCTGAGAGTTAGAAGAGTGTTTGGCCAGATACTCGTGCAAGGGAATCCTTAGGTAGTTTTAAGACAACTCTGGCACCCAGCGAAGCCAGACACCAGATCCGGAATAAAACTTCCACATCTCAAGTGCAGATTGAATAAGACTTACGACCTGTTAATACTTTCTGGTTAGCTTTTTCCACATTGGATTAGATTCTGATCTTTCCTGTGGTCCTTTACACTGATGTAACTCTGCTGGTGGGGAGCAGAGTTGCTCTGGATCTCATCTGGCGCCAGACCTCTCTGAATACGATGCTCTGGCAACAGCTGTTATCACGGACAGGCATCCACCCTCGTGAGATGTCAGTTCATCCTGTCACACAATGCTCGTGCTAGGAGAGCTCTAGTGCAAGCTGTCTTGCTCTGACTGAATCACAGAACATTAGGGATGGGAAGGGGTCATCTGGTCCAATCCCCCTGCCAGAGCAGGACCACCTAGACCACAGTGGACCCCTGAGAATGAAAAGCTGTGTGTGTCGTGCTGCAGCCCGAATGGGCTTCTTGGGAGACTGGAGAGGCCTGAAATAGCATCTTTCCAGACTGTTATAGATCCACTGCTGGATCAGAGGTTTGTCATCAAGGGAGCTAGAAATCATTTTAGGAACCACAGTTCTCACCTATGTCCTGCGAAAGACGCCCTATAGAACTCCTCCTCTGTAACTAACAGCCTCCTTGGCTAGTTGTCCAAAAGCCCCTTCTCAGAGCAGGGGAATCAATACAGTTCACCCATTAATAGACCTCTTACAGAAAAATGAGCCGTCTGGCATAGAAGCTTAGTGTGGGGCATCTGTGTTGTTTTGCTAACAGTTTCTGTGTCTCCTCCATCCCACAGACAGAATTGGTTTGGGCAGGATTAGACCGGAAAAGTGAGGAAGAAGCCATCAGCAGGGCTGCTGATGGTGACTCTACCTGTTGTCTGCTGAATACAGCCCTCCTGGCTACGTCCATGGTGTTTAAGAGCCATAGCTGTTTTCAGACTTGGATGAGCAGAATAGCAAAGATCAGGTGTCTGCAAGCTACCACCTCAAGTCTGTGCTTATTCTAGCTGTATCCGTGTTGTAGAAGCCTGGGCTTAGCAGTGAACACACTTTCGTGTGGTCTCTGGCACTCACACTGTTTGGAAAGCACTGTTGGAATGCTCTGGGTTGGCTACAGAAGGCGGAGCTCCAGCAAGCACCTCTCTAAAGGGCAAATCAGCAGAAGCTGGGGTACAGCTTCACATCTGATCTCTGTAAAAGATGGGAGGGAGCACACACACACACTGTACTACCAAAGTGCTATTTCAGGCCCTGGGTACTTAGGAAACCAAACTGGGTTTTTTTGTTTTATGTTTCTACTGGCCAGACAACCTTTGAAGACCTGTCTGTCACGATCAGATTTCATGCTGTCATTCACATAGAAAATGTGTCCCACAAAGAGCCTTCCAGATGGGGACAGAGACTTTAATCTCTTCCACCCTCCAGATTCCCCTCCTTACGAGCCGCCAATACGACTCCCAGAGTCAAGCTCTGGAAAAGAGAGAACGAAGAGCAGGAGATGCACTAGAGATCTTCAGAGGTGCCTTCCAGCCCCTGCCATTCGATGGTTCTGTGCAAAGCACAGAAGGGATGGAATCCACCAGACCTAGCAGTGAGATGCAGAGGGCAAGACAGGCACAGGACGTACCCAAAGCCTAGCACCAGAGTGGCCAGGTAAGCCAAGCTGGGCTGTGGTCTGGGATCAGATTCAGCCTGTGCCCGAGGTGCTTGAGCAGACACCCCTTGGGTTCTCTCTGCCGCGACGCAGGCACTATCAGAGCTCTGTTAGCTGCTCTGCAACTGTATTTCAGGTGTGGGTATCCCAGAACCTCAGTTCCTTCACAACATACTGAAATAAAGAAATACTGGGGGGATCCAGTATCTTATGGGGCTGTGTCCTTACACATCAATCCGTAGGAAATCCTTTAGCTACTCCATCCAGACTGAAACAGATCAAATCTCCCAACACTGTCAACCCACCTCTGTCCTCAGCGTACCGCCTGCCCACTGCTTTGCCGTTAATGTATGTGGGAAGAAAGACCTTTGGGAATTGGCCTTTAGTAGCACAGCTGCAATCTGCTCCGTGGCCAGGGCAGAGGATGCTACTGAAGAATCTGATGCCTGCAGAGCTGCGTGGTAGTCCTGTCTGGTTTTACACTGTCTGTGTAATTTTGTGCCCGTTTGTTTTGTCTTACTGTCTTTCTCTCATCATTAAAAACAACTAGACACAGAAGGGCTTTTTCAAGCCAAGAATGAGATGCACATGTAGGTAGCAATTTGCCTCCATGACAAATCAGTGCACACTAAAAGATTCGGTTTCTGATGCATCTTAGGAAGAAAACCAAAGAGGATTATTTGTTTTCTTAAAGCTAGAAGACAAATGCAAAATCAGAACTGGTTATTTCCTACTGTTCCTAAGGTATCAGAGCACAGGGAGAAATCCCGGGAGTTTTCCCAGGCTTGAACATTTGCAAGACTGCGACTGCAGCGCTGAAGCATTTGCTGCCTCACAGTGAATGAGCCCGACGCTCGGTGTTTAATACAGAATCATAGAATCATAGAATCATTACGGATTGGAAGGGACCTCGAAAGATCATCTAGTCCAATCCGCCTGCAACAG
>JAOXOE010000506.1:18180282-18214329 GCA_028565055.1 Phoeniculus purpureus | reverse complement strand
AAAGATCATCCAGTCCAATCCCCCTGCCACAGCAGGATCACTTAGACCAAGTCGCACAGGAACACATCCTGGCAGGTTTTAAACGTCTCCAGAGAAGAAGACTCCACAACCCCCCTGGGCAGCCCCTTCCAGTGCTCTGTCACCCTCATTGTGTGAAGAAGTTCCTTCTCATACTGATGTGGAACCTCTTATGTTCCCATTGTCCCACTTTTATTTTGGCTTGACCGTTCGTAGCGACGTTTGTCTTCATTTGCCTTTTAACTTCCCTTGGTCTCTTCAGTCAGTAAAGGAAAAGTTGATTCCAGCATTGCACAGAAGTTTTCGTTCACTAATTGACTCATCTGCATCAAATCCTGGCCCTGCTTGGCTCCTGCTGATCCAATAAGCACATGAATATCTTACAAGATGATAAGCTGAGAGATGTCCCCCTACCCCAAACCCTGGCCAAGATGTTTCCAGATGCCGAGTCTAAATTCCTTGTAGAACTAAGTTTAATCTCTGTGCGACGTGCTAGATTGTGCTGCCTGGTACTGTGTTGTCTTGTGTCATCACAGAATGACACCATTTGGTTTCGTTCTTGTGCTACAGTAATAAACGATCTCTGGAGTGTCCTCCACCTCCTGTATCCAGAGCTGTGACCTTAGATGCCACATCATCTAGCTGATGCAATTAACTGCTTTTATTTTTTTGGAGGACAAAGTCCCGCTTCACGAGCTGATTGCCAGCTATTTCTCAGGGCCATTTCTCTTGTATTAAAACCCGAACTGTGTCCTTCAGCATCAGCCCAGAAATGCCCAAATGAGCTGATGTTGCTCTGTCTGGGAGGACAGATCGTTTCCTTGGTTTGCAGCCCTGCCATTCAAGCACTGAAGTAGTTCAACAGCCTGCAAACAGCCACCCTAAACAGTAGTTTAGGAAACGGCTCTTGTTCTTTTTTAAGTCTGTAGATCTTTCCTTACAAGAAGCCATGGAGGAATGGTTTTAAACTGAAAGATTTGGTTTTAAGAGAAATTCCTCCCTGTGAGGGTGCTGAGGCACTGGAACAGGCTGACCAGGGACATTGTGGCTGTTCCCTCCCTGCAAGTGTTCAAGGGCAGGTTGAATGGGGCTCTGGGCAACCTGGTCTGGTGAGAGGTGTTGCTGCCCTGTGGCAGGGGGTTGGGAATAGATGATATTTAAGGTCCCTTCTACCCTAAATCATTCAGTGATTAATTGGGTGGCTTTAACCAGCAGGTATGTTTTAAATGGAGAACTTGGCTGCTTGTGTCCAACTACAGATAGGAAAGAGCAACCAAGTAGTCCTTTAGAAACCAATCAATGGCTGAGTTCTCACTGCAGATACTGTGCTCTGCAGTAAATTCTTTAGCTGTGCTGTTTCCCTGGGGTTTCCAGCCACAGCCCTGTGTGTGCACTGCTGTGGTGCTGCCCCACAGCTCTGACCCTCTCTCTCCTGATCATGGGTTGTAGGACTTGTGCTCCACAGTCACATACTCACTTGTAAGGATCTCTCATTCATAGTTTTGAAGGCAAGGAAAAAGCATGAGCTCTTCTTAGAAGCTGACTGACCTTCTTCTGAGCAGCCAGGCGCTTTGCTTTCTGAAAAAGCTCTGACTTAACTGATGAAAACACAGAGCCCCTTCTGCTTTTCTCCTGCTGAGAAGTGGAAACCTATTTTTAGAGGTGTGTGCACAGTTCCGATTATGGTGCAGAGCCACTGAAGATGCAATTAATACCCTTCTCAATTGCATTATAGTTGCTTCTCACAACTCAGGTTGCTCTTTTCTGAAGCCCAAGCCATGACACCGATGGTCTGTTCCTGGAAGATGAACTTTTTGTCTTTGCAGTTGCTCTGGGGTTGGCAGCGAGTTGTTAAAACTCACGTTGTAAAGTCAAAAGCTTGTAGTATGCGCTGTGCATGTGGCTTGGCCCTAAGTGAAAAAAGCAGCTGAAAAGCTTACAATTAACATACATTCTTGGGGTTTTTTTAATGTTAAGAGTTGAAAATGGAACAAGTTTAATTCTAGGGACCTGAGCCCTGTGCTTGGAGCCCCTTTGGCTGGTGGTGTTAATGATGTGACCTCCTGACTTCAAGAGTGATATTTAAAGATTCCCTGAGTACCGTGATTCCCTGCCCCTGCTCCATGGTTAATGTTACCCCAAGGGCAAAGATTGTGGAGGGTAGAGCTGTGGAGCATAGAGCAGTTCGTGGTCCTCAGAGCTTTGCTGTATGAGACCTTCAGATGTGACTGCATTGAACTGCATGAATCTTCAGTCTGTTTAGTATTAGTGCCTTGGAACCCAGGGCTCTTTGTTCTTGACCCCGCACCTGGAAGCAGTTCTCTTTTTCTCTCAGATGATGAGCCACTAGACTGTCATAGGAGTGTGCAGGGAGAGAGTCTCTCAAATATTTGTTGTTTACCTGAGATATAATGAGGTCCTTCATGTCATTTCTTGAGGAGAGGGGAATTTCTGAGCCAGTCAGCTCTACCATCTGCTTCAAAGCTACAGTTTAGAAATGGCTCAGTGTGTTTACACAATAGATTGTTTGTGTTAATTGGAGTTTATCCCACCGGGGTGTGCGTGTGCATAGCTCTGCAAATATCTGCAGCAGCCATGCAGTCTCATAAGGACAAAAGAGCTCCTAATTAGAACTCCAGGTTTTTAAGATATCTCCGTGCAGCTCTTATTGCAAAGACAAAATGGTGGGTGTGTGCCTGGTAGTTGTTCTCATAGAAAACAAAGGATTTGGGGGTTTTAACCCCCCCAGTCTTCTCTTTAGTACAATAACACAAGCTGACCCCATCCTGGATCAGAGCAGCATAAAGAAGGGACTACAGAGCCCAGAACTTGAGACTCGTGTCAGGACTCCACACTAGCATCTGAATTTTTACCAACCATAGAAGCATTAGGGATTGGAAGGGACCTCCAAAGATCATCTAGTCCAATCCCCCTGCCACAGCAGGATCACCTAGACCAAGCTGCCCAGGAATACATCCAGGTGGGTTTTAAACATCTCCAGAGAAGGAGACTCCACAACCCCTCTAGGCAGCCCATCCAGTGCTCTGTTACCCTCACTGTGAAGAAGTTCCTTCTGATATTTATATGCCTCTTCCATGTACTCAAAGTCCCCAAAAAGCTCCACAGCAAAAATAGGTTTTGTTTGGTGGTGGTTTTTTTTCAGACAGTAACCCATAATGACAGACAATATAAAACTGACAGCTTCAGGAATTGCCATTCTTTCTGCAAAATAGTGTACCAAATTTATGTCCAAGAACGTCACTAATATAACACATGAATTCATAGCTTTTGAACTACAGTCATGTATCCACTGCATGTCAGTCAATACACTTCCCATAACACCTCACCATACCATAAAAGCCGCACACAATTTGTTGTGGAGCTCATTCCTAGTAAGGTTCTTATAGGACAATGTCAAGAGTTAAAAGTCAGTGTCAGCTATTAACTATAAACCACAAAAGTGCATCAACATAATTTTTTTAGTGCAGTTCTAGAGCGCACATATAAAGCAAACTTCATTATGGTACCCACTAACTAAAATGAAGCGGATCTGGAGTGGATGAACTGGACTCCTTTTGGATAGAACTGAAGTGTAAAACAAGGAGCAAAACCAGCACACTTCAACACAACAGGCATTGAGTCCATGCAGCCAACATAGAATTAGTTCAATAGAAAAAAAAAAAATCCCTGAAATGCAAACAGTAGAGACACCAATTTCTCGGCACTACGCATTGCATCCTACAGGCACAACCCTGCTTCCTTCCAAGGTACACACAGCTTCTCTGTTCTTGAAAGGCGCTTATTAGTCCAGTACAGCCAGCTCATCTAGAGTGATTGTGGCTTCCTGAACCAAATAAATCTGACTCCTTGGTTTTTACATCTTGCACTTTCCGAAATTGCTAACATACCAGTGTCTCACAGGCTCTAGGAATGCAATCGGGTTCCGTACATGCAGTTCTGACTTTGTACTGCAACATCATCAAGCAAACCCATCGTTTAGCAACGACATGGATACAATGGTCTCTACAGTAAAGCCACATGAATGGATTACTGCCTGGTTCAAATTAAATCACAGGCCACAAGGAAAGCATAAGCCAATATGAAGATAACACATAACCCTTGAAAAACATGGAGAGATATTTATCCACAGTGTTGGCCAGGAAGCCTCACTCATGTGAGCTCTCCCTGAGGTGCTTCAGCCTCCAGGGCCCCTTCTCAAAAGGTGCTTGGAGAACCTTCCCATGTTTGCTTTCATACATTGCACATGCCTAGCAGAACTTTCAATACAAACCTGTTTCCTTATCTGACAACCAGTAGAAGCCAAAGCCTTATTCAGAAAATCCATGGTCATAACTGATAGGCAACATACTGCTCTGCACACGCCAATTCTAGCAATACAGCTCATGCACTTTAACATATCTTCACAAGCAATATTTCCTAAAGTTTTCTTGCACAGATCCCTTCCATCTGAGAACCACATCACTAAGTCACAAAAGACATTCTGAGGCCTGTAGTGCCTCTCTCACTGCAAGCCAAAGCGTGCACAGGAGCAGGCAATTCCCTTGGAGCCATATAAATAGTTATAATCCAAAGCATAGTTTGGCAAGGAGATCCACAGGTTCAGTCAATGCCAAGTTGATTTATCCAGGCAGTATCATATTTATGCAGGCATCAGCTACTGAAAGCTGTAAGAGACAATAAAAATCAACTCCATCAGTTCATTTGTCCACCATACAAGCTTGTAGCACCACAAATCTTCCTGGAGCTTTTCCAAAACACTGCCATCATTCTCATCCTCAGGTATCAGGGTAATTTTAGTACTGAGTCTGCATAGTCTCTGTTTTAATTCTGCTGCTTTATCTGAGCTTTTAAGATTAATCCTATCTGGTCCTCATCTCCTTTTCAGTTTGGAACTGCTATACTGAAGTAACTACTGAAATCATTATTACATCTGATCTGTGAAGAGTTTATGGCTTTATTTTCTTCAGTAGCTGCCAGGAGGACATGGCAATGTAGTCTTTCCTCAAGCCAAAGGTTATTTTATCTCCCCATTCTGTAGGTTGAACTGCTTAAGAACAGCAATGTTCTAAATGAGACATTCATGTTAATGGCATCAAAAGAAACAAGGAGGCAAAACAATTCCCAAATATTTCAGGATAGCAACAGTAACAGCATAACTTCTTACATAGGCTATGTTACCACTAGATCTGATGGATTAACAAAGAGATAAATTGTGTCCTCCTATAAAAAACAGATACTTTTTAATCTAGGTGCTCAGCCCTAACACTGTGGGTTGGGCAAGATGACCTCCAGGAGGTCCCTTCCAACTTCAACCATTCTTTGAGCACTTGCAGGTTTCTCAGCCAACCGTTCCTTGAAATGAAGCACTGACCAGAGTTATTCAGCCAATAAAGTAACAGTCTTGCTGTTCCTCTGTCATTCCACACAACACAAGATGTGCAGTGGATCCACAGGTCCATCCTCTCCATCACTGATCTTGGAAAACACTACAGCAGCTCCAAACCTAGCAACCTGCCGGTTGTGGATGACAGTTACCTGACAACGCCAAGAGGCTTCCAACCGGCTCTCAAAAAGGTAAAACATGAAACCCTCAATTCTGCAAGCACAGAGTAGCAACACAAGCAAACAAAAAAATTCTCCTCAATCCCAAGGAAAAATCCAACAGTCAAGAGGCTTCATCAAACATGATAGAGAGCCACAAGACTCGTCACAATGCCTTCTGCACTTTGTCAGTTGAGGTCAACATCAGCTTCTGACATCACACACGATCTTCAACAGTCAGTAGCATAATTCTCTCATCAAAACCTAAGCTGCTTTAATGCCTTAAGGAAGCACTGGAGCCATTCCCTACACTTTCTCAAAACACAAGGTAACTTATTTTAAAAAAGCATCTGTCAGCCCTGATATACTACTGTTAATAAACATGGTTGAGTATCTGTATCTCAGACGGTACATCTTTCCTAAGGAAGAGTACTACTCCCCCAAAAGTACAAAAAGGAAGAAGGCACACTGGCAGGACAAGACACTAGGAAATGAACACCAAAAGAAGTATGGAGGCAAGGAGGAAAAGAAAGCAAGCCTTGACGACAGGTTATGAAGCAGCCCAAAGGCACAGCTACAAAGGATATTGTCATGTACACTGGTGCACTTGTGCTCATATGCCAAGAAAAACACCTGAGTGCAGTGAATAAAACCACTAGCACCCGAACTACAGAAAGTTAATCACAGCATTTTAGTTAAAAGCATCCTAACTAAAACAATAGTGGCATACAAAATTAAACCATAACTTTAAAAACCAGCAGAAAACCTGAAGAAACATCCAAACAGCACACATGGTGAAAGACAGCTTTGTGTGAAGAAATCCAAGGTAGAATACAGCACACATGTGCACTTCTCTTGAACCCCTTGCAAGACATTACCCTTCTCACACAGCAACTTAAAACAGCTGCGGTGAGTCAATGCAAGTACAAACCCTGCTTCAGTATCTTAAGAGCTTGAAGTTTCAGGTGTATGGCAGAACTGGGAAAGCAAGCAGCAGGAAAAAAGGATACAGTGTAGAAGAACATGTAAGCCTACACAGCGTCATCCAACGCTTACAGATTTCTATTGAAGCTCACCTTGAGCAATGTATGGTCCTTTACTGGTATTTGCTGCTGTGCGGGCAAAGTATCTAATACCGTGTAAACTTTACGTCTTGGCTGCAAGGATGTTTTGAGTAACTAGTATATGCTCATAACTAGCAAAACTTTGTTTCATTTGTGTTGCACTTCCACCAACCTATTCCCCTGCTTGCATGCTGCAAGTGATTCAGTTTTTCCACTAAGATCAAAAGTGTAAACTAGCAGAATATGTGCTTGCTAAAAGTAACGTTTTGCTCAACATAATAATGTGCAAGGTATGGACTCAGCCCTAGAAGAAAGGATTGTGGAAGACACTAACCAAGAGCTGCACACCAGACCTGAACATCACTAACTGAAACAAAGTTTTCTATCTCTGTATTATCTAACATGAAAATTGCCTTGGAGGATTTTTAGGCTCATGGAAGTGAAACTTGAGTACCAGTGGTTGCTGTGTTGTATATATGATGGTATTCTATAGTATTTAACAGAGATGCTTAAGGAAGGACTACTTCAGAATCTCACAACTATCATTAAGGACCACAGCCAGTAGTTTCCAAAACAGGACTTTTAGATATTGCAGACACTGTCCCTTTCTTTGTAGACATGACCATAAGGGAACACACTTGAAAATACAGCTAGTGCTCTCAAAAATGACAAGAACTACATCCGAATGAACTTTCAAGGTTTTCAGAGAAGCCACTGAAATAGCAGGATCGCTCACCAGAATATGGAGATGCTAGCAGACAAACAAGAAACCAAATGTCTTTTGGGGACTCTGGGTGAAGCAAGAGATTAGTCAGAAATGCATATTTCATTACTGAGGAGAGGAAGAGTGACTGGAAGAAAGAGACAAAGAGATTACCAAGATACATGGAGATCAAGTAAAATCACAGAGAGAAAACAGAGCATTTAGAGACCACGAAAGCCATCAAGTGGGAGGCAGGACAAGCAATACACGTTGAAGATGAAGTGGCAGTAAAAACAGCAACCATATAAAAAAAGTTTATCCTAAGTTTCTTTTGTATATCTTCAAAACATTCAAAAGTGTTCCTGTCTTAAATATACGTGCATGAAAATTAGCCAATGTGTATAAGAAATGCTTTAAGACAACCTTGTTGCCTAGTAAGTAGAGGTGAAAAACACGCAATAAGCAGGATACACGGAAAGTAAAAAAAACGAATCACAGTCTACAACAGCAAAGGGAAACAGTCCACCATATGGCACGCGTGAGAGCAAGCAGGACCCGCAACACATGGTACTGCACAGTCTTATGCAGATAACAAACCAGCAGCTATGCAGAATGGGGGGAAACAACTCACGAGCTATGTTTGCCTGGCTGTGGGTGCATTTGGCAAAAAAGAGGCATACTCAGAAAAGCAACAGGCAGGAGGAACACACTGAAGGTATCAGGTGGGGCAGATGGGATCAGAAAGATCCCACTTTCTGCTTTACGGTGGGATCGCAAAGATAAACATCAGAACAGTACTTGAAGGAGCGCAGCGCCCGCACAGAGGGAAGAGGCTGGGAAAGGGGCAGGAGCCTCGGGAGCCGGGACACGGCGGTGTCCGGATTGCAGCAGCGGAGCGGGGAAGGACAGGAGGCGGGTGACAGCGCGCGGGGGGCCGGCGGCATGCCCGGCGCCCCAGTGCCGCGGGGACCAGCCGGGTGGCGGCGGGGGAAACCGCCAATCATGGTCGGCCGAGGCAGGGCTGGCGGTGACAGGCGAGGCGGGAGCTCGCAGGGAGGCACCGGGGCGGCGGTGTCGGGGGAGGCCGCCTCAGGGCTCACGCCCGGCGGGCAAGGAGGTGTCCCGGTCCTTTGCTCACCTGTTGCACCCCCAGGAAATCGTAGAAGTTCTGCGGCACCTCCTCCACCAGGTCGAAGAGCTCCAGGTCGCCGCTGTCCCAGGCGCGGGCGCGGGGTGCCAGCAGCAGAAGCGGCAGCAGCAGCTGCAGCAGGCGGAGGCGCAGCGCAGGCCGCGGGCGGCCCATGACCCCCTGCCCCGGCGAGGACGCAGCCGAGGAGGCACCGAGGAGGTCGCGCTCGGCCCAGCGGCAGCCCCGCAATGAGAAGGGAAGGAGACAGGCCCTGCCTCGCCGCTGGCGAGTCCCACGGAGGAGGCGGAGGGAGACAGAGGGCTCCTGGATTGGCCAATCGCCGCCTCGCTGGCTGTGACGTCAGGCACCCAGGCAACGGCTGGCGCTGGCGCAGTCGATGTGCTGCGGGAAGCGGGAGGGGCGAGTGGCGGCGGGAGGCCGGCTGCCTCGGCGCGCGGAGGTGCAGCCGCGGGGCGCGGAGCTCTGGCGCGAGGTCCTAACGCGCGGCTGGCGGGTCCCGCCCGCCCCGCCTTCCCCCGCTCTCCGGGCCTTCCCCGCCTTCCCCCATCCTTCCCGGCCGCGCGCTGGCTGCGGCTGCGGAAGCCCTCACTTGGCCCCTGGCACCCGCGGGGCCGCTGCGCCGCGCTTGTTAGCTCCTGTGGGGTGGCCCTGAGTGTTGTAACCTGTCTTACCCTAAAATCTCTCCAGCGTATTGTCGGTGGCATAGTGTTTGAAGCTGTTTTCCGTGGGCCGCTCGCTCTTGCGTAAGTCAAAGTTAAATGAATTAATGTTAAATTCATGTTAATGAGTGCGAGGTGGGGAGTTAGATGGTTTCACAACACAAATGACCAATACGTAAAGTCATTTTCCTCTGGTGCAGGCAGACTCCTTGGAACACCCCATCTGCTTTCATCATTGAAACTAGACCTGGGTAGTAACCCCTTACAAGAATCTTTAAGGAAAGACAGTTTTTCTCATCCCAAAAATCACCATGAACTGAATCAAGTTCAGAAAAATAGCTTTTCAAATTTAAAAAAAAACCTGAATTCACTTAAGAGGGGTGAGGAGCCATTTACAAGATCACCGCCCAGCAGAGCAGTGCCCTAGACCCTCTCTGGGAATAGCAAAACGTGGCTTTACCATACCCTCTGCTTAATTCAGAGCAAGGACTTGAACCAACATATCCATAGTATCAATTGTCCAACTCGCAGTCTTAGGTATTCTTCTCTATTGAAACTGTTCCCTTTTGTATAAACTGTTTAAATATTAATCAGATTAATATTTAAACTCATGTTTCCGTATCCTATGTGCATGCCTGCTGGGCTGTTAGGATCATGATTCTGCCTCTGGCTCTGTTTTCTGAAAAGACACCTAAATCCATTTGCCGGGAAATGATAATTTAACCAACAGTATCTGACACAGACTCTTTTTAATTCACCTTGTTCATCTATAAAAATGTTTCTTCCACTTGACTACAGAATAATCCTTTTCTAGGGATTCAAAAAAATAAAGCCATGGGCTAGTTGATTTACCAGCTGCTTCATTTTGCTGGAGTAACTGAACCTGGTATAGTTTTCAATTTCTTCCTTGGTCCTCGTTTTCTTCGTCTGTTTTGCACACCAAAAGTCACAGTAAATTCCCTTTGATGCCAGGTGTATTTCACCTTGCTGAAGCCTCAAGCTTTATTGACAAAAATACCAGCTGTGGATTCAGAAATGTACCTACTTAGAAGCTCATGGGACAAAGTTTAAAAATGCAAAGTATGCTCAGAAACCCCCAGGAGCAAATGAAGAGTTCAATGAGATAGTCTTCTTTCAAAACCAGGTTAAATAATTTTTTTAAACATGAGATTAACAATACTCCACTCCCCTTAATAGTTGCTTTCCAAATTATCCTTCCTTTCTGACTAGTTCTGCGTTTTCCATATCTACTTCATTAGCTTCTAAGCCTCTTTAGTTAAGCTGATCTAGTGCAATGATCAATCTTGAAGAGAAGCATTTACTATTTTGATCTTACTTTTCACCATTCAGAAAATTTATTAAGAATGACCCATTTCAAATGACTGTTCTTGCTGGAACAGTGAAAACAGCCTTTAAAAAAAAGGGGGAACAAAAGCAGGTGATCTACTCTTTTCCACTGAGACTAGGAAAAACTGAGGCAGCACTGACCACCAGCTGCAGATAGGTTGAGGGTTCACTCCTTTTTGAGAACAGCAGATGATAGTTATTTTGAAAGAAACAGCTTAGAATTCTTCAGATAAATCATGGATTCTTTCGGGGAACAGGAATGTGAATTCAGAAAGAATAACAGGAGAAAAGAATGAACTAACAATAATGGGATTATGATTATCTAAAATAGCTATTTAAGAGTTATCTTACATTTAAGTCACCATACTTAAATGATTTCAATCTGCTTTAGCACTGTGGGAAAATTCAAACACTTATTTTTCTTTTACTTATTTTGCTTCTTAAACCATAAGGCCTGATACCACAAATGATAATTCTTAAAATGATTTTTTTTTAAATTCTAGGCTATTTTATTTCCATTACAAACATTCAATGATCCAAGAATATATATGGAAAATTAGGGAAGAAAATGCTAAAAATGCTATTAAAATGCTGTGTCACCATGATAACAACACATTATTATTTTCTTCTTTCAAATCATGAGAAGTTACTGTTTTCTTGATGAATCATTTGAGTCCTGCCCCCTTCTCCATCACTTCAGCTGATAGGCTTCCACAATATAAAATAAATCAATTAAATTAAAAGTCAGTTTTCTCTCCAGGTGACTACAAACCAAAAACACCCAAGTTCAGCAATGGTTGCCCTCACTATGAGCTGCCACAACATAACGATATATATACATGAGAAGTTTCCAGTGAGACGTGTGAATGACTGGTAAATTGGGCGACCAGAAACAACGATTTAAACCTTAACGCTGCAAACTCTGACACAAAGGCAGAGAAGGTGGTAGAGGATTACTCATGACTTTTTCATTGCCATCTAAAACTGCTTTTGTTGGAAGGTAATAGTATTTTCCTCTGTGTCTTAGACATGCCATGTAAATGGCTCAAGGATCAGAGAAAGGTTTTCAGTTCTGTATATTGTCTCCGCAGCTGGGCAGCTGCTCTACTTTGAGTGCAGGGAAAGCTATGAAGGCAAGGATGGCATTTTCTTTCTCTGCCTGGAGCTCGTTTGCACGTGCAGGCAGGTATCACTGAACCAGGTATGCTTGGTCACAGAGCTGTCCTTTGCAAACCGTAAGGGAAAGAACCATATACAGAAATAATTTGTTTGAATAAATCTCTGTTCTGATGCTAATTGACAGTAGCACCTAAGGCCCGAGGCATGAAGCAGTCATTATTAGCATTTTTAACAGCACTGAAAGACCAACATGCTCCATAAGCCCAGTAGGATTCACATGATCGTATTCTGAATAGCTAAACAGGCTGCTATTTCAGTGTCTCAAACACACAGAAGATGTCTAGGGGAAGGAGATTATTAATGGTCCAACCTTTTTCTTCCTAATCAGAGAGCCTTATCTCCTGCAAATCCAGAGACTGACTGCTCTGCTTCCTATCCAGTTTTCTATTCCAGCTCTTTAGTTTAGATGCTTTACATGATTTTATGCAGCAATGGTAGATTTCTCTGCTAAAAGGGCTGGCGTAGGAGTTCCCTGCACCCTCCTTTCAGTCCCACCTCTGAAACACCGTGTGCCTCCTGAACTGGGCTAAGTCAACTCTTTTTGGTTAACATTATAAATGGAATGACTGAAATGATCTAGGTTTTGGCTTGGGGTTGTTTTTGAAGAGCTGTTTGCACACAACCACACACAGCATCTCGGCTTTACTGCAGTCATCCAATTTACAGCACAACCGGAAAAACAACTGCATTTGCACAATCAAGGGGACGGTGAACCGTGATCACGGAGCAAGAACGAGAGGGCAGAGCAGGCAGGAAACTGCCTGGCTTAAACTGGCTTTCCCCTTGGAAAGAAACCCTTTGTGTAACAGCACCGAGCTTGCCGAAAGCAAGCAGCTCCCCGAGCAGGGAGCCTAAGCAGAGCAGAGCTGTTCCGCAGCTGTCAGCAACGTTTGAGGACTTGCACCGGAAGAGAAGGTTCCCCTACAAATCGGCGAGCGAGCGAGCGAGCAATGGGACCTGTGCTCCGAGAGATCCTGGAATGCTCTGTCCTGGTAGGCAAGTTGTCCGGCTATTGCCTTTTATAAGGGACTTTTCCTTCCTTTAAAGCCAGACCGTTTTGAAAATGCAGTTTAGAGTGTGGCCACGCAAGCAGCCAAGTAGGGTGGAGCCTGAGAGAAAGCAACATCCAACGTGGCAGTGGGAAAAGAGACGGGGCCAGGACCACTGAACAGTAACCCTGCCCGCTGGAAGGTTTGCAAGGGGTATATCGTTTGTGTAGACCAGCTGTTGCCCTGGGCCAGACGTAAGTCCAAGGAATGAGAAAGAAATGCGGGAATGGAAAGAGAAGCAAAAGCAACAGAGCTAAAACCAGAAAGCTGTTACAGTCCACCAGACATCAAAGAATATTATTTAGGAAACAGCTAATTTTGTGCCATGTCTGGGCAGCTCAGTCCTCTCTCTGGTTACTTTACTTTTTAAAAATTATTTTCCTCATGTTACATCGTTAGTACCAAAACCCAAACAGTCACTGCCTACTGAGCATGCCATACCCTGTGATGCTGTTTCCCAAACCGAAAAACTGCTTGAAGCCACATTAACATCACACACAATGACTCACAGACTGGGGGCTAGGAAATACCAGCCACATCCTAGCAGTGTAAAGCAAACACATGGAAGCCTTGATCATTATAAATGGCCTTTCTCCAGCATAAATGAACAATGTTCCATTGTGTGACATGACAAGAATCTGTCGTTATGTTTTAATATGTATTTTTCTGACAAAGAACATGGAGAAGCATAATCTTAGGCAGAAATTTAGGAGGCACAAGAAAGACAAAACAAAGTCAGTGATTATAACATCTTCTTAAATGATTTACTATTGACACCTTTCAAAATTATTTGTGGTTCACTCCACAAGTGGGTTACTTCCATTGTCAATTTTGTTATTACTGTTTCAAGAGCAACACCCCAGTATTCCATTCACATGGAGATGCCGAGCATATACAAGCTGGAAACCTCTAGACAACTTCTAGAAATATGTACAGCTCTTCTAAACATCCAGGGAATGTTGTCCTAGTTCCCCAGAATAAGAGCTCACACTGTATGGATGATGCTGCTAATCTCCAGACAGGGTATATCTAAAGATGCTGTGCAGATGAGTATCATTCCCATAGTCCATGATGTAAGAGCATTGCAAGCAAGGATTCTCAAGACTACACTATATTCTTCCCAAAAAAGCAAAATAAGAAACATGATTTTGGAATGTTAAAGGTCTCATACAGCTTTCAAACAATTATGTTGACTCCTTTTGTTCTATTCTGCTTTAACTATCAAAGACTGATGGAGCTTGTGCATGCAAGGGTTTTTCTTCACTATGCTTGAGACATGAAGTATCACTTAGCAGTTTGCTTGTATTCAGTGGAGGAATTTGTATCTCTTTTTAATTTCAAGTACATTTACCCAAAAATGATTTGTAATATTTTTACAAATTAATTCACCACCAGGGGGCAAAGAAAACTATTTCTCTGGAGAGAACATTTTATATTGGTTTTGCGGTTGCATAACCTGCATGACCCTTCCAAGATCCTCTCTACTTCATAGTAAATGCTGATGTGATTTTTTTTTTAAGTGTGCAGACCTAACAATATACCAGAAGCACATCTTTACCATTTTTTCCAGCGCTGACTGCTCTAACATTGAGACAGTAGCTGTGAGAGCAAACTGGAGAACCACAAAGAGGTGGTACAAGATAGTTGCTACATGAGAGATGCTTCTGTCCTCTTTGTGCATTGGCTTTACCCTGTGCCTCTGTCAGGTCCCACACTGTGCTGTGTCTTGTACAGGAAAAGCAAGAACCATCTAGGCACTAAAAAAGGTAACAATAATAATTCAGTGCTGCACCCAGTATCCCAAACTTATAGTGAAATCATGGAATCATTCTGTTTCAGTGGACTTGGATTTCCTGCTCAATGCCTTCAGTGCTACTTTGTTCCTGCTTGATCCCTCCTAGTATATGTTGCTTTGCCATAGAGGAGCTGACGTTAAGAATAATTACAAAAAACCAGAATGTGATTTGGCAGATGAGTAGGACAAGTTTAAATACCATCAGAGAATTTGCTTGTTGTTATGAAGGAAATACAATTCCACTTGTCAGTACATAACACATCTCTCATTTATTAACGTGGTAGGTATGCGTGTTTGTGACATTTGCAAAGATACCCCCCTGAGAAAGGAGGATAATAGCACCATAATATGTTGGAGAAGATAAATAGTCAGGCAAATCCAAACTGAAAATACATGGCCATAAAATAAATTAGCACATATAACTGTGACCATTCACAGAGAGGCTGGGCAGCCAGAAGCACAACAATGGAAAAGCTTGTTACAGCAAGTGTGTGTAGGAATCAATCACAGGCAGCATTTGGTGAGGTATCATTTTGTTCTGGTTTGACTTAGAATGGAACTAATTCTATTCAGTGTGTTTTACTTTTCAGCTCAGTCTTTTCTAAGTCACTGTAATTTTTGAAGTTAACAGCGTATTTGTGCAGTGGCTGCTTCTACGAGTGATAATACTTGTTTACAGATAGTACCAAGGACTTATGTGCAGAAAGGCTCTTGCTTAGATTTGCTCCTGTGAATAAAAAGGCTGCTGCTAATCTTGTGTGCCACACTGGGGTATATGGCCACTGAGTGGCCATATACATGGGGAAGACTGGACAGGACAGGTGACCCTGCACTAACTAACAAGGTGTTCCATTCCATATACATCATATTCAGTACAAAGATGAGGGACCACAAAGGTCAAGCTTTGTTCTTCAGTGGCCATTCTGACCTTAATCCCAATACATGCAATCCTGAATCGAGTTCCAGAATTCAGCTCCTGTATCCATTTCCCTTCTGCCACCAAGTCCAATCTGGGACTTGCCCAGCAGCTGCCCACAGTATCAGTGGTGACTGTTATGTAATTGCCATCAGGTCAGGTTGAGGGAGTGTGTGATGTCGGGGGCTGTAGGGGTTTGATACTGATTTTGTCTGTATTTCACTTTATTGTTGTTATTTTCATTAAAGCAGTTTTAGTTTTCTTTTCCAACCCACACATGTCTCTCCATTTTTCTCCTCCCCTTTGGGGAGGGAGAGGGGTTAATAGAGAGCATCTGCCATTTGTCTAGTGGCTAGCCCAGCCTTAACCCTTGACAATAACCCTTTCAATAAAAGGATTGAGTCCATTCAGCGAGTGATTGAAAGCTATGAGAGATGAGCATAAAGTACAACTTTTACACAAGACTGATCTTTCTGTGCCATAGAGTTTTAGTTCTTTTTGGTGGTATATTGCTCTGCAGTTCACAATTAAGAATAATAATCTGAAACTTGCTCAGGGCATTAAAAACCTTTTCTTCAGAAGATAAAGTTATATTTCAAGTTACATGGTTTTCACACGTCAGGCTTGTGTTAAAACTGGCAGACTGTGGTTAAATGCTGCAAAAAGAGAACTGTGATGCATACAAGTATCTAAGAAAGATCTTATAGCTCTTCAAAATCCACATTAAATAGAACCGTGCACTTAATGGCAAAACAATTTCCATTTCTGCCAGAGGAATTCCACTCTATGCAGAAACCAGAAGTGAATTTCTAGAAAGGGCTGTCTGGATTAGGTAAATCAGAGCTACACACACGCCCCCCCCCCCCCCACAAAAGGGCATCGCTAGGAGCTAACATAAGGAAATCAGGTTGGACTATTCTGTTGCTGTGTTTACCAAAAGGACACCTTTGAAATCCTCCCCACATCCACATACGCAAATGCATAGCTGCTGAAATAAGCACGATGATGTCTGATACAGCTTTTCTTGCTTTTGGTTGGTGTCAGCTAGAGGTGTATTTACTGCTTCACTGTTCCCTGCCGCAGCGCCTTACTGCTGGTAGATTACAGTTGAGTTTTTTTCAAATTATAGTATAAATGGCCAAACCCCCTCCTCTACCTGTACAGTTGTGGCTTCCGTTTACTCTCAAGGAAAACGTTTCAGAAAAGAGAAGAGCAGGGAATGTCACTTTCAGTACAAGTGCAAAATGCTATCTTCAGAAAAACAAACTACTGCCCAAAGCACCTTCTTTGCGAAAATGCTGCAATCTGATTTCTCACAAAATCCCTTTAACCAGTCCAATTTTGCCCTAACTAACCCCTCCTATACGTAGTCTTTAACTGAGCTTTGCCGCCTCTCAAGAACATGGTGGTGGAGGGGTTGTTTGCTGTTACTAGGTTTTGCTGTGGCATGAATCTCACTCACTTCATTGCAGGTTAAGCAATTAAAAAGTAAAAATAAAGATGTCTCATACTAAGAACCTGTTAATGAAGTGAAAAGGTGCCAAAGAGCCTGACCTGTGAATGTCCAGATCTTAGAGGATTACCCCTGGGTTTTCCTGGAACAATACATTTTCAGAATGCGTGTCCACCGTGAGTAGTTATTTGCAGTTTCCCTCAAAAGCTATTTGTTACGTAATACACATGACTTTTACATTCTAAACCCAAACATCTCACCTTGCCTTGCTGCTTACTATTTATGGAATCACTGTGGTCATGTAGACGTACTTCTTGTTCTGTGTGTGCTCTTCACTTGTTCTTCTTCTTTTGTTTGGATTCTCTCTCACCTCCCCTGTGTCTACTGTATTGTGCTACCAAATAAATACTAAATGTGTTGTACTCATCTAGTTCTTCTTAACCAGGTATTCGATTCGCATAACAAATGCTTCTTCCGTGGGCAAATATTAGACAAGGCATAAGTAGTATCTCTATATTACATATATTTAATGAATCCTCCCAAGTGCGAGGTATAAATATTGACTCGTCTATGTGACACGTCCAGGCAGAGATCACCTACTTAGCGCTTGCTTCCGATACATTCTTGGTCACTGGCAGACTGAGAAGGTCGTTTGCAGAGCACGGAGAAGGAACTTGCACAGTGGAATTGTCTGGATCCATTGTTATGTGAGTAGTGCTGATGAGTCATACTTGCAGCACAAAATTTTGAGAAGTTACAGGGAAAAAAAGATGACACTTAATAGCTTGTCAGCAGCATGGCAATCCTCCCAAAATCGACACTGTATGTAAAAATTGGGAAAGGCAACCGTCTCGAATAGCTGTGCTAATGGATTTGATGGCTGAATTGCACTGATTTTCTTCCACCTGTGTTGCAGAGGCCAAACAAGTATCATTTTCTCTATTTTTTGACCTAGAATGCAAGCTCCAAAGCTCTCCTATATCCTGCAAATGTCAGTGCCTCGCATACCTGGAGGATGTCCTTTGTTACAAATGTTAAGTAACAGCCCTCTTGTTCCCATTCCATTTATCTCATATTTGCTTTTTATAGTAAAATAATGTTTTTCCACTTTCTTCTTGATATAAAGTACCTATTTCAAAACAGTAAACGAACAGACTAACAGAGTTTTAATCAGCGCTAGATCACAGTGCTGTTATCTCTGTCTACAGACCAGCAAAGGACTCCATTATATCACTTAAGCACCATTTACAGCTGAGGAGGTGATTTATTCTTGCAGCGTGTCACAGGAAAGGATAGAAGGAATTCTCTCTGCTGTACCTCCTGCTGGGTGCAGGCTGCCCTCCCGCAACTTGCATGTCAGTGGCAGATAATTTATGTGCTACCAGCCATCAGTGATTGCGGTGCTATCAAACACAGGGCTAGAGAGTGTAACGCCAGGACGGTCTCAGCTAGCTGCGCTGCGTGTGCACGCTTCTGTGCGCGCACAGCAACCGTACATGCAGCAGGTGAAGCAAACAAACCGAACACATTCAAACAAGCTGCAGTTGGAAGGCTGTCATCACCATGCAGGAGAGCTTGTGTCCTCACACAAGATGCAGAACGTTCATGCTGGAAGCTTTGTGTTAAAAAGGATGTCTGTCAGTCTCAACTCAGGCAGGGCATGGCATTGGCTCTTGCTCGTGCTGTGTGGTGTGAAGTTTGCCTGCATGGAGCACAGGGACTACCATCTTGCTTGCCCTTCAGCTTTGGAGGCCACCAGCAGCTCCCTGCAGTCATGCTTTCCCTTCCTGGCACCTTTCCCACCATCGTCTGTGGCCTCCTCTCCCTTCTGCTCCCCATCCACCCCAGGGCCTCTGCTTTTCCCTGGTTGCCAGCTCAGCCCAGCACTCACACCAGCCTTGGTTGTGGATAAGGAAACTGGAAATATTTGTCCTCTCTTGGCACATCCACACGCATGGCAGCACCTGGAGCTGGGGACCCTCCTTCTCTTTCCTGATACACTCCCATAGCCACTCCTGCTGACTTTTCCAGGAAACTAAAACAGACTTGGAGCCCACAGCTTGGGAATGAGCATTGGGTAACCTTCCAAAGAGTACTGGTAATTGGACAAGTCCCAGCTGAAAGTCCTACACTACCACCTACCTCTCCTTTAACCAAGTAGCTTTTCCTTTCAAAGGACTGGACTTTGAGACAAAACCACCCTGTCCTGTCAGCAGCTCCAGCCAAGAATGGATCAAATACTTTGGCCATGAAGAACAAACCAAAGCAGGTCAGTGGAGCAGAAAGGGCATCTATGACCACCAGCCCTCTGAATGGCTTGCAGAGTTGACAAGGAGCCCTCCAGACGCTGTAGCTTGCGGCAGGTGCAGAAACAATCCTGTCCTAGTGTTTGGTGAAGTTTTACACCGAAGACTGCACCTCGGGAGGTAAACGTTAATAAAGTTTTCTCCTTAAAATATTAAATGTGGGGGGTTTGGTCCCTGTTTTGATTTTGAATGATTTGTAGCATCCTCTGGGGTACATATGTGACTGTTAGTGTTGTCTGGCTCCCAGGAGTACTACAACCCGTCACCTAGACCTTTCTGCAATTAAAAACAAGCCAATTTGCCACAGCTGTGCCCCCTGTTCAGGCCCAGCAGTAACCTCTGCCCCCACCCTCCACACCACTTCTGTTCCCACTGGGCACAGACCTAAATTCACTAAATGGTGGCATATCCTGTAAACACGTTACTTCCCATCTGTGCAGAACTCCCATCGTCGCTGTGGGCTCCTCAAAGTACAGGAATACTGAAAACAAAAGCAATCTGCAAAGAGGCACAGGCAGGGCAGTGGGTCGCGTCTTCAGAGAAAACGTCAAGTACTGTTGTGGTCAGCTTTCTAAAAGTTCTTTCCGTGACTCGCTGGTGAAGGTTCAGCTATTAATTTACATCCAAAGGTGTATTTGCCTAGTGCAAGGGAATACTCAGTGAACACACTGCAATAATATGTACAGGACAAGCAGCTGCACCTCTCTTCTGCCTTAAGAACTGTACAACATAGCAATAGCGGTCAAGGTAGACCGTGAATGATGGCCGTGGTACCCTTTTGGCTATAACTTAGATACATTTGGGCTATCTTCTTCACAATGAGAGTGATGGAGCGCTGGAACAGGCTGCCCGGGGGGTTGTGGAGTCTCCTTCTCTGGAGATGTTTAAAACCCGCCTGGATGTGTTCCTGTGCGACTTGGTCTAGGTGATCCTGCTGTGGCAGGGAGACTGGACTAGATGATCTTTCGAGGTCCCTTCCTATCCCTACTGATTCTATGATTCTGTGATCTGTCACTGTGTTACCCCTATGTTTGAAAGCTATCTCCTGAAAGTGCAACTAGCTCCAGACAATCTTGGACACACCATCAACCTACGTGCTTGTTAACAGAGTGATCTCAGCTGAAAAGGAGAGAAGTCAAACTGGCCAGTTCAAATGTCTGAATTGCCTGTAGCCATCATCTCTCACAGCCAGAGAACGATAATTACCATGAAGCACCCAGGGAGGCACTTACTACGGTCGCCTTCTTTTTGTAGGTCTCTGTTCTGTTTGCAGCTATGACAGACTACACTGCAGTCACTGTAAAGGAGTATTTCCCAAGTGAAAAGACTTCACAAACTATTGTCTTTCCTCCTGTTCTCATTTTCGACAGCAAGTTGTCAGAACACTTGTTAGAAGGAGAGAGAAGCAGCATAGAGGTTTATTTTGGCAATATTTGGTGTATTCTGCAGGGGAGGACTGAGCAAGTTCTGGCTTTCTGGTTGCGTTTTGCCTTTTTCCAAACAATGAGCGAAACCAAATGGTGGTGTCTCAGCTCTGATGATTTGAGAAACACAGGATTTAGTGAAACCTTTTTTAAAGCAAAGTGTTGTACCTGTGCCCTTTGTGCCTCTTGTGGGTCTGAGGCTTGCCAAGTGTCACTTAATTAGGAGATCAGTCATTCCAGGACTGAAAGCAAGTTTCTTGAATAACTCCATAAAAAATAACATTGAACGACTCAACTGAATGCAAGAACTCCTAATCAGTAAGGCATTACAAGCCAGTGTTTAAACTTGATCTTTTCAATGGGGTGCATAAACATACCGTCTCATTCCTTCCTCATTTAGCTTCAGAGACAGTTTAAAGTACAGAACATCTATGAACATTAAGTTACACTCATGGTAAAAGGCACGTTAAGAAGGATTTTGGTTTGAAGTCGTTCTTGCTGCACTCAGTCAGAGCTGTATACCTGATGGAGTGGGACATGTGGGCCTTCCCCCAGCACCAGTTTCTCTTTAGTTGTAAGAATTATTTATTTTATCTCTACATCCTGGTGTGGGGTTTTGTTTCACTGCCTCCTTGGAGGACTATGAGGTACCAGCTACAGAACAGATATAAAAGTAGATGAAAAAACAGCGTGTAAAGGGTATCTTAGAAAAACCAGTAACAACGATTCTGTGTCTCTAACTTTTCAGAAATACTCTAGAAAATAGCATCAAAGCAGAGCAAGAAATTTTTCTCTTCCCAAGAAGATGAAAAAGTGGCCTGGACAGCACTGCTGGTCAGGTGCACCAGATTAGACGAAGGACCTATGTGCAGACGACAAGGAACAAGACAGATGTTACACATCACTAACGAAACAAGGAGTATTCATCAGTTACCGAAAGGTAAAATTGAGGAAGAATCGGTTTCCAGTGAACCAAAAGGGACACGTGCGACGCTTTACACGTGTCGTGCTGTGAGTCCATAGAGATGCCATTACAAAACACAACAAAACTGAAGCCTCTGCAGAGAAGTCCACAAAATTCAATCAGAGTGGATTTGCAAGAAGTCACATAAAAGAATGCACAAAAGTTTGAAGTAAGCTGTAGACCTATCTTTAGTTCAGCTGAGATGGAGTCGATCCTCCCCATGACATCTCTCCTGGTGCTGTGTTTGTGGTGGTAGCTGGAGGGGTGCTGATAACACACCAGTGTTTTGGCTGCTGCTGAGCAGTGCTCGCACAGCACCAAGGCTGTGGGTTTGTTTTCTTTCTCAACCATCTCCCCAGCTGAGAAGGACTGAGGGATGGGCCAGGCTAGCTAACCCAAACTGACCAAAGGGCTATTCCATACCATATGATGTCAGCCCAGACACAAAAGTGAGATGAAAGAAGGAAGGGCACATTTGTTGACGCCGTATTGTTTTCCGGAGCAGTCACCACGTGTCTCAGTCTCTGCTTCCTACAACAGTAGCTAAACATCTTCTGCTGATGGGGAGTAGAGAATAACCTTAGTGATTTGCTTTGCCTTGGCACATGGCTTCTGCTTTTTTTCCTTCATTATCCTGACCCGCTAACCTCTTGTTATATTTTTCTCTCCCTTGCCCATCTAACAAGGGGGAGTAATAGAGCAGCTCCAGTAGGCACCTGACTCCCCGGCCAGGTCCAAAACACCACAACATCAAAGAAGCCTTTGGGCAAGTCCACGGTGTTTGTAAAAAGTAAAAGAATTCTGACAATGTCTGCCAATGGGAGCTGAAGAGGAGCAAAGAAGAGCTAGAGAGAATAAATCATAGCAGGAATTTTGCAGAGGACTGCTACATGCAAAGGCTAGATTGTCACACTGAATTTGAAGAGGCTGCATGCTGATCGTATTTGGACACAACACACAAGTCATGCTACACTTGAAGATGCAGAAAACCTTTTGAAATTAAAAGCCAATTGTGTTGAATACAAACAAGAAAAGCTCAACCCACAGGCGTTGTGTTGTGGTAAATGAGAGCTACAAACCCAGCTAAGACAAAATTCCGAAAAGCTGACATTTAGAGCTGTTCAGGAAGATGAACACTGTGTCTTTTTTGGGGGCAGAAATCATAGAGTCATTGAATCATTCTGTTTCAAAGAGACCTGTGAGATCATCAAGTCCAACCAATAACCCTACTCTACCAAGTTCACCACTAGACCATATCGCTAAGCTCCACATCTAAATGATTTTTAAACACATCCAAGGACAGCAACTCAACCACCTCCCTGGGCAGCCTGTTCCAGTGTCTAACTACTCTTTCAGTAACAAATTTTTCCTACTGTTCAGCCTAAACCTCCCCTGGTACAGCTTGAGGCTGTTCCCTCTTGTTCTATCACTAATTACCTGTGAGAAGAGACCAGCACCCACCTCTCTACAATGTCACTTCAGGTAGTTGTAGAGGGTGATAAGGTCACCCCTCAGCCTTCTCTCCATCACATTAAACACCCCCATGTCCCTCAGCTTCTCCTCAGAAGACTTGCTTCATTGCCCTTATTTGCACCCACTCCAGCACCTCAATGTCTTTTGGAAGTCTCCAAAACTGAACATAATGATTGAGGTGTGGCCTCACCAATGTACAGGGGGACAATCACATTCCTGCTGGCCACGCTATTTCTGACACACGCCAGGATGCCATTGGCCTTCTTGACCACCTGGGCACACTGCTGGCTCATGTTCAGATGCTTGTCAACCAGCACCTCCAGGTCAGATACAAGATGATAAAGCAAACACTGAAGGAAAACACGAATCCAGAAATGGAAAATGTAAAGAGAAAAATAGAACATAGTGAAGAATCAGCAGAGGAAATGTAGCTGGTGCGTAGCTGCTTCTCTGAGATGCTCAGCGATGTCAGGGCAACTGTCACCAAGCAGTCAGACAGGTTTTGTCTTGCAAGAGACACCGTATCAAAGGTACGCCAGGCAGCCGGGTTTGGGAAGCACCTAACTTAAGAGCAGCTGACACTTTCCCAGCTAGGAGAGACTTCTGACACTGCTGAGGAAGGTGTTTGTGGTTAATTATAAAGGATAAAAGGGGTGCTACGCAGGAGCCTGTTTTACCGTCTCCTTTTACTTTCCCGACTGAAATAAGTAACTGCAAAGTTGATTCATTAAGAAGTGAAGAATGAAGCAAGGTTTGAAAAGTGTCCTGTCAGGGATACAGAGACAAGCTTAAAAGGCAGTGAGGAGCAAGGCGCTGGTGGGGAGAAACTCTCACAGAATCACCGAGTTGTTGAGGCTGGAAAAGACCTCTAAGATCATCAAGTGCAGCCTATGACCTAACATCACCACCTCAGCTAGACCGTGGCACTAAGTGCCACATTTTTTTCAAAAACATGCAATGAATCCAAGTGGAAAACCCTCTACAACATGGGTGTGACTGTCAGGGGCATTTTAAACAAGCTGATAAAAAAAGTCCTGCCCTATAAATCATCACCAGACACCAGCACACATGCTGTGTGTGTGCCCACTGTTCACACTTGCTTATTGAGGTATCAACAACCAGGACAAACAGGTAAGCTGTACTCCGCAGAGCCATTGCCTACTGCTGAACGGAGGCAAGCTCAGCACCAAGCTGTCTTGGCAGTGAAAAACTGTGATTTAGGAACTATACCAAAAGCTTAAGGGTACTGGAGAAAAAAACCCAACACCTTAGTCCGTGGAAGAGTAGCTACAGTCATTTATGGTCGTATCTACTGGATGACATGACAGGAATTTCTGGGGAGGCATGCTCTTCTAACTGAAAAATCAAGAAACATTGAACAAGAACTGTGGCGACCAGCCAGATCTGGGCAGAAAGATTGGCACTTCCTGGAGATACCTGTGAGACAACCTCCGGCTGGTGGTTGAGGATGCTCACCAAGTTGATTCAGTGGACTTCTCTAAAGGGACGTAAAGTATTAACCAAAGGAGGACTTTTAAATTAAAAATGGATCAAAGGGACTTGGAACAAGTTAATCTAAGTCAATAGAAAATACCTCGGGCCATGTTCAAGTGGAGGAGTAATGTGATAACACAGCTCCCTAATCATAAAAATGAGAGAATTTCAGTCTGTTTTTATGATTCACACAGCGAAGCAGGACCCACTGAAAGAAGGCTCCTTTCCTTAAGCAAAGCAGGGGCCTAACAAAGTGTTGCCTCATAAAGATGGCCTTTGTCACCGAGACTGCAGAAGCGTAGGAGATGTCCACAGGTTTAGATGAGACAGAAGAAGAAAATCTAATAAGGTCTTGAATGTACAAATTTCAAAGAAGAGACTGGAAAGCCCAAGGATGATCAGCTCATATGAGGAGAAGACTCTGCGAAACAACATAGAAAGTAAAAGCCAACGGGTGCTTGCTTGCTTTCTTTACAAGAACAGATGTACAGGTGCCATAAGATGGAGAAGACCAAACTGATACTGACTGAGAACTGCTGAAATCACAGAATCATAAGTGATTGGAAAGGACTTCTAAAGATCATCTAGTCCAATCCCCCTGCCACAGCAGGATCTCCTAGACCAAGTCGCACAGGAACACATCCAGGTGGGTTTTAAATGTCTCCAGTGATGGAGACTCCACAACCCCCCTGGGCAGCCTCTTCCAGTGCTCTGTCATCCTCACTGGAAGAAGTTCCTTTTCATATTTACATGGAACTTCCTATGTTCCAGCTGACAACCATTGCCTCTTGTCCTATCAGTAGATGACATTGAGCAGAGCCTGGCTCCATCCTCCTGACACCCACCCTTTAAATATTTATAGACATTAATGAGGTCACCCCTCAGTCTGCTCTTCTCCAAGCTAAAGAGCCCCAGCTCCCTCAGCCTCTCTTCATAAGGGAGGTGATCTTCTTTCACAGAATCATAGAATGACTTAGGTCTGAAGGAACCTCGGAGATCACCTAGTTCCAACCACCCTGCCATATAGGCAGAGAGGCCTCTCAATAGATCCAGTTGACCAGAACCTGGCTTTGAACACTTTCAGAGATGGAGCATTCTTGCTGGGCAACTTGTTCCAGTGCCCCACCACTCCATGCTAAGGAATTTCTTCCTAAGATTAAATCTACCCTCTTTTAGCTTTAAGCCATTCCCTCTTGCCCTATCACTAACAAGTATCTCTCCAGCTTTTCTGTAGGGCTCCTTCAGGTACTGGAAGGCTGCTATAAGATCCCCTTGGAGCCGTCTCTTCTCCAGGATGAACAGCCCAAATCTCCTCATGCTGTCTTCATAGGAAAGGTGCTCCAGCCCTCTGATGATCCTTGTGGCCCACCTCTGGACTCACTCCAACAGTTCCTTGTCCTTATATTGAGAACTACAGAACTGGATGCAGTACTCCAAGCGAGGTCTTGCAAGAGCAGAATAGAGGTGGAAAATCACCTCCCTTGAACCTGCTGGGGGCATTTCTTTTGATACAGCCCAAGACACAGTTGACCTTCTAGGCTGCACTCATCTACCAAGAGATTGGTTTTGATAGCTTCTCATCTACCAACAATCCCAAATCTTTCTCATTGGGACTGTTCTCAAGCCATTCACCACCTAACATGTATTTGTGCTTGGGATTGCCACGACCTACGTGTAGAACCTTGCACTTGGACTTGTTGAACCTCATGCAGTTTGCACAGGCTCAGTTTTCAACCCTGTCAAGGTCCCTCTGAATGGCCTCTCTTCCCTCCCCTTTGTCAACCACATCATACAACTTGGTGTCATCCGCAAGCCTGCTGAGGGTGCACTCAATGCTACTGTCCATGTCGCCGACAAAGACGTTAAATAGTAACCCAAAACAGACCCCTGATGTGGATGTCTGGTGTTTAAAGCTCTCAGCACCCTGCTTTCAGACATCCCTGATAGGAGTCACTAATAACTAGCTGCCTGACAGAATGAGGGTCTTCTCTCTCCCCTGCAAATTTCTTCACCCTTTATGTGATAGTTTAATTTTCACTGGCAATAAGAAAATTCTTCTCTCTTTCACTAACGTGTAAGAATAAGGATTAAGCTGCAAAATTTAATACATGCACAAGATTAAGCTGCTAGTGTTCACTCGCGTATTTCTTCTTCTGAGCTGTGAAACAGGGGCAGTAAATTTAATAATACAGCTCACGTGAGTCATCAGGCTTCATCAAGGCTTCCACAGAGTGTGGTTTTTTAGCTACTGAGTGTTATTATTTCTATCTCTCTCCCTTTGATGAAGGGATTTATGATGTCTTTCAACATATTTTTTCTTGCATTTGCCTTTGTTTAAACTCAGACATTTGGAATCCTATTAATTGAAAGCTCTGTATAAGATCTGGGTTCACAACACAACCTGGGACTCTCCTAAGAGAGCTTCAGGTGCTTTATAAATATGTGAGGGGTGGGCGTCAGGAGGATGGAGCCAGGCTCTTATTGTCATCTAGTGATAGGACAAGGGGCAGTGGGTGTCAGCTGGAACACAGGAGGTTCCACATAAATATCAGAAGGAACTTCTTCATAGTGAGGGTGATGGAGCACTGGAAGGGGCTGCTTAGGGGAGTTGTGGAGTCTCCTTCTCTGGAGATGTTTAAGACCTGCCTGGATGTGTTCCTGTGTGACTTGGTCTGGGTGGTCTGCTGTGACTTGGTCTGCTGAGGCGCATTTCTGCATAGTTCAACACACACACACGCACCTGTGCGGGAATGCTACAACAAGCCCTCTGCACTCCCTACTTTCCTGGCTTTCCTCGAATAATTAAGTTCATCCTTTGGTGCAAAGACGAACCAGTGCTCTGGAATTTATGCAACGTGGTTTTCTTTTGCACACAATTACACTCTAGACAATGCAGACCATTTTAGCGCTTTAAGTCACCAGAGGAACAACTAACAACTCATTGTGATACCACTAAATGGTTGTATTGCATTCTAACTGTAAAAGCTGATATAAAAATTATAGTTGAGGTTTTACCTCTAGTGGCTTGGGGCTTTTTTTAATTTCATTTGTCTGTTTTCAGGCTACTTACAGATGGATTTTCACCACAACAAAACAAGCAGTGGCAGCAGTTGAACAGAACCATTCTTTACAATGAAAGTTAATTACCTTCAGCTTTAACTAGTATTAAACTTCAGGAGGTTCCTTGGCAAAGTGAAAGAGCAAATAAAAATTTTATTAAAACTAAAAAATATAATTAAACATTGATTTTGCTCCTTTTTCCTGCTTACTGCTTTCTTTGCATATTTTAGTCTAGCAAAAGCTTTCGTGAATGAAGCCTGAATGTAGCAGGCTTAGTATTTCTCCTACGTATTGGTTTCTCTCTCAGGATTATCACAGATTGTCTTCCCTCATTTTTTTTAAACCGTAACATTCTCCCATTACAGAGCACCCAGTAACGCTCTAGGCAGCATTCATATTCAAAGTTAAACTCTACTCTACATGGCTTACTGGGCCTTCAATGACATGCCAATGCGAGCTCAATCTTTTGTCCATTATGGAGGTGTGGGAGGATAGATTGTTAAAAAACATCACACTGCCACACAGTGCCAAAAACCCACCTCACCATTCCTCCCCAGCCCTGGCAGAAGGAACCTGAGCAAGCTCCTTGTATATTGCCTTTGCATCCTATCACCGGCACAAGGAATGATAAATCATTATCAAATGGTGATAAAAACATGATCCAAAATGAAGCGTGGAACACTAGGTTGAAAATTGCTTCAAGAATCATTTGTTTCAACCTTGTTCAAAGGACAGTCTAAATTAGACGACCTAGCAGCCCATCCGGCTGAATCTTAAAAGTGCCCAGTGCTGGGGGCTGCACCACTACCCTGGAGAGATTATTCCCTGGAGAGATTATTCCAATGGCTGATTACCTGTGTGTGAAAAGTTTTCTTCTTGTGTCTAATTGCAGTCTTCCCAGGAGCAACTTTTATCCACTAACTCTTGTCTTTTCCGTGTGGCTCTGTAAAACAGGAGCTTCATATTCTTTATAACCACTACGTGATATGGTGATGAGGTCTTCTTTTCTTAAGGTTGAACAAACGCAGTTCTCTCAATCTTTCATCATATAGCAACTTCCCAGTCTTGGATTATCTTTTTGTCCCTTCTCTACACCCTCCCCAGCCTCACCACATCTGTTTTGCATAGCAGAGACCAGAACTGAACACAGTATTCCAGGTGTGACCTGGTAGGTGCCGAGCAGAGTGATATAGTGACTTAGTGTTGTGGCTTATAAACCCCCACAACAATATTAACGAACTAATGTAGCTAAGGTGTTAATGGGCTGAAACGAAAACATTACATGGAGAGCTTGAAAAAACTACTTATGAATTGCAGATGAAAATACTTACTTGATTTCAGGAAAAAAGCAACAAGACATTGGTTCATGCCACAGAGAAAGACATACATGCAGAGACATGTGGAGATTCATCACAATGTTCTTACATAACTGAGCCAAAACCTTAATGTCCAAACCCTAAAAAGGGAAAAGAGACTTCTAGTTACTCCTGCTCCTGTGGAAGCATGATGTGGAAGCAGTGGTCACTTATACTGAGCTTGTTCATCTATCAGGGCCCTTTCTGCAAACCTGCTTTCCAGCTGGGTAGTTCCCAGCCTGTGCTGCGCTCCTGGATTGTGTTTTCCCAGGTGAAAGACCTCACCCTTGTCTTTGTTTAACTTCATAAGGTTCTTGTTAGCCCACTCTCCCAGCCTATCTGGCATGGCTTTTCCTTCCAAAGTGTCTAATTCCCTACTCAGTTTGGTACCATCAGTAAACTTCATCAGTCATTTGGTACCATCATTAAACTTGATCCTGTTATCCAGATCACTGATGGAGATATTAAACCAGTTTGCACCCAGTATCAGTCCCTGGGGGAACCCCACTTGTGACAGACAACCAGTTTGAAAAGCAGCTATTTAGCATCACCCTCTGGGTGCAGCCTGTCAGCCAGTTCCCCTCGCACAGCATGGACCACTTGTCTAGGTCATAGCACAAAGATGAGAGTTGAAAGCTACAATTCAAATCTAGATGTCATTTTGGTTTATTATTTGGAGGGGAAAAAATTGTATTGGCCACGTCTGGATTGCTGAGTTAAAGCACCTTTTTGGCACTCTTGACTTTAAATGAGAACGTTCCAAAATGCTGATTTCCATCTTTAAATCTATGGGGCAAGCGAGACACTTCATTTAGATTAGCAGCTCTTGGGCATGAATGACAACAACTGTTCGTATGGAGTTTTATTATGCAGATCAAATACTCTAATTACACATAGTGAAATACTTCATAACAGTCTGCTGTGTTATGTCAATAATCCATTATGATATGAATAGATGCTTGGTAAAACTTCTGCTGAGAGCAAACGAGCTCTTATAATCCTGCTGAAGGAAGCACAACAATCTGATTGGCAAGAACCCAAAGGGACTGCAGAGACACCGTCTCGCGGACTGTTCTTTGAGTCCAGGGAAGGGTCTTGTGGTGCTAAGAAACAGAACTTCAGGACTAAACTTCACTTTTTTCCACATGCATTTCTCTTGCCATAGGAGCAGCTACACTAAACCCCAGGGTGCTTTATCTGTGCTTTCCACGAACAAGCTTAGACCTAATTTTGAGTGGTTTTGTCATCATCATATAGCTGAGAATATGGTGAATACTTGTGCATAGCCCTCAGAGCAGTCTGAGACTGGAGGGTGTAGCCATGTCCTCTTCCACTGTCTCCAGTGCCTGCTGCTGCCCCTGCTCTGGCACCGAGTCAAGCAGGCAGGGACAGCAGTCAAAACCAGACAGGAAGACTAAGAGGAGATAGGTTTGGAAATGTTCATAAACTACAGTAAGCAGAAATGAATGCTTTAGAATATTGTCCTGGCACACACAAAACAAACTTAAGTAGAGTATAAAGTCACTTGCAGCGTATATTGGCTGACTCCAGATCAGCAGGACGTATGAGCTCATCGAGTGGTTGTAGAGTCACGCTGTAATTACTGCTACACCCCCCCGTCACCGCGGAGGCATGGCAAAGCCGCTCTGCTGCACGCTGTCCTTCTTGCCCGTCAAAACAGGACAGTTTCTTGGGAGGACTTTTTACAGAGTAGGTCAGTGTGCTACAGGGTTGAGGGTTGTGGGATGTGTCCCAGAAATATTATTGCCGTAAACGGTTCTCTGATTTCTGAGGCACTCACAGCACCCCAGATGAAATTTTACACTGCAGCCACTGGCACTTGGGCTAACGTGACCCAGGATTAGCAGCTTCAGTGTGGAAATCCCAGTGAACTACGCTGTAAAGGTCGTGAAGGCACCCGATAGCGATCCATATCTGTCAGCCAGCCCACAGAATGGCCCTGTAAGCATCTGTATCCAGCCTCTCTGGGCAGCACTGAAGTCACACCTTGGCAGGAGTAGCAGTCTGTGGCTCAAGAAGCGGGAAGAACAGTCAGGGCAGGAGGACCTTCAAGACTATGTTGTTTAGGGTTCTGTTCATGCTTGTGTTTCATAAAACTCTAGATCTAAGAACTGAACAGCTCTCAAACCCCCGACATTTGTTGTGTGAACAGTATGCTCCATCTACTTGTAGCCCCTGTGTAACCACAGCCTGTACGTGCTGTCTCACCTCACGCTGCAAGGTGTTCTCCTTTGCTTCCAGAGTCCTGTGTGACTGTACACGCATCTGCTGGCACTGTAGCACCTGAGCATACCTTTTCCAAACGAGAATACGCAGGTGAACTTGTACTTTCCCAGCATTAATTGTTCTGAACAGGTAACAAGTAATTTCTGTGGTTAGTGTCCTGTACTGATTTCTCACAAGGTGCAAGAGGAAGAAGCCACTTGGCTCAGAGCAGAGACCGTGATGGCTGAAACTGGGACCAGCCAGACAAGAAACCTGGGAAGCACAGAATCACAGAACATTAGAGATTGGAAGGGACTTCAAAAGACCATCTAGTCCAATCCCCCTGACACAGCAGGATCACCTAGACCAAGTCACACAGGAACACATCCAGGTGGGTCTTAAACCTCTCCAGTGAAGGAGACTCCACAATCCCCCTGGGCAGCCTGTTCCAGTGCTCTGTCACTCTCACTGTGAAGAAGTTCCTTCTCATATTTATGTGGAACTTCCTATGTTACAGCTTACACCCACTGCCCCTTGTCCTATCACTAGGTGACACTGAGAAGAGCCTGGCTCCATCCTCCTGACACCCACCCTTCAATATTGTATAAGCTCTTCAGAAAGGATAGACAAGGAAGGAGAGGTGATGGGATGGCTCTCTCTTTTGTGAAATGCTTCAACTGTATTGAACTCAATGAGTGTAATGGTAAGATTGAGTGCTTATGAGTAAGGATGAGGGGAAAGGCAAATGTCATGGGTGGATACCAGGCCCTTTTTACACGTGACAAATTGATATCCTTTTCCATAACTGTACAAGACTGCTGGAATGCAGAAGGTCCTCTTCTCTTTTGGGGCTTCTGGCTTGATACAGAGTGGCTGCTCTATCTCACTCATTCTCTCCTGCCATGCAGACCTGGTGAAAGATAATCCATCTTCCATCTCTCTCTCTATCTTTCTTAAGGCCTTGGGCTGGGAGAGGGCTGGCTCTGGGCATTAGAGGCAGCAGCAACAGGAGTGGCTGTTTCCTGTTTGGAGGGGGAAAGAGGGTAGAATCATGAAGTGATGGAGTTCTCAACCCTTGGTGAAGTAAGTAGGCGGCTCATCAAAACCACCACAATGGACGTCTGGAGAGCAGATTTTGGCCTGCTCAGGACATTGGTTGAGGGAGTCCCTTAGGGGACACTTTTGAAGGACAAAATGTCCAGGAATGCTGGACATTCTCTAAAAAAGTACTCCTAAAGGTGCAAGAGCAGGCTGTCCCTATGTGCTGCAAGATGAACCAGCAAGAAAGACTGACCTGGCTGAACAAGGAGATCCTGCTGGGCCTCAGGAAAAAAAGGAAAGATTAATTTCTTTGGAAGAAAGGGCAGGCAACTCAAGAGGAGCACAGAGATGTAACTAGGGCATGCAGAGAGGAAATCAGAAAGGCTAAAGCCTAGTTAGAAACCTAATGTGTTCAGTGTTGTTAGGGACAACAAGAAATGTTTCTACAAATACATCAACAGCAAAAAGAGGATGGGTCATATAAGGAGCAGCTGAGTGACCTCAGGTTCTTTCATCTGAAGAAAAGGAGGCTGAGGGGAGAACTTACTGCTCTTTCTACCACTATGTGAAAGGAGATGGTATAGAGGTGGAAGTTGATCTCCAAAGTCACTAGGATTTGTGTGGTACATAAGAATAAAATGCAGCCTATGTCCTTCTCAGGCTAGGCTGGGAGATCAGTGCCCAGGGAGGATGTCCCTTGCAGCAGAAAGATTTCTGAAACTGTTTGGAGCAGCTGCTCCAGGTCTGAGGAGATCACAGTAGGGTAATTTTTAGCCTAAGCAAGAGGTGATTTTGCCATCAAGTTATTTCAAACTTGACCACTCTCTCGTGAACTCACATTGCTCTCAGGCAGAGTTCGATGGTTGGTGAGGCAGGGGCCACAGTAAGGGGTTGCCAAAATTCCTTCCGCCTGCCTTCACAGGAGAGGTGCTCCAGCCCTCTGATCATCCCTGTGGCCCTCCTTTGGACTATCTCAGTTCCATGTCCTTCTTGTACTGAAGACTCTAGAACGGGATGCAGTACCGCAGGCAAAGTTTCACAAGAGCAGAGAAGAGAGGAAGAATCATCTCCCTTGCCCTGCTGATGACAATTCTTTTGATACAGCCCAGGGTCCCTGAGCTGCACTCATGCATCACCAGCTTAGGTCAAGTTTCTCATCCACCAACAATTTCAAGTCCTGCTTCTCAGGACAGCTCTCAATCCATTCACCACCCAGCAATTATTTGTGCTTGGGATTGCCCCTGATGCAGATGTAGGACCTTGCACTTGGACATGTTGAACCTCATGCCATTTGCATGGGCCCTGTTCTCAAGCCTGTCAAGGTCCCTCTGGATGGCCTCTGTTCCTTACAGCTTGTCAAACACCACACAGCCTGGTTTCATCAACACACTTAAGTGTGTGGGGATAACCAAAGCTGATATAGATTATTACTGGCATCACGTACATTTGGATAAGCAAGTGGAGTGTGATGACACAAACCTGGGAGGTGTAGCCAACACTGCAGCAGACTGTGCTGCCATTCAGCAGTTCCTGGACAGGCTGGAGAGCTGGGCAGGGAGAAATTTAAAGAACTGTAATCAGGGTAAGTGTAGAGTTTTGCATCTGGGCAAGAACAACCCCAGGGACCAGTATAGGTTGGGGACTGACTTGTTGGAGAGCAGTGTAGGAGAAAGGGACCTAGGTGTCCTGGTGGACAGCAGGATGACCACGAGCCATCAATGTGCCCTTGTGTCCAAGAGGGCAAACAGCATCCTGGGGTGGATCAGAAGAGGGGTGGTTAGCAGATTGAGAGAGGTTCTTCTCCCCCTC
>JAOXOE010000506.1:18136676-18180182 GCA_028565055.1 Phoeniculus purpureus | reverse complement strand
ACCATTGCCCCTCGTCCTATCACTACATGACACTGAGAACAGCCCAGTTCCATCCTCCCGACACCCACCCCTCAAATGTTTGTAGACATTGATAAGGTCACCTACAATATCATTCAAAAAGCACATTTAAAAATAAATGTAAGTATTTCTATTGAAGGTTTGGGAAAACAAACCAGAATATCAGAAGGTCAGAGAAATGCCAAGACTGAGTATAGAGAAAGAAAACCCAAACCCTTCAAAATGGACATGGTTGAAAGAAGTACTCCGTGCAAGAAGAGGACCAGCAGACCTGCTAGAATTTGTCTTGATAACTACTCTGACTTTGCAATTTAAGTTTAAAAACAGCAGCCATCTGTCCTGACAACGCCTAAGTCTTCTCAGGTAAATGACTACTCAGATCAGTTACTACACGCTCTATTTTATATTGAGTATGAAGGAACATGGCTATCTATTATCAGAGATTCACTCCCTCGTGCAGGGATTCACACGTGACACTACAAGAGCGGGAGAAGTTAGAAAGAGTTATTAACGGAAGTGCTTTCATTTTAAAATGCACTTTGTGTTCTGCTCTCTAAATATGAAACTGGTACCAGAAAATCCAAGGCAAACCACTTCTACTTTTCTCCGTGAAATATCTAGCTACCTGGCGTTCCACACGAAGCACGTTCCCTAGAAATACAAAGCCTGTGCTGCACGTTGCTGTGGTTTTTGCAAGACAAAGTTGTAACACTGATGATGTAGTAAATGATGGTTTTGAATTGGTTGAGAAGTTATAAGAAACACTAGAGAAATGCAAGAAAAACCCACCCCATCAAAATGACGTGTGACATTGACTTAACAAAAGACACCTTTTCCACACTCCTTACTGAACACAGCACTTTAATGGCGTCCTGATACTGTCCTCTGCTTACACTTTGCAAATGACATTTTCCTCCTCCCGTACCCTTCTCTGGTTTTAGTTCCAGCCACCTACAGCTTGCCACAGAACTTCAGCAGGAAAGCAGACAGACGTGAGGCTAAGGTAGCAATTAGGTCATGAAAAAAACTAGCGCTGTAGAACAGCTATTGCTGATCCGCACGAGATGCATTTAACCCAATTAGATAGATGGAACTATCTAAGCCGTGGATTCCACGGATTAGAAAATGAAAGAGGGGGGAAACAAAATGCATATTTAGTAATTTGCAAACTTTCTATGCTAATTGTGAAGTGACTGCAGAACTATATAACGAAATAAGCAAATTCAACAGATGCTTTGCACGCAAGCCTCAGGAAAAAGTAACTGAATTCTGGTTTCGCCTACAGTAACAGAGATGCAGCTCTTGTTCTCCTCTTGAGTGTGTTATTTCTTTTTAGAAGAGGTAACTGACAGCTCGTTCTGCTGCCCAACAACAGCACAGCAAATTAATTCCACGTCAAATTTCAAACTCTGCTAATTACGGGTGATGATTCTCAATCCTTCCTTTTGCTCCTTGCCAGCAAGCCCACAAAGGGAAGGCAGGATGCCAGTCAGTGAGACTGGTAAGGACCAGCCCCAGCTCATGTGTGTGACATCAGGTCACCTAGCAGACATGGGGATCACATGCCATGTCACACTCAGCAGCATGATAGGAGGCAGGGTGGTGTTTCTGTGAGATGTTAGAAGTGACCTGGCGAAGGAACTGCAGCAAACTCTCTCTTCCGAGGGCACTGCTGCTGGAGGTAACAAACACACCACCAAAGTGACCCTCACACGTGACACCTGGCAGAGGAGAACACTGAAGAGTTCACACTCAGTCTTTCAGTGAAACACAGGAACACGCACACTACTATTTCAATGACTTTACACCTTCACTGGCACTTCTCTTTTCAAAACCCAGTCATTTTAAAACAGCAGCTCACAGATTTCAAGGAAGAGCGTACGCCAGCTATTTTGAACGATGGCAATACGTTACTGTCTGACAATTTAACAAGTTCTTAATAACATGAGTCAAGCCCCTTTTCAAGGGCCCATTTTGTGGTAGGTATCTCAAATGTAATGGCAGGGCTGCCTAACAAGCATTAAATGCACTATTTAGCTAGATTTGGCCCAGGTCCACGATGCTGACTGAGGTGCTGAGCGTTACGCATTTTCTCAGGCAGATTCGGCTACAGATAAATTGGGAACTGTGGCTGAAACTGGATCTCTCGATGGACTTTAAAAAACGAAACTGTTTTGTAAATATAAACAATGCAGTTGTATCTTAAGTGCCTAAAGGCTCATGCGCACTCAAAGCTAGTAAAGTATCGTCAGGTATTCAATGCACTCGTCAGAATAAGGGAACTTGAAAGCATGCACTTAGCAATAAAGCAAAAGCACACGTACCTGTACCGGCAAAAAAACCTTTAAAAATAGTCTTTGGAAGACAGTAGATTTAATCCCTTTCAAAAGCAAGTAACTGAAGGATGAAAAGTCACCTATAACTACTTTGACTACTTTGAAAAGCGAATTGTCTTCTTTGGTCTATACGTGCATTTATTTCAGCAACGGCACGAATGCACCTTCCAAGTCTGCATCCATGCTTTGACAATTCCACATTATGTTCAATTTCTGTCATAAAAATCAACTACTGTGCACAAAAGGATTACTAAGCTTCCTTTAAAAACATTTACAGCGTAAGAGAATGTAAGAACGCTCAAAAACACGAGGTCAGTTAAAGAGCTATATATTATTTCCCTCTCTCGTAATGCAGAATTTATAACACAGTGCACATTTCTTATTGCGATACATCATCTGAATTTTATGCTCCTGCATGAACAAACCAGCAGCCTACTGCAAAATTAGTCACAAAATTAAAAGCTTATTTAAATATAATAGCAGTACAGAAATATTTAAAGACAATAATGTTTGTTCATATACATCTTGTGCAGTAGGTACACCATATTATATCTTTTTTTATTAAGACAGGGGTAAAAACTCACTCTGTAGTGTTTCAAGTTCAGCCTTAGCCAGGGCATCTTCTTTCGCCTTCATTTGTGTTTCTTTATATTCTACATATAATTGTCTGGCATCCTTCAAGAAAACGTTGCAATGGCATTAAAATCCTTATACAAACAAGTTATTGCAATGGCTCTGCTTTAAACGCTCAATTAACCTTGCGAAAAATGTAAGATACATTCATTCCCTTGAGTTACACCAGTTCTCAATACAAAACGTGTTTGTTCAGAACACAGAATTTGTGTAGTAAGGGTTCAAACGTAATAACATTAACATTATAGAGCATGATGCTCACTGACAACCTGAAAAGCAAAACAGTTACAGAAATATTTCTGACCACTACCTACAGAGCTTTGTAAGAGGTCATGCACCCACTTTGCTCACATCAGCAATCTGCAAGTTCACAAACGAGAAGTTTTTAAATAGAGACAAACAAAGGCGATTGCTAGTCAGCAGTCGTTTAGAGTGACTACTCATTACAGTAGCACTAACCACATGCTTCCAAAAGCCAAGTTTGTGTTGTGGTTTGGTTTGGTTTTTAACACCAAATTCTACATTGCTAGTAAAGTGTCAAAAATAATATATTAAGTTTGTTTTCTCCAAGAATCAGATTCTAATGTGAAAGCCACTTTGCAAGTTTACACATAAAACTAGACTTGTCACAGATCTCACAACACAGTAATCATTTCCAAAATCTGATGAATTAGTGACTACAGACTTGCACTGAAAGCTTTCCACTATGAACAAACAAATTGCTGACGTAAGAGGAAAGTTTTCTTACTATCACTTAGATTAAAGAAATTTATGTACTCAAAACTGATGAACTTATAATAGAAATGCTGAAATAGACAAATTATCATTTCCAAGCATGCAGAATATTGATTATATAAAAGTTATACTACTAGACAAACCCAATTTTAGTTCTTTATAGCAAAGCCCCATCTTATTCTTATCGCATTAACAGTACCACATTTTATATGTAAAGGGTGATTTAAATTTTAATGTAACATATTGTAAATCATCACTAAATATTTTTATGATTTCAAGTAGAATGTCATAAAGTTGAAAAAACATGGTCTCATTAAAAACTGAGGAAGGCATCTTAATTAATTTTGAATGTAAAAAGTTAAGCAGCCAGTACTCGTTGCCTATAATGATAGAGGTCAGCCAAAAACATCCTGCAAAGATACGGCGACACAACAGCTGTTCCTTTTATTGTACCGGCATCTACCCCTTTAAGGACAAATGAGAAAGGTGGGAAAACACAGGACGAAATTGTGATCCATTTCCGAGCACAACTCTCTACTATTTTGGAGACAGGTCGCCAATACAAATAAGCACACATCAAGAACAACCAACGCGTTCCCAGTAAAGACAGCAAGGTTCCGTCTCCTTCCAACATACCTCCTCGTGCTACGTTTGGCTTTACGCCGGGCTATGGGAGATGGAAGCTACATTTCTCTGCTAGGTACATGTAGGAGATCACTGCTCAGATTTTCAAGAATTTACAGAGCTTGTCAATAATTTGCTTAACTTCTTGCCACTGGAAAGCAACAGATGAATCCCACACTCTTCCAGTTTTAGTTTCGGGATGTGGAAGTGGATGGTTTTATTAGAAGTGGTTTTGGGACGGGTTTATTAGAATTGGGGCTCAAGAAAAGTGTGAGCGGATGCGAGAACTTTAAGGGACCATATTCAGTTTTTATGTTAAAACACTGACTTACAAAATTAGAATAGGGATTGGTTCTCTTGTTTATCTGAAATACGAATTCTTCACCGCATGTGGAAACCGTCCTTGGACTACTTCCACCATTAAAAGTCAGGCATTATGTAAATGCAACTTCTGCGGCTTATGTAAATGGTAACTTCTGCTCCAAGTTTGAGACGTTCGGGCTCTGCGGCATACACGGGACTCAGACACGCTGATAACCAAAAAACGCTTTTGTTTAAGGCTACAATCTCAAAATAGCTACAATTAGCCAGCATTTAAACTTAACCCATTTGACACTGAAAGCCAATATTTGATGCTAAATTCTGGTATAAAATCCATTATTGCTTGTGGGATCTCCAGACAGCAGACACTAGGGGGTAACTGTCAATCTCTCCATCACGTCAATCACAGAACAATTGGAAACGTGGCTCAGATGAAAATGAGACACAATAGCTGAACAACAAAAAAAATAGTCAGAGGCACATAAATGAAGTTTAGTAGCATCGCTGCTTTTTAGAAATACAATGGATTATTCACTGTAAATGGAGTAATATGCTGCTAACAGAGGCAACGTTAGTCTTTTATGTTATTAATCACAGCTTATTATCGCTGATACCAGAATCACAAAAAAGGGGAGCCTGCACATTTTGAAGCACAATGTATGCACTGAAATTAAAGCAACTAAAAAGTTCACCAAAAATCTTACCAAAATGGATTTTGAACATCAGAAAAATCAAATCCCTGTCACAAAAGCATGAGAAATGGCTCTACAGGTTGTAAGGAGAAATTAAAAGATGAACCCAAATACAGATTCTAGCCACAGACACAAACTCTGTGGGTATTAGACCTTATAATTCAAAATGAGAACAACACTGGAAAACAGGTTATAAGTTTTTGAAGAAACTTCTACCTTAACATAAACACACACATTTAAATTCCTTCCTCATTTCTTTTCAATAGTCAAAGTTTAAACAGGAATATTTGTTTTCAAACAGACACTGTTTTAGCAGTAAGAACATTTCAAAATAGCTGCCTGTCCAGGTTTTTCTTCCCACTTTTCCGAAGTGGTTAATTTAGGCAGTGATTTTGCCTCCATACAATTATTTTTGGGCCCCAAAAACATTGGCAAATGTAAGTACAGCCTTCTCCAATCTAATGCTGCTTCTCCAGAACTCAGTAGTGATTTGTCTTTAGAGGATGTTTCCCCAAGCGGCTCAAAAATGTACAACATGAAAATGTTACACCAAACTTCTACTTCACCTTCAATAGCTGATAAACATACGGAAAAGCAACACCGTCGTCCTTTAGGGGGAAGAGAGACGGGAAGGTTGTTTTAGCTTGTTGCACTCTGATTACAAAGGTACCTTTTTTCAGCAGGGAACAGAACGGCAAAATGAATTAGAAACACGAAAGCCTGCTGTTGGTATTTCTGACTAATATTTAACCCACCGCTGCAGAGGAAGTTCCTGTGACTGCCCCTCATATTCAGCCAAAGCTTCAAAAAGCCTTGAAGAAATAGAAATCCAACAAGCAGATTTTCAAGAACAATAAATAGGAACAGGAACACTGAAAGACTCTCGAATTTCAGGTCCTGCGCAACGGTAAATTTGAGATTGCCAAAACGAAGCCACATTTGAGTCACAGATGCAGAAAACCACGACACCAGACTTTTAAGGGTATTTTGTGGGTTTTCTGGGCTTTGCTGTTTTGTTTGTTGTTTTTACAGGTGCAGTATTTATACAAATGGTGCTGACTCTGGAACGAAAAGCTGAGTTCTAACTGAGACTGTCACTTTGGCCAATCTTTAACTTCAGGGGAGGGCGATGAGGTTCTTTTGGTATGTTTGTTCTGGGGGTTCTATTTCCCCCCAGTCAATCTTGTTGGGTTCTGGTCTACCTTGGAAAGACTATCGATTAGGGAGAAACTGGGCATTGGAAACAACTAGCTGTACTTGGCATACGTGAAGCTGCACTGCAGATTTTGAGACAGAATCAGCCTCACGTTTTAGCTCTCTGCATACAGGACTGCTACAACCAAATATACTCCCCAGATTTAAAAGTTAACTACTGACAGCTATTTCACAAGTGTATTTAAAGTCACTATATTGAAACAGCTTTCCTTGCATCAACTCTCGTCCAATCAACCCTTGCACTTAAGAGAAATATTTGTATACAGTCCCTGAACTAATCGTGTCTTTGAGGACGGTGTTCTTGCACAATTTGTGCAGTAGAAAAAGGAGTAAAATCCAAATTACTATGACATCTGACCTTCAGTTTGCTATTTCTGTGCAGTAAAAAGAGTCTGCCTTTATACCAGAGCAAGACCACTTTTGATGGGTTTATAAACTCATAAAAATGTGTGACGGTAAGAAATGTTTTTTGAAAGAATATTTCTATTTCTCCTTGGCACTTTTACATGTCTACTCAAAGGCAAACTAGTAAATAAATAGGAATTACATTACTTTTTCCTTTATAGTCAGAAAATCTTCCTCTGACCTTGGAATAATACCAGGCACGACCAGGCTCTCCAGCTGTGTGTAGCCTGTGGGCAATTGAAATGTCGTTTCCCAGCCTGAGACGCATTGGGAGACTAGCAGCAGGCTGTGCTACTGCACTATCTGCTGGACATTCAGCATCCACAGTAGTGAAACAAAGGCAGCCAGAAGGGGGAACTGAGGATAAAGCTGCAAGGCCTCCCTGAGACCCACTGGCACCCCATGAAGCCTCACACCACATCAGGACAGCATCACTAACCGGGAGGTAGTACTGCCTGGTACATTAGCTACTCTTGGAGCTATGGTCCCCTAATGTGCAAGTTGGGACATGCAGACATGCAGTGAGTGATTCGAAGGAGCAGAACGATCTAGGCTGCCACAGAACAGCAAGCAATTAAGAGCTGATTCAGATGTCTTACGCTTACTTAAAACTTTAACCATGCAGCAAAGTGCATTTTGCCTCCAGAACGTCAGACAGCGCTCTGTTAGACACAGATCATTTTTGCTCACTTGCATATACACAGAAAACTTGTTTTACCATCCACTCTCCTCTGACCTGCTTCTAAGCTTCTAATTGACCTCAAGGTCAAGAGCTTCATCCCAACTTTGGTTCCCCTAACAGCTGCGAAATAGCAAGAAACAGAGCAAATTGGCAATCACTTGCGCCTTGCATCCCCACAACTTGGTGCTGTATTAAGTTGGAACACATCACAACCCTGATGTAACACCATGATACAAGGAGATCTTTAACTTTACCTGCTTGAATAAACTGCTATGCATTTCATTTTAATTTCACGTGATGATTTGATATAGTCATATCTGAAGACAAAAACAACCCACATAAATGTTTGCTGACATGACCAAATCTTGCTTAAAACCTAACTTTGCCGAAGGAGATGCCCTGCTGGCAAAACCCCTTGAGTTTAATGACACTGCCAATCCGTTTAAAGCCAAAGCTGAACCATCTCTAAACAGGTGCTGAACTAGAATCGTGGATTAAAAGAAAACCTGAGGACAAAACACCAAGAAATTAAACACCTCTGGGTCACTAGTTAGAAACTATTCCAGGCTACTAAATCAGCTACAGTAATTACCATCTGGTAGTCTACACAAAAACAAATTACCGGTCTTTTTGTTTTAATTCACTTCATGCTACACAAAGATCTTTATAGACACACGTTTCAATTGTAACTGAAAGCTTTGCTGATAATCTCCCTAGATTATGCCCAGTGCAACTATGTACTGAGCTTGAAATGCCTTCTCACTCCTGCCTAGCCCTCAGAAGTTCTTACACCACTTCAGAGCCAGGGTGTACACACTCCATCTACACTATCGCAGACAGAAGATAATAGGAAACTATTTCTTTTAGCAAGAATCCATTTCTGTCTAAACCAAAATTGCTTTCTGATTCATTACACTCCGGACAACAGCAGGGTCCTCATTTAACTAATAAAGAGTATTTCCTAATGCTGACTGGCATTAATGAAGTTGGGCATTAATGAAGTTGGTGTAAAAACCAAGGCACTCACTGCTGAGGTAAAGGAGAAGTCCTGGATAGGAACACCAACTACAAGTCCTATCTGCAGTCTTCTGAATGAAATATTTTGTGACTAATAACTAACATTTTTAAAGAATGCACATTTTACGTGAATTGTGTGCCTGCATATCCAAACAAAAAGCTCTAGTCAGCTGTTTTGGGATTAAACTGCAATTTCTCCCACAAAAGAAAAGTTTACATAACACCGCTGTCTATCCTGTATTACATTCACCACTTGAACTGGAATTCTGGCACATCACGTTTTGGTGGTTTACTTCTGCTTGTTTTCAGTGCCAATGAACGTTTTAGTCGAATTCTGTCTCTTATCTTTTTCTTCTTTCACTCATTTAAAAAAACAACCCCAACCATCCTCCTAGGTCATTCTCACAGAGGAGCACATTATAAATGACCTTAGAAACAATCTGCATTTTTTTATCTTTTTCTTGAACCTACATTATAAGAATTAAAGTTGGTAATAGTCCATGTAATTTGCACTCTACTTAATGTTTCCTACACACCACAGATACTTGATTTATGACGTATCTACTCTTCTGCTTCTTCAAACAAGCTTAAACACGCTGTTTTCATCTTCACATTTAGCTGAAGTCAATGGATATAAAATCTGTGTGATCTCTCACAAAACACAATCATCAACAGTTTAAAAAAACCCTGATTTTTTAGTTTCTCTCATCCTCCTGTCGTGCGTTTTCCTTCCAGTTTCTTGACATAAAACGCAGAGTACAATAAAATGGCACAGGCCATCACGAGGGCATGCAAACAAAGCATTTTTCTTCAGTAAAGGCCCACCTTAATTATTTTAAGTGCCTCCTTCTGAAATCTGACATTTTGAAGGAGGAGGGGAAGGAGCAGAAAGACACTCAATTGGATAAATGAGTGCGAGGCATGGGCAGAAGCTCAGCAACCCCAATCCTCAGGCAGAGCTCTTTTAAGTGGAATATTCACATTAACTAATGGGGGCAGAGATGGATGCTTGGTAAAAGGAATCAATAGAAGAACTAGCAAAAAGTTTAAATTGACCTCTCACGGTTTTCTTTGGTTCGGTGCAGTCGTAAGTTTTGTGTTTTGCTGTCGTTTTGGTTGGTTTTTTAAACTTCCTTTGAGGAAGAGCTTAGGTACAGAGGCAGGTGGTTTTGTTAATTTGAGCACACGCACCAGCTATCTCAATGACGGGGCTTTAGCACAACTCAGCGGCAAAAGCAACACTTAATTAAATGTATTGCTAATTCTAACCCTTCTCTGTCCCAAATGGGACATTTAAATACAGATACATTTTAGAAGGTGAACTACAGCTTCATTACTCGTAGGTGAATGTTACCCAGCTTTGAGAATAATTTCCTGGCTCTCAAGCAACTGAAGAAATAATTGAGATGAACTCAGTAACAACTAAAATCTGTAGCAGCCACCCTTATGTTAACCACTGAACCACCTTCTTAAATAATCTTCACATACAGCTAACACATACAACACAACTCGGTATCTGCAGCAGTCCTCTAGATAAGCTGCCCTGGTGTTTCTACTTACACTAACAGCCTAGGAAATCTCTGAAATCTCAAGCTATGCTAGCGTGCTACTGAAAAGCACCCATATTCAGAAGGTATCTCTGTACACCAGGGCATACTCTCATAATACCAGCTACTTGTTTTTGCTCTGTGTAAGCAATTTCAGTTAAGGTAGAACTTTCTAAAACCTTACATACAACTTAAGAGTCCAGAGGGTCTTTATCCGGCTAGCTGCAATGCACAAGGCATATTTTGAACTGCCGTTCCAGAAAAGGTTTCCTACAGGCCACTGCTGTTCCTTGGCTCTTCAGAAGACATCACACTTATTTAAGTACTGTTAACTAATAAGCTAAAGTAATTATTTCAGTTACCTGAGCATTCTTAGCACTGAAAAATTACTTATACAGAAAATATCTCATTGCACTTTAACTTGCATAATTGGCAGGTCATCTTAACTTCAGGGCTTGCTTTGTTGTCTATGCAGCATATAAATTTTCCATACAGAGCAATTTACTTTACAACTCAATCTCTTCAAATCCTCCGTGTTCTAAAGCCTTCCTTGCTCTGATTTTCCTCTACAACATGCTTCCCCTGCCACTCTGCCTGCTGGTCTCAGATTTTCCGTGAGTTATTACTGTTTTTTTACCCCACTACCATTAATTTAAATCCACAGCAAGAGGTATTGGCTAGGTGTCTACTAAGTGTGAGGCATCATTTCCGTTGCATTCATCTTTTTCACCTATTCTGAACGACATAGGAGTTGCTCTTGGAAAAGCAAAGCTGAAACCCAGTATACCGACTCCTTAATACTACGCCTTGGAATTTTGAGAATTCCAGCTTATAAAGATGATAAAGATGGCCTCGTACAAAATTCTTAATGAATAGTACTGTATTTAGAAGTATTATGAAGATTTTGTAGTTAAGGCAAAAGGAGAAGTGCTACAATTATGAAGAAAATGTTTTAAAAGGCAGCGTCTGCCTCACCTCAACAAGGGATGAACTTGTCCAAAGATTAATTTGGACACAACATTAATTAAGCATCATTTTTGTTTTAGTAACTTGCAAGAAGAAAGGCTTCTTACATAAGCTAAGCATACGGCTCTGGTGCAACTTTTAAAAGAGGAAGGGATATTAACTTTTGCATCTCTTTGTAGGAAAAGTTACAGGCTACACAACGCACGCTGGAAGACTAGGCTTTGTCGCATTTATGACTTCTAAAAACCTTTTGCCAACAGGTTAGAAATGATAAAGGATGTTTTCTCCAGCTTCACCAAAGACAAACACTTAATACTGATACCATTTACATTTCATTAGCAATAATTATTTGTATAAACTACAGTAAAACCCACCTTGTGTTCCCTGATGCATATTCATTAGCAGTGACAAGGGTATTAAAAACAAATGGGAGTATTCAAGGAGAATACTGTAGTAGTTTAAGCTATCTTTACTTTACTGTAGTAGCTTACGCTATCTATTTATATCATTAACCAGTGACTTTAAAAAAACAACTCAGAGAAAGTTTCCCCACTGCTCTTCCAAATGTAAATGACATTTATATTTTCTATGAAAACACAGTGTTTGCCTGAGTTTAAATACGTCTGCTAATGGGGATCTCTTAAAAGACACTGCTGTTCCTAATTAGAGATAGTCATATTTATACATGTAACCCTTCTACTATCATTAATTTTTGTATTTTTCCTTAACAGACCTGCTGCTAAATTCCCTATAATATTAAAATTAATTTAAATGTAAAATATTTCATTTTTATGAATATTAAAATTGCCTCCAGAGAAGAATTGCATACCTGTAAAATTATACCATATGTGGCATGCGCTTGAACCAAAAAATCTGAAGCGCTACACATCTGATTATGCATAAACACACCATCAAGGACAACAAAGTAATGGAACTTAAAATGCATACTGTTACCTGGAACAGCTGAGGTAAAGCTTTCACGGTGAGACAGAACCATATTCCCAGCTTGCATGGAAGTAAGTCATGCCATTGTGGTTTATCCAGCACTCTGCAGTTAAATGAAGTTGTAAGTTTTTCATTATTGACACGCAATCTCCAAGTCAGAACTTTCCCACTACTCTTTTTAGCACTTGGCATCTCCCACAAAAATGTGTAGCCACAAATTATTAGAAATATATTTGGAATACTTCACTTAAAACATGTAACACCTAACTTTCAGCCATCACTGCATTTTAATCTCTTACAAAGGGCTCTTCTTAAAGAAAGTAAATTAATAAGCTATATAATCACCCAGAGCAGAAAGATCCTCACGCATTAACCAAGTGTTCACAAGTGCTGACAACCAGATATGAAGTCGTAACATAAACAAAACAATACATGAAAATTAATGTCATTTGCAGCTCACTGGAGCATTAGTGACTGATGTCATCAGAAAGACGACAGGCAGAATAGTCTCTGATCTCCATTCTGCATTGATCTAGTTCATGTCCCCGCTGTGCGAACTATTTAAACCCTTTATTTCTTTCTATGAATCAATAGAGGAAATGATGGTGTCTTTTGGAGCATCCTGAAAAATCACAATTTCCTTATGTGTTTCTTAACAAACCGTGGTGTTAGAAGCCTTTACTAGCACACTTGTTTCCAAGTTAATCACATAAAAAGTATTAAATCAAACAAGCTCTAAAACTCCATAAAACTTACTTGGTATGGTTATAAGCTAAAGCTTAAATAAACTGAAATTTGGTGGTTGAAATCAGAGGCAAAGATGGAAAAAGTTGTAAAATCCTCTAAAATCAACTTGCAGAAATAATATCCTTTTATATGTCAGATAAAATTAATTCAGCCTTAATCTTTCAATTACTGTGGAGCTGCTGAATAAACACCACGCGTTTGTTTACAAATCAAAACCTGAAAGCCCATCTACACAGACACAGTTCGTATCAGCAGTGGCCGTTACTGCAAATACAGTTATTTTACTCATACAATACTTCAAACGTGCAAGAAACAATAGAACTAAACCAGTAGCTGTTGAAACGTTTTACAATGCATAAGACACCTTCCCACCTTTCATTTCTGTCTAGAGCAGCAAGTTTGGCTTCGTCTGTACTCCTTTTGCTTGTTTTTTTCTTCTTTTTGCTCCTTTTTCTGCTAAGCAGTTCATCCTTGATGCAGAAAGAACTATGGTTACAGGTTATCATTAACATGTAAACCACAAATGTTACTGGGACTCTTCTGTGAAGGGTAAACAGTAGAGTAGTATTTATGCAAATGCAGCTAAGGGTCCTACATGATTAAGTAAAATGATCTATCTTAACAATAACTGTTGCCATGGTATCCAGTCTTTAAACACACATGAAGTCCAGTTCTGTCACTCATGTGTATCTCCATAGCAATCAAAGTTTTCTAAGAGGAGAAAGCATTCAACTTGCCTCCTTTGCCATTCATCAACTTCAATACTGCAGTGGAAAACAACAGAAGTTAACAGATGCTAACGTATTAATATTTTTCAGGTTATGCTTTGGTTCCTTCCTAGTCCACTAAGCGCAACGACAGATTTCTATTTAACAAAAAATACAATAGTGGTGTGGTTTAAGACGCTTACCCACGCCTACTCTGCTTACCAAAACCAAAAATGCATTTGGGGAAGAACAAAGGCAAATTCTTTTCTGTACGACGTTACAAATAGCCAGGTTTTAATCATTTAAAACAACACGTAGGAAAACCAAAGCACGTGACTGCAGTACGATAAAATTCTTCATCAATAGAACATTTTTTTATTCCTCTTCTTTCTTCCGGTTAAAAGCCAAAAGAATGACCTCTTCCTATTGCCCAGTCTAAAAAAATTGGGTTTCGATTACTGCTTCTGATGTGTTGAGTATCTCATTCTATAATTACCACTGTTTTAAATGTAGTAACAGTAAATACAAAAGTGCCAAATTTGGAACAGTGGAAGGGGTGAAGATTCCCGTATTGTGTAAACTTCTGCATGAAACTCAATACTAATAATTGAAGCAAGTTTGATTTATTACCAATACTTACCAGCTGCTTTTCCAGGTAGATTGACCAAACCACAGCGTAATGACCCACTGTGAGTATAATGAACAAGAGTAATGCCAGCTCAGCATTGCTCATTTTTCTCACCCGCCTGTAGTAGAATACAGGCTGTCGCCAATCTGGTAGTCCATTGATCAGAATATCATCATACCTACAGTAGCAAATACAACAGGCTTTCATGGAGAGCTAAAAATGAAATAAGCCAAACCATCCAATTATGAAACAAAACAAATGATAATCCACAGACTGCCTGAATAATCCACACACAAAAACCCCATTAAGGGTTGGGGTTTTCCTTCTTTTTATTTTTTAATGGAGCAATGTCTTGTTTTGTCAGCTGCTAGGCTTGCATCTGGAAACAAATAGAACCCAGAACCAAATGCACTGGATTGCCTCTGCAACACCAGGACCTCCTCCCTACCCCCTTCACTCACTTCTGAAATAACAGACCTCTAGAAACGTAGATCTGCTCTACCTGCCTAGCAATCAGTGGGCAGGGCTACTGCTAAATAGGTAGCAAAGAACAGAAGCCTTATTTTTTTTAAATGAATGCTAAGCACAACAGTTGTGGGGAGGGGAGAGGTATCTGGGCTTTTGTTTTGATCTTCAGCAGCACAAAATCCGTTAGGTAAAAATGCTGCCGTATTAACCTCCATTCTGTGCCAGAGATGAATCTAAAGTTAAAGGCTCGATTTTGATGCTAGAAAACAAAGTTTCCTGCAGCTAGACACTGTATGAAAAGCTGGCTCCAAAAATCAATCTGTTTCAAAACTGGTTGACTTTACTAATGCTAGACTGTGCAGAAACTATTTAGTGACAGGCTTTCAGGTTTTCTGCACGCAGACGTGAAGTCTCTTTGCATGTCTAGGTTCACCCACTACACGGTGCATCACCATCAAGGTAGAAACAAACAAACAACAGACATGCAGAACACTTCCCTGTTTTCTAACTTTTCAGAGCAAAGTCTCAAAAATCTTTGCAGTAAACTCTAAAACCCGTATGCACAACCTGTTCATCTGAAATCTAACACAACTCATTACACATTCTAATCACACCGTTTCCAGAAGTAAATCTGCACTGAAAAGCCTAATTTGGTGCAACACATTGACCAAAATATTTTAATTAAAAATATTCTGAGTTAGTCGCAGGCCTAATTACAGGAAGAGAAATAGGGCCTACATTGTCATGCAGGTCAGTAGAACTCAGTAGTAGGTTTTTCTCAAGTAAATTGAACGATCCAGGAATAATAGCGCAGCTGCTAAACTGCCAGTCTTGACATGTAAATCAATTTAAATGCAACAACTGCACTAGCTACTTTGATAGTTATTAAATTGATACCTTGGAGATGCACTAAGAAGAAATTTCCACAAGCAAATTCACTTTTTTAAGCAGAAAACGAAGTGATCATTTTCAGTTTAAGAAAAAATACACTTTAATTCAGAGCATACAGAAAAGCTGACATCTGATAAAACGTTCGTTCAAGTTAGCTCAGTTAGTTCTATGCAAAGTATTTAAACATCTCAGGATTCCAGCGTTGTGAATGCTACCAGGAGCAAAATTCACATTGAGAAAGTCTAACTTCCAAGACTTTTATGAGAATACTCGTATCCATCATTGTAAAATCCACAACAGTGACTTTTTCTCCTCTCCAAGTAAATCAGGACGAATTAACGTCTGACGCCTCAACATACACTTATGCAGAAAAACTGCTTAGGATGTTGTTTCAAAACTTGAACTTATTTCTTAAATAAAAAGTTGAGTTTTAGCATTTAAAAATGTTGCTTTTGATAAACACAGGAAAATATATTTTTTAGATCACCCGTTTTCAAAATAAATTAGCTGATCAGACTTCACAAAAGATGCTCCTCATTTGAAAGCTTTAGCTAAGCATGCAGAATCGAGAAAGAATTTTTTCCAGTATTTTCCAGTATTACTGACACTTATTAAGCATTTGCCTTTTCCTTATACGCTTAGGCTTGTTAACTGATGTAGTGAAAACGTGGCTCCAGATTAAATGAGGTCCGTATATGCTGATGGTGTCGATGCACCACTACGTAAAACAAGACCGCAAACTAATGTTTGGCAATCGTGTTCTGTTATAAACTATACGTTAAGAAAAAATAAATCAAGACAGCAGAGTCCCTCGCATTAAACACTTTTAACAGCACTCTGTATTTACGAGGCTGCGTGCACTGTTCTGAACAACAGTCTCCAAGGATTAAGTCTCAGAATCAATGCTCTATTGATTTTACTATCAATGAGCATTATGGCTCACACAATTGGCCATTTTAAGGGAAGATAGCTTCTATTATAACCCACTTTTTAGAATATATACTGTTAAAAGATAAATCACTGCTTTCAATAGTAATTAAGCTCTGTATTTGAAAAATAAAGATATCAATGATTTTTAGGCTTTTAACTTGAAAATGATCCTACCGAAACTCAGAAACTTCCCATCATTTTAAAAGTCTTGGTCTCCAAATTGAGGATGTCTTTTCATTAAATGCAAGTTTCTCATTAAAGAATTTCTTTGCAGAAGAAATTGTTTACCTTTATTAACTATAAAAGGTAGTTAATCCATGTGTATGAAGAACAACATCCAAAATTGAATTCTTCGCTTGGCAACTTATATTAATTGTTACTCCAAATAAGGAAAAAAAAAATCTAACTGAAAAGGAAAAATACATCTGCAGTACTTTTCCTCAGATAAATGTACAAGCAACACAGCAAATCTTTGGCATGCGAGTCACACCTGCCAGTTAGCAGAAATGCAGAGTCAGCAAGCTAAAACACCCTAAAGCACCAGTATAGAAACAAGAGTAAAAAAAAATTTCCGTTATATAACTTGAGTTTTAACATATTTAGCTCAGGATTCTGTACGAGACTCGTTATTCTTGTACGAGCAAGAAACCAACTGCAAGACCACTATGAGTTCTTTCTTCTGCAAAGTCTCATGGAATAGTTTTTAGAGTTCTTTGCACAATTAATTACATTGCACGAAGGAAAACTAACTGTAGCAGCTAACTACACAGTATCATCTATTTTAATACAATTACAGCGTATTTTTCCTCTTAAAAAGGACACTGCATTTCACATTTCAAGCAGTGTCAGAGATCACATATAGTTTCTATCTTGAATTAATGAGGGCTATTCCGAATTACAGGGAGACTGCATTGGTATTTTTTTTTCTGGCAGTGTTTTCTCCTCAAGCTATCAAAGACATCCAGTATAACATCAGCCAGAACAATTTATACCTCTGAATACAGACATTTAATTATCATGAGAGCCAAGATAAACATCTTTCTTACTACTCTAAATCGGTATATCTTGATTCTTCTGCAAACGCTTCCTGTAATCATTGTTAAAGCATATGCCTGGTAGGTAAAATGCTCCTTAAATGAATAACAAACGGGAAAATTAAAATCTAAGGGGTTTGCCCAATTACAATTAACAAAAGTGTGTTAAACTCTTCCATAAATTAATCAAATAAAGTTTATCACTGTCAAGCTGATTTACCAGCAAATGCCTTAAAGCAATCTGCATTTCAAGAAAGGCATCTCTCTCCACGTACCCTAAACGTATGGTTGTCTGTAAAGTTTCACACACACTGAAGTGTGCTTATAAAGCATAGTACTTGACGTTCTGCCGCACGTTTAACATTAAACACTACCACATGAAGCAATGCTGCATGTGTGTTTAATATTATAATATTAACGGGCTTTGATTGTGTTTTAACCAAAGTGTGCGAGAGAAAATTGCTCGCACAGTGACATCACTCTATTCGGTAGCACTACTGCTATTTTTATACTTCACAAGGGATCACATAACTTTCTCAAAAAAAACCAAACCATATTTTAATTGCCAGTAGAGAAACTATAATATTTTAAGACAGGTCTTTGCCATCAGACTAAGTAAACATTCTCTGATAAATATGAAAACAAAGGTTTTAGAAGAAACAACTACGCATAGCTGGCCAACGGCTCTACATTTTTGGAATGCTACGTCTGTACCTCCACAGACTGCACCTCTGGCATTCACCAAGACGGGGGGAAAGGTGTAATTGGACTCAGCTGTACTGTTTCAAAATAAGCAAATCACTCATTCATAGAGAACGAGACCTGTTCCACTCCGTATACGCACACCAGGACCAAAGCTGCTGAGACGAACACTAAGAGGCAAGTCTGGCTGACTTCACAGAACAGAAGCAGAAACCTGCAGCTCACTCTTCTCAAGGTGGGGTGATACTGTGCCCCAAACCATTTAGGTGTCCAATTGTGAAGGGATTCCTAGCTAAAGTGACAAAGTTCCTCACCAACTGATTTGTATGAATTTGAACTACATTTCCATCTCATCCCAACAGGCTTCTGAGTTACTTCAGAAATAAAAATATCACACTGGGAAGGGTAAGGAAAAAGAAGTCAATCTGGCAGAAAGCTTTGTTACAGCAGCCAAGTGTCTCTAGAATCTGATCAAGTAACTAACTGATAACACTTGAGAGACAAAGGGTGTGGTGGTCCTGGCCATGACCTCTGAGCTTCTTCCACTAGGTCCTTGCACAAAGTGCTGCCAAATATCAACACCTAAAGTAGGGCAATCCCCCAAACCAACAACATTGCCACATGACTGCAAGAAACCTCACCCCAGAAACACTATCGCAGGGGTGAGCAGCTCAGAGCACACTTACGTGTGATGTGTTTTAAAGACATGCTACAATAATGCTTTACGAGATACAGGACAGACTGCTCTCCACTTACACACTCAGCTGAGAGTTTATCAATAGACTGTGTAATAAATCCGATCAATAAGGTTTTACCTTAAAGCAATGAGACCATATTGTTCTGCTACTCTAGCTGCTTCTTATAAACTCTGTATATTATTTCCAGAAAATCATCTGAGTGTCAACACTATTTAATCCACTATTTATAAGCAACTATGGAAGCAATGACAGCCACACAGTGTAAGAAAAACACAAAACATTACATTGGATGTACAAATAAGTTATTGTTCTAGCTCAGATTTATTTCAATGTCAATCTACTGCTGAATTAACTTCTCATGTGTAATCACTGTGCCGCACTAATTAACAATACTCTCATAAACAAGTTCAGCAGATTAGTCACATCTGTAATGTATCCAAGGCTTCAAAAGAAGCCATACCAGCTACTGCATCAAAATTCTATCCAAAAGTTGCTATTACACCTGCAAAGAAATTCCTGGAAGTCCTACACTGGAAGTCCTAAGTTCCAGAGAGGCAATTAAACAAGAAGTTTGGGGGATAACTGACTCTTTCATGTGGTCTGAAACCACGTAATTTTTTTTAACTTTCCTTGAGTAGGACTTCATAACTATATTCTCTCATAAGAGGTGAAATAAAACAAAGCACAGATTTGTAAGATTACTTCTATGAAGTAGGTGGTCATGATACTTCAGGAGAGGGTTACCAAAAAGTTCTATAAACTCCAGACTCCTGATGCCTACAAAGCCAAAAATCCTTCAAGAAGTGTCTCATGAAGCCCTGCTTTGACTTTTAAGATAACTTACTAAACACTTCAACCCAAAAGCCAAACTGTTTCCTGATAATCATTAGTTTAAATGCTCACGCAACTCAAAGCCAAAGCTCCAAATAGGTTCTCAAGCCTACTCCCTTCAGGTTCTGCTGAACCAGCTCCTGAAGCAACAAGGACAACTACCGTCCATCTAAAAAAACCTAAATTACGCTACGTACGTGAAAGATTGTAGTATCCTACATAATGTGTCTGAATAAAACCCCAAGTAGCTAGGCAACAGAAAACACTCCTGAAATAGCATGCACAAGTTTTTTACTGATACAGCGAGATACAAGTGACATAAGGATTTGCAGCCTGTATTTTTGGCCAAAGTTTTAATAGAACAAGCAATGATAACTGACGTGACTCAAACAAAGTCGATCATTGTCAAGTGTTAAAAAGATTGCTCCAAATAACAAGTAGCTTTTAAAGTTCTTTCAAAATACTAGTTTTAAAGGGAATTAACCTGAATATGTAACACAAAAACAAGCACCATGTTCCCGTTTAAGCATTCCCATTAAAGTTCCCATTAAAGACATACAGCTTTATGTAGCTGTTTAATTAAAGAATTACATTGCAAACTTAAAATATATCCAAAACATCATCTGAAGAGCTAGAATTAAGTCATTTAGACATTCATCACTGTCCTGAATGCTTTAAGAAGTCGTGCAAAGTAACTCACCTCTGCCTCCTTTCTTCATCCTTTAAAACCTCATAGATGGCCACTAACTAAAACAAAAACATAACACACACAAGAGTTTACTTCAGAATGTTTGGAAAGTTTGAATAGCAGTAGTATATTTTACATTTGCCAACCAAACTTTGCTCTTTTTAACTTTTCCCTAAAATACTGAAAAGGAAATTCGGTATTTCAATTAACAAAGACATTCATAAACAGTGTTCATAAACACAAGCAATTTCTACAGAACACACTTTTCCCCTGCTTACATCTACCAAACGTAGTCTTGCCTCAGCTACAACTTAAAGGTATCATTTGTTTAATGCTAAAAATCTTTCTGAAATTACGTAGCCTGTATTTAGTCAGCAGAAGCGTATTTTTAAAGACAGATCTAATTACAGAAGTCTCACGGTTTCACTCTGTGTAGTTTCAAAAGGCAAAACTTCAAAACCTAAAATAAATGATTTTTATTAAATCATGCCTACATATGACTTGCATTGAGAACTGATCAGAAATTCTCCCTACTGCTTTCGAAAAAAGATTTATAAGCAATTTTGCCTGAAGTGTGGAACACATTCTCCCCCAATGAGCCTAAGCATCGGTTTAAAATTCCTTTTAAACTGCAGCTAAGTCCTAATTCAGGTACTCAGCAATTAAAAAAAAGAAGTGTATGTATTTTCAACCTAGCTATGCCAGAGAAGGCGTAATTCAGTGTCTAACAGTCATTTTAAACATTTACTACTGTTCTTATTAAAATGACATCATTAAAAAATGGATTTGATTTTCTGTTAAACTTCTATTGCCACACATTGCACTTACTTGCCTAAACTGTGTTTCTGCATTTTCATCTTTGTTCTTGTCTGGATGCAACATGAGTGAAAGCTTCCGATATGCTTTCCGAACGTCTGCAGATGAAGCATCCTGAGAAAGGAAAATAAAGCAAGCTTTCAGAAACCAATTCCCAAAACTTTAAAGATGTGAAGACAACTAACCAGACACAGGAACTAAGGCAACGTAATTTTAGACATCTACAGACAAACCAGGAAACCAGCCGAGCCCAACTAACTGAGCGGTCAATTCCATTCGATTCTTCTTTCATCTTAACTTACTTCATTACCTTAATCCATTACAATGGTACTTGCCAAGACTTTCAAAGGCTTCCTGGAAAACCAATGCTGGCACCTTCTGGACCATTTAAAAGTTCAAATAAAAACTGAAAATCACTGCATCTGCGTATCTTCAAGACAGACATCACTTCAGCAAACGATCGTGCTTAATTTCTTAAGTTCAGGAATCGCTATGAACTGTTCCCTTATTAATATTTGCATGTGATTCACCACGAACACCACTTCCATTCCACTTCAGACGTATCACATATAAAAAGCTGTTTTTCTGAAGTAGTTTCAAATTACAGAGTCATAGAATGGCTTAGATTGGAAAGAACCCCAGAGATCATCTAGTTCCAACCTCTCTGGCATGGGCAGGGACTCCTTTTCACTAGACCAGGTTGCCCAGGGCCCAGCCCTACCTGGCCTTGAACACTTTCAGGAAGAGGCCATCCACTGCTTGTGTGGGGAATCTGTTCCAGTGCCTCACCATCCTCACAGTGAGAAATTTCATCCTAAGATCTAGTCTAAATCTACCTTACCTTGAAACCATTCCCCCTTGTCCTATCCTCTAGCAAAAACATCCCTCTGCAGCTTTCTTCTAGGCTCCCTTCAGGTTCTGGAATGCTGCTATAAGGTCTCCCTGGAGCCTTTGCTTCTCCAGGTTCAACAGCCCAAATTCCCTCAGCCTGTTCTCATAGAAGAGGTGGTCCAGACATCTGATCATCCTTGTGACCCTCCTCCTCTGGACTCACTGCAACAGTTCCATGTCATTCGTGCAGTGGTGGCTCCAGAACTCCAGCTGAGGTCTCATAAGAGCAGAGCAGAAGAAACACCTCCCTTGTCCTTCTTGGTGACACTTCTTTGATAGACTTCAAGATATGGTTGGCCTTCTGAGCTGCACTCATGCATTGGCAGCTTATGTTGAGCTTCTCATCTAACACCTGCAGTCGTCCTTCTCAGAACTGATCTCAATCCATTCATGACCAGTAAGTACTTCTGTTTGGGATTACCCCAACTCAGATGTAGGGCTTCATGCTTAGACTTGTTTAACTCCATGCGGTTCGCATGGGCCCAGTTCCCAAGCCTGTCAAGCTCCCTCTGGATGGCCTCTCTTCCTTCCCTCCAGCTTGTCAATGACACCACACAGCTTGGTGTCATTCACAAATTTACTGAGGTGCCGCCGTCCATGTCACCAGTAAAGATGTTAACACTGCATCCAAAACAGATCCAAGGAAAACCACCCATACCCAAGCTCCATTTGGATGTTGAGCCACTGGTTGGAGCTCTCTGAGTGCCACTGTCCAGCCAAGTTCTTATCCACCAAGCAGTCCAACAGTCAAATCCATGTCTCTCTGTTTTTCAGACAAGAGGCCATGTGGCACAGTGTCAGATGCCTTGCACAAGTCCAGGCAGATGACATCAGTTACCAATGCTGTAATGCTGTCATAGAAGGCCACAAGATTTGTCACGCATGACCTGTCCTTAATGAAGCCGTGTTGGCTTCACCTCCTTGTTTGCTATGTGCCTCAGCGTAGTTTCCAGAAGGATCTGCTCTGTGACCTTACCAGGCACAGAGCCTGACTGGCCTGTAGTTCCCTGGGTTGTCTCTTTTCCCCTTTAGAAAAATAGGGGTTACATTTCCCCTTTGCCAATCACTGGGAACTTCACTAGACTGCCACGATTTCTCCAGTACGATGGATAACAGCCTAGCAATTTCATATGCCAGTTCCCTCACAACCTGTGGGCACATCCTGTCAGGCCCCATGGACTTATGATCCTTTAGGGTCACAAACCTGATTTGCCCCCATCACAGGTGGTCCTTCCTTCTCCCAGTCCCAGCCTTTAACCTCTAGGACTTGGCTGGCATGGTTGGAGCTCTTGCCAGTGAAGACTGAGGCAAAACAACCATTGAACACCTCAGCCTTCTCTGCATTCCCAGCTTACCAGGTCACCTGTTTCCTTCCAGAAAAGCCACATATTTTCCCTAGTTTTCCTTCTCTCAGTCATACACCTATAGAAGCTCTTTTTGTTTCTCTTACAGGGGAAAAAAAACCAAAGGCTTGAAGCTTTGCTGTAGCACCAACAATCGGCACCATAAGAACAGCACACGTTTTGGGAGAAAACGTAGAACTCTGTGTGTAAAACGCATCATGGATGTGCCGAATTAGCTGCACCAGTTCCTGAATCAGGGTCTGCTGTTTAGTATGTGCTACAACAAATGTCCCGATACGGAAGATTTGTAGAGTTGTATTTAGGCTGCTACACTCACCAGGAGATCCACAAAGCATCACATTTAAAGAGAACCACCTGCATTCTATTACTAACATTTAAAAGGCAACATATTGGAAGTCACCTGCTTTCTCTGACTGATTTTATTTCTTGTTTTCACATAGACTGCTCCCCAGTATGTTCTCTCTCAAAATTAGTGTCAACAGGGATTAAAAACCACCAAAACCCAGATCTCAAGTAGCTGCAAGAGCAACAAAGCTGAAATAAGATAATTAATGAGATACTCTAAATAGTCTGTCACACTTTTCATTACAAATCATCATTTTCAAATTTTGAGTTAAAACGTGGTTATGATAATGCTGTTTATAAGACTGGACCACTAGCAGAGAGACTGGGGAAAGGGGGAAAGGATAAAGCAGGGAAAAATGCATCATTTGAAAAAAACTAGCTTTGAAATCTTAAGGATGCTGATACTAACCCCTAGCACAAGGGCAAAGTTTTCATAGTCTTCTTCCTGTCAAAAGGACATACTTCCACTACTCACAGGGAAGATTTTGCAACAGCCACTTTTAAGGCATGTACACAGAAATCCTCTCGTTAAGCATCAGCTTGCTTCCAGCTTAGTAACTGCCAGTAAGTTCTTTCATACTGCCATTGTTTCACGGGTTTATTTTTATTCCTTGGTTAAGGGAAAGGAAGAGACAGTGACTAAATATCTATTCTGAGCACAAAGAAACGTTAAATTCTTGAGGTGTAGACTCAACGAAATCGCATCAAATAAATGTAAAAATGGAAAGTCAATAAACCTTTTATCATGGGGTTTGGGTTTTGCTAACCATGACAATTAGCATCTCCAGACTATGTACTTGGAAGAAAGCGCAGCTTATTCCTTCTTCACCACACATTTAGATGTGCTTATTTTTGGAACACTCCTCACAAACAACTAAAAACCTGGTAAGGAGCTGTCCCGTAGTATTCTTCCAATTAATTCAAACAACAATCGTGAAAAAACACCCCACAGCCAACAAAAACTGAAAACTGTTTTCATGGGATCAGAACAGTTCAAACTTAAGTTCTATTTGGAAGCAGCATTATTATTATTTGTGTAAAAAAAATTTGCTCAAGCAAAGCTGGAAGTTCTAAGTCAACTCTGAAAGAATAAAGCTGCTTGCATATTGACAGTGCTTCACCCTGAGACATTATTCAACTTGAGAGGTTTAAACAAATAAGTTTACAAAAACAGACTGTTCACCTTAGTTGCCAGACATAATTTAGAAATAGATTTGTTTCCTCTCATCTAGCAACCCAGTCAGTCACTGCACAAACAATGTGGGCTCATCTTCAAAACAAAGTATTTCAATACTACTACAGCAGGTTAAAAAAAGAAGTAGTGAACGGTTTACTGGCCATGTTTTTAGCTAAATGATGAAGCTAATTGATTTACAACTAGTCCACGTAAATATAAGTGACAGAATGTCTGCCTGCTAACCAATTCATCACAATTCTGTCAGACAACACAGAAGAATGTTGTATGTTCCAAACATTTTGCTAATTAAGGCTTCCTACAGGTAGGCACCTTCAGGCAAGGTTCCAGATCCTCTAGGAGCTGTTCAGAAACACAAGTGGCTGCTTTTTGAGAAAAGATTGTGAGCAGTATATGATCCTAAATAAACTACAAAACCAATTACTTTCAAACTAATAAAGAAGCTTCTACCATACTGAAGTCGTCTCTTCTAAGAGACTTTAACTTATACCTAATTGACCACCTTCAGTAACATTTCTGTAAAGGCTGATCAGCAAAGTACTGAGTCAAGAACCGGTATTTTGAACAGACTGAGGTTTTTTACGTACTAGGGTAGGAGTCCAAAGATTAGAGCGAGGAAGTGATAATCACACTAAGTTTTCTTTTGTTTTAAAGAAAAAAAGCTCCGAAGTCACGTTAAAAGGTTTTGTTTGCAGATATCTTGATCCAACACTGTGCCTCAGGTGGGCGAGTTTCACCATCAACTGAGGGAAGTGCACCTGTCATGCTGTCTCTCTCACGTGGATACAAACATCAAAGGCATCACCGCATTTCTTGGTAAATACCCTTCAAAGCAATATTGTCCCGTCATACTTCCAAGGTTTAACACCTTCATACACACCCACTTCCAGTTACCAGCGCTTACAAGTTCAGAACTAGTCTTGATGCAAGAACACACATTGCAACGTTCAAGATCTAAGTTTGATTTCACGTAAATCGCTGCTCTTCAGGAGGGAAAAAGCCAGTGATCCACCATACACATTTTGAAAAACAAAGCATAACATAAGCACTTATATTAGGAGACGACACAAAATAAACGCTCCCAGCTAAAATCTGAAGGGCTCAGCTGGCAGCTGCAGAGCTAGAAAGAGAGTGTAGTTAGAAGAGTCAGGTGTTTTGTGCTAGAATTAGTTCTCAGAAATACCAAACTGCAGGTCTCTATTTAGGTGGGTCACAGCTTGGCCTCCTATGCATGCTGACATGCAAGTATTCATGTGGGAACTCGTTCACTGCCAACACTTCATTAAAAAGCAGAGTGTCCCTGTGTCTCGTTACGGAAGAAGTTAAAAGTTTGGCTTTTCACGCTTTTTCATGCGATCCCTTTGCAAGGCACACAGACAAAATTACCATTTGAAATGTTAAATGCATTTCTTAATGTACTCTGTTGGAATTTTTCACTTTCGCCTACAGAATGACACACACCAAATTCCCAGGGTGGGGGAGAAGAGCAAACATTACTCTCACTATTTATGTCGTCTACTTTTGGCGTTCAATTCTATTCTGACAACGAAAAACATTAATACATTTTACTGTACTCAGCATAGTTTTCATGTTCTTCCATACTAAAAGTTCTAACGTTAGACCACAAATGCATAGTGAGAAAGAAGCATTTTTCCACAACAAAAATATCTATATAGACCTTTGTCATACGTTTTAAAAAATTAAATATTGCTGAAAATGTACAAAGACTCCAATGTGGTCTCCTCCTCTGTCAATACAAATTCAGACATTGCCCTACATTGTTCAATTCCCCCTTTACAATCAAATGAAAACCTGGTGTAACACAAGTATATCACTTCACTGCCTTCTATTCCTAACGTAACTATGATTACTAATGAAGCTACAAAAAAAGCCTCATTGGGTCCCAAGAGAATTCCTTGGTGAACACATATCAAATATTGCCATAGGCAAACAGTGATTAGGTCAAGGGGAAAAAAATAATCAATGTCTACATAGTTTTCACTTACCAACATATACAATTCAAAACCCAAATTGTTCCCTTGAGTGCAATGCAGTTATACAACAAGACTTAGTTACTTACAATTTAGCAACTGCTTCTAACGTTCTAAACGTGCTCAATTCATCTTGGGTTTTAAATATGCCTGCTGATGTCTTGAAATAGACGGTATGATCTTTATTGGCGATGGGAAGGCACGTGGTCCCGAGGACAACTGTGCAGACAGAAGTTACGTTTCTACTTACTTGCAGTTTCCCCATCACTTAACAGGTAAAAAGGAACTACATCAATGCACGCATTTCATTGCGGCGGCGCTGCTGAGTAACTGTAGGATTTCCCACGGTGCACGGCACCGCAGCTCTGCAGCAACCGAAAGCGACAACTGTACAACCTACCAGCTGACTGTACTTCAGCTGTGAACCGTACACCTGTAAGTAACCTCAGCACAGGCAGGACTGCACGAGGCCTTTTCCAGCCTTTCCAAACTATAAATCAAACTCACTATAAAGCTCTTGTGTTTGGGATATTTTTAATTCAGGTGCAACTAAAACGTACGCTGTTCCTTCAACAAAATACGCATTTTTGTGTAGAGGACATACAAGTCATTTTACTCCCATTTTTACCACCTTCAGGTAAGACAAGTTGGAGAAAAGTGGTACGGGACAATACGCAAACAGTAACCTTTGTAAATTCACAACCACACTTTCCTTCTGCGATTTAGAACTGCAGGATGCACACGCTGTCCCACAAAAACTCACATAAGAAGCAGCAGCAGTTAACTGGACGGAATCTACAGCTGTCTACTAAATATTGCAGTAACATAGCTGCTTCCTACCTGCTTGTTTCCCTGCAAAGTCCACAGAAAATCATAGAATCATTAGGGATTGGAAGGGACCTCGAAAGATCATCTAGTCCAATCCCCCTGCAACAACAGGACCATCCAGACCAAGTCACACAGGAACACATCCATAGTGTTTTCTACAAGTTATAAGCACCTGCAACACAGGCTTGAGGATGAAAGTACCTTCTCCACTGTAAGTCACTATAGAATCAGTCAGGGCTGGAAGGGACCACCATCCACTTCCAACCCCCCTGCCATGGCCAGGGACATCCCACCCCAGATCAGGCTGGCCAGAGCCTCATCCAGCCTGGCCTTAAACACCTCCAGGGACAGGGCCTCAACCACCTCTCTGGGCAACCCATTCCAGGCTCTCACCACTCTCACGGTGAAGAACTTCCTCCTCACATCCAGTCAAAATCTACCCATCTCCAGTTTTGCTCTATTCCCCCTAGTCCTGTTGCTACCTGATACTCTAAAAAGTCCATCTCCACCTTTTTTGATCATGCAGTTTATCAGTTATATTATCAAAATGCTAGGGGCCAGGATGTTTGCAATAAAAGTTTCAATCTTCTCTATCACAGATATATTTCAGGACTATTTTTGTCCTTAGTGACAACCCTGTAATTGTAATGCTACTGATAAAACTGCAGCTGCATTAATGGAATGTAACCAAACACGTTTTCTTTACTGTTTTTTTAAAGTTTTTAACTTTCTCTCTAATGATCAGACTATTTGTCTGTTTTTAACTATCCAAAAGCTTTTTTTCAAAAAAGCGTACTACTTCTTGGTTTCCTGTTAAATTGCAAGGAAGTTTAGAGGAAAAGATCTCAGAAGTAATCAGAAAATATGCAATCATAGAATAATAAAATGGTAGGGTTTGGAAGGGACCCTGAAGATCATCACCACTGAAGTCCAATCCCCCTGCCAGAGCAAATCACACAGGAGCACGTCCAGGTGGGTTTTGAATGTCTCCAGAGACAGAGAAACCACAACCTTTTTGGGTACCCTGTTCCAGTGCTCTGTTACCCTCACCATAGAAGTTGTTCCTTACAATCAGCCTAATCTCCCACTTTTGTACTCACTGCCCCTTGTCACATAGCTGTACAATACTGAGAAGAACCTGGTCCCATTGTCCTGACTCTTGCCTTTTAGACAAGAGCATTTATGATAGGCTCACTAGGTCTTCTCTTCTCTAGTCTAAACAGACTCAGCTTTCTCAGATGCTCCAAGCCCATGATCATCCCAGTATCTCTGCGATAGACTTTCTCCAGTAGCTTGTCATCCCCCTTCAACTTGGGAACCCAGAACTAAACACAATATTCCAGATGCAGCCTAACCAGAGCAGAGCAGAATAGTAGAACATCCCTCCATCTACTGGTCACAATCCTTTTGACGCACCACTACACATCGATCTACAGGCTCATCCTACTTAGCCTTCAGTCATTCCCCATGACTGGAGGAACTGAGGACAACACCATTTGTGCTCCTGATCCCTTGACCATTCAAAGGCTGTTGACCATTCCAAGGCTCTTCAATCCCTCTTCATTCAGAGAGAGCTGTTTCAGTTGGATGGAACAGCTGGGAAGCCAGCTTCAGCTTCCTCTGCAGAAGGAGGCTCCAGAGCACCTTAACAGGTTGTGTCTAGCTTGGAACAGACACAAGTAGCTTCCCAACAGGTAGAAACATCCAGTGGAGGAATAACAATGTCCTGAAATTGACAACTAATCTGATGTCCTTACTTGCCTTCTTTCTTCTTGCAACGTTCCCAGAATTCCACGCATAGTCAGTAAAGACTGCTTATTTGAAATTGATGTGTACGTTGCAATTCTTTAACAAGTCACACCTCATCTTTGTGATCGGCTATTTCTGCTAGTCATCTGTCACAGTGCCTTCTCGGAAGAGTTCATTAGTGACTCAGAGTTACTTGTTCAGAGTCTCATCCTTCTTGCTTATATGTCTCGGTAACAAGTGCTTTTGGTATTAGAGTTCAAACCTCCACAAAAATACAATTCCCTGTAAGGGCTATATTTTAATAGTGAATTGCAATGAATTCCAGTTGGATCAATTTCTTCATGCTCATTATAATTCTTTTGAGCTAAACAGAAAATTGAATCTTCTGCCCTTCCTTAGGCTGAACATACAGAGAAGATGACTGATGAACATACAGAGAAGCAACATGAATTGAATGAACATTCTGTCTCTTTTCTACTCAAAGTTAGCCACTGGTTCTCAGGCAGGTTGCTTGGGAATGAACCAGAGGTGAGGAAAAAGAGAGTTCAGGAAAGCTTCAGTTAACACATAACCAGTGTAAGTAAGCTACTAATGTATTTCAAATTGTGTGTGTTAATATTTCTGACTTACATGTTTAAAAAAAAAAAGTCATGTGAAAGAGTACAAGAAACACCTGCTCCACCCTTCAGAAGGTGACTAAAGTGATGATTCTTTGAGGTCTGACCTCAGGTCCAATACAAATTATTCACAAATACAGCACATATAGGACAGCATATATTATAAGGGGAATATTCTGAGTATAACTCATGCATCATAGTATTCTTTAAAAAAAACATCAAGCTTTGCAATCAGTTTTTTCTTGGTCACTTTTCAGAGTTCACAGTGTTCTAAGGATGAAACTTTAAAATATTTTAAAGAATAGCACATCAGAATATTTATTTAAAATTTACTTTTAAAAAACATGAAGTGCAGGTATTTTTATTGTTGTCATGTCAAAACTGCCGTCAACATAATGGAAAACCTATGTATGTATTTGCTGCAGACATTAATTCTATGAGGAACTGTTCAGAGAGGAAAGGAAAAAGAAATTGAAAAGTTAGATATATTAAAGGTGATTTATACCCATATATAACTTACATCTTTGCCAATCAGATCCTCTTGGTTTTCCACAATCCCCCAGGGAGCTATACCAATGGTGCAGATCTTCCCTCGAGATTTTGAAGCATGATCTTTCAGTGCATCTCCAACATGCCGAATAACTCCTGAGAAAGGAACAGTATACAACAGAAAATCATATTATGTCCATTTTCTTCAATTATATCCTCATAAATTTGGATTTATTATAGAATTCTATTTTTTAGGGAACAACAATGCATATATTTACAATTAAGTAAAGCAATCAATTTATTCCTATCGATTATTATTAGACAAAAAACTTTAAGTCCATTTTAACTCATCTGAAAAATACTGAATAAGGTAGCAAGGAAAAAATTACACAACTGTAGAAATAAGAATGGAAATGTCAGCTGAGAGTAACTTGTTTATCTGCACTTGTGTCTACAAACATATGTGCATGAAAACATTTGTATCCTTCCCAAGCATAGAAAGAATCCCAGGAATTAACTAATCATCCAAAAGTGTAGTTTTGCACACAAATCTTCCATTCCATCTGAACAAAGAATGAAAATGTGAAAACAGCGTTACACTACACTTTCCAAACTCAGTTACCTGATAGAACTTGCAGTAGAGTATTAGAAAAATCCCCTGGGGTCATGAAAAAACAGAAATTAGTACAGAGAGAACGACTGCTCTCCAGCTTTCCTCCAAGTGCTTTCTGATAATGTTTCTTGTAAGATCTATACCACCTTTGTCTCTGTTTCAGTAGCATCTCTGTGAAGAAGGCAAGTGTCATTCCTTCTTCCTTTTAATAAAATCATGTTTTTCCTGTGTATTACTAATTGTTTTCATAATGTAGTCACACTGAAGCACACTGGTGGATTTACTGTGAATGTTACTCAATATCTGTATTTGCTTCATGTTCAGAATTCACAACTTCAAGTTGATTTGAATTACAAACAGTTACACCATACACATTATTTCAGCTATGCATTTTCTTGTATCCTCAATGAATAATGTAAGAAAAAACGCACAAGCTAACAAATTCTCTAAGTCCTGTGGTCTAATAGGTCAGTTTGCCTACGAGACAGGAAAAAGTTGTATTTATTAACTATAAAGTTTTCCACCACATCCAAAACACCAGAAAGTTCTTTTCTTTCATACTTCATATCATCTTATAATCAATCATCAGTATAAAAGAAAAGTCTTTTTCTAGATTAAAATGTTTTCTGGTTTATGTAAAAAGAGTTTAACTTTGGTTTCTGGTGAGTTAAGCCACCCCTGTGGCTTAACACTGATTTTATAAAGCCTTCATTGGCAATATGCTAATAAAATTACTGCATTAGCAGGGTTTATTTTCAGCTTCCCAGTGTGCTTTTCCTATTTTAGCAAACCTTATATTCCCTCATGGCTGCCAGGCTGGCATGAACTTGCTATGAACTTCTTGTGTGCACATAGTCAGCACTGACAAAGCAGAACAAAGAATCGCTTCTTAGTCTCATCAGTCCTATTTCTGTGATGAAATCTCTAGACACCACTACGCTTTAATTTCAATGTTGTGGATACCTGTGTTTACTCCTCCAGTGAAGATCCATGCTCCAGTAGTCATAGCAGCCTTAATGAGTCCTTTTCCAAAGACTTGCTTGAGTTTTGGTTGAAGTTCAAAATTCTGAAGGCCCCCATGCACAGAAATTAGAAGTTTAGGGAGCTCAAGCTGCCACTCTTTGGTCATCAGGTGCAGAAGAAGATCCGGCTTTGTGTCAAAAGACACACGTACATACTGCAGAAATAAGGAGAGTGGTTAAGAAGAAGAGATTGGTTATATGCACTGGTTCCTAATACATATAATCTATATCCAAAGGATAACTTAAAAAAAAAGGCAACCTTTTAGATAAAAGCATTATCTAATTAGTAATAACTAGTAATAACTTTTTCAGAGGCTAGGAAACTAGGAATAATAGAACACTCGCAGTTCACAGGCTGGGTAGGTTTCCTTTATTTAGGAAATAAGTCATTAATTGTTTCAATATGGTTAACAGTGCTAGAAGATAAATGTCTTTAATTCACAGATGTAAAAACTGAAGCAAAAAATCAAGCAGTCTGCGAAGACGACCTATGTAGTCAGAGTAACAACTGTGCGTTCGCTTGTGTCTTTTTTTCAAATGAACAAAATCAAACCCTTGGAAGGAGGGAAACAACCAAGAGAAGCTGAGTTGTTCAAGCAAACAAATTGAAACTCAACAAGGCTACTAAACAGGTGCTTTTCAGACAAATGAAATTTAGGACTTTGTCTAGATGAATGAATTTGCCTAACATGGCACAGGACCCTAAAAGTGCCAAACTCAAACCTAAGCAAGAACTTAGGAATGCTCATTTACCCCAGTGCATCAGTAATGTTCTCTGCAGTAGCCAGTAATATCTGTAACTGCTAATGAACAAAGAAAATACAATATTCATGTCTGTCAAGAGCAAAATATGCCCTCAAGGTTATACATACCCGTACTGCACTCTCACTAGCTATCTATTCAGTTTTCTGCATAGGAGTTGAGACAAATCTCACATGGCATTTGATCCTACTGACAGATGAAGCTAAGAATTTTGATCAGGATTTGAGGGCTGTTGAAGTCTTAGCACACCAGAGGGTTCACAAGAAGACTGATCCTTATTCTCTTTACTTTGCCTTTAGGGACAGCTGAGGGCAATGTCTTGACAATACTCAGGAATCTCAGACCCTCAAATTACAGGGCAAGCCTGGAGGAAGGAAAACTTTCCACTGGTCAGACTTTTGGGTAATCTGAACACGCACAAATCCTCACACGGGCCCTGATGAGATGGCACCTGTGAGTGCTGAGAGAGCTGGCAGATGATGCTGTGCCACTTTCCATAATTTTTCAAATATCATGGAGAAAGGAAGAGATGCCTGAGGACTTCAAGAGAGACGAAGTCAATGTAGCCTTCAAAAAGGGCAAGAAAGAAGACCAAGGTAACTACAGACCAGTCAGCCTCACCCCAATTCCTGGGAAAGTGATGGAGCAGCTCATTCTACAGACCATCTCTAAGCACATGGAAGAAAAGAAGGTTAGCAGGAGCAGCCAGCATGGATTTACTAAGGAGAAATCATGTTTGATTGACCTGATAGTCTTCTACAGTTATGTGCCTCATGAAAGGATACGTAGGTGAAGGGAGAACAGTGGATGCTGTCTACCTTGACTTCAGTAAGGCTTTTGACACTGTCTCACATAACATCTGCATAGATAAACTCAGGAAAACCAGCTGAGGTAATTTGATTGTGAAGTGGATTGTGAACTGATTAACGACAGAGTTCAGAGAGTTGTGATCAGCGGCACAGAGTCCAGCTGGAGGCCTGTAGCTAGTGGTGTTCCTCAGGGATCAGTACTGTGTCCAATTTTGTTCAATATCTTTGTCAATGAACTGTACAAGGAGACAAGTATACCCTCAGCAAGTTTGCTGATGATACAAAACTGGGAGGAGTGGCTGATTCACCAGAGGGCTGTGCTGCCATCCAGTGAGATCTGAACAGACTGAGGAGATGGGCAAAGAGGAAGATAATGAAGTTAACAAGAAGTGTAGAGTCCTGCACACAGGAAGGAAAAGGCCATACACCAGTACAGACTAGGGGTTGTCCTGCTAGAAAGCAGGAGCATGAAAAAGACTTGGGAATCCTGGTGGACACAAAGTTATCCATGGAACAGCAATGTACCCTTGTGCATGAAGAAAAGTGTGTCCAGCAGGTCTAGAGAGGTTCTCCTTCCCCCCTACTCTGCCCTGGTGTGACCACATCTGGAGAATTGTGTCCTGTTCTGGGCTTCCCCAATTAAAGAGAGAAAGAGAATTGCCAGAGACAGTCCAACAGAGGGCTACAAGGATGATTAAGAGACTGTACACCTTTCATATGAGGAAAGGTTGAGATAACTGAGGCTGTTTAGTCTGGAGAAGACAAGGCTGAAAGGGGATCTTATTAATGTCTATAAATATTGGAAGAGTGAATGTCAAGACGAAGGCAACAGTCTCTTTTCAATGGTGCCATATGATAGGACAAGGGACAGCAAGTACAAGCTGGAGCACAGGAGATTCCATCTCAACATCACAAAAATCTTCTTTACTGTAAGACTGATGGAGCGCTGGAAACAGGCTGCCCAGACAGGTTGTTGAGTCTCCTTTTGAGACTTTTGAAACCTGGTCCTTGACATAGTCCTGTGTGACCTGCCCTAGGTCATCCTGCTTTTGGGGGTTGAGGAGGGGGCTGAGGTGGAGGGGCTGGACTAGATGATCTGCAGAGGTCCTTTCCAACTCCTACCATTCTGCAGGCACCATCCTTCAGAGGATCTACACAAAACCCAGCAGTCTTACTTTGCAGATCATGTTTTGTTATCAGTGGTGTCTTTCTTTCTTTTGATGAAGAGCGATTCGGAGTTGTAAGAAAATAATTAAAGTGAATTCATATTAGTATATAACTTTCCTGAAAACAGAGGCTATTGTACCATGCAGAATGATATAAAGACGACAGAACACATAACATCAGATTATCTAGTGTAGCCAGACTGGTTTTTTGATTCTGTAGCATTTTTATATAATATGTCCCAGGATGTGTTAATTCACTTGGTCCTAACGTCTTAAGCTTATGCATTAGTTCGAGAAAATACAATTTTCTTACCCACTAAACAATCACTAAAACTCTATGAAGTGAATCACAAAGTTAAAAGCAGTGTTGCTTGCAGTTAGTTGAAGGGTAGACATGTTTTATCGCAAATAACTGCTTGTACCTTATACTGTAGGCAATATTCTATGCTGATGATAAGGAATCATTTGACTTTATAAAGAAGATATGTTTTCAAAAATAAACCTTAAGGTTTTTTCCATGCAAATTAAAATGTTAAACCATGATGGTTTAACCTTTCCTGGTTTATAACTTTCTTGAGAAGGGCAGTGATGCCAAACATACCTTTTCTTCTGTGCATAGACTTCAGTATTTATGATAAAGTATTTTTGCTCTAACAGTGGCCAACTTCAGTTTGGTTTGCTTGAGGTTACTCTTTTGTCATGCAGTAAATGTACGAGAATCCTTTTGTCACCTCTTTCAAGGTATGCTTTAAATTACAGATAAACACTCTTAAGGCCATTTTTTCTTATATTAAAAATACGTTTCTTTCGCTCTTGCAGCAGAATACATTCTCCATTATATGTGAGAAGTCCTGGCAGTCAGGGGACATCTCTGTTGAGTGGAAAAAGGGCAAGATTGCCCCCATTTTGAAAAAGGGTGGAAAGAAGGACCCTAAGAACTACTTCTTGCTACTTCTAATCTGTGCATGGGAAGATCATGGAACAGATCCCCCAAAGCTATGCTATGGCACAAGGAGAATAGGGTGTGATTTGAGACAGCCAATGCGGCTTCATCAAGGGCAGGTCCTGCCTGACCAACATGGAGGCCTTCTATTATGGAGTGGCTACATCACTAGGCAGAGGAAGATGTATTCAGCATTGGTGAGGCTGCATCTTGAGTACAGTGTTCAGATTTGGGCACCTCAATCCAAAAAAGACATTGAGATGCTGGAGAAGATACAAATAAGGACAACAAGGCTGGTTAAGTGTGTGTGAAACAAACGTTATGGGGAGTGGCTGAGGGAGCTGGGGGTATTTAGTCTGAGGGGAGACCTCATTACTCTCTACAGCTACGTGAAGGGACATTGTATAGAGGTAGGTGCTGGTGTCTTCTCACAAGTCATTAGTGACAGAACAAGAGGGTGTGATCTTAGGCTGCACCAGAAGAAGTTTAGGCTGGACATTAGGAATGAACAATTCTATGATTCTATGATATCATCTATCTGGACTTGTGTAAATCCTTTAACATGGTCCCACCCCAAAACATCCTTCTCTCTAAACTGGAGAGATACAGATTTGATGAGTGGACTGTTATATATTGACATGCAGAGAGTGGTAGTCAACGACTTGATGTCCAGATGAAGACTAGTGACAAGTGGTGCCCCCAAGGGATCTGCACTGGGACCAGTGTAGTCTAATGTCTTCATCAAGGACACAGGCAGCAGGATTCAGTGCAGTCTCAGTACCAGGCTCAGTGGTGCAGTGGACATGCCTGAAGGATGCGATGTCATACAGAAGAACCTGGACAAGCTGCACAAGGGGGCTTGTATGAACCTCAGGAGTGAGGTTCATGGATGAAAGGTGATCTTGCAGCCCAGAAAGTCTACCGTATCCTGGGCTGCATCCAAAGAAGCATGACCAGCAGGTTATCGTGGTCTGCATTCACTGAACGATGACCAGCAGTTTGAGAGAGGTCATTCTGCTGCTCTGCTCTGCTCTGGTGAGACCTCACCTGGAGTGCTGTGTCCACCTCTGGAGCACAAGAAGGACAGGAACCTGTGGGAGAGGATCTACTGGGAAAAGGTGGTCTTCTGATAGCAAAGGGATGTTTTCTGCCACAACAATAGGCTGCTAGAGAGTTGTGATTGTTCTTCCTGGAGAAAAGAAGTCTCCAGGGAGACCTTATTGTGGCCTTCCTGTACTTAAGGGGGGCTTTTAAGAAACATGGGGGCAGCCATTATAGCAAGGCCAGTTGTGACAGGACAAGTGATAATGGCTTAAAAGAGTGTAGAGTTAGACCAGCTAGAAGGAGTATATTTTTTACAACAAGGGTGGTAAAACACTGTCACGGTTGGTAGAAGCCCCATCCCTGGTGACACTCAAGGTCAGGCTGGACAGGGCTCTGTGCAGCCTGATCTAATTGGAGATGTTCTTGCTCACCTTTGTGTGTGTTGGACTAGATGACTTTTGAAGGTCCCTTCCAAGCCAAGGCAGTCTATGATTCTATGATTCTAATACTAGGTCTTTTTAGTTTTGCTTAGAATCTTAATGACCATTTCTGCCATTTTTGATTTCTTTTGCTATAACCTCCAGGAGCAGATTTAAGATGTAAATAAGAGATCAACCACTGCTCTTTCACCCTGAAATGTCATGCCTGGTGTTATGTGTCTGTTGTAGAAATGACCAATTCTGATTGTAAATTGTTTAATTTCTTCTTTAAGGGAGTGATACATGGACAGGAGGCAAGTATCAGTAGCTATGTGTCAGCAAAGCAGAGCAAGATAGGAAGCAAATTACAGTTTTGAAACAGAAAGACTGTGGATTGACCTGACTGATATCACTGTAGCATTGTGAGTGATAAGTCACCAGTTTCAAGCTGTCATGCCTATTTAAGCCTTGAACTAGCACAGTAGTAGTCAATAAGGGTGCTACTTGATGCCAACATTCATTTCACTTTTCAATCAAATGGTTTCTTGAAAAATAATTGCCCACCATCAGTCAGAGAGCAAATCTGCTTGCAAATTTGTCTTCAATGCCTGAGGACAAAAGCTGAAACTTCTCAATGGTAAAATCATAGCTCTTGTTAGTCAAGCGCTATGAGTGCAGATGGTGAACTCAGTGAACAAAGTAAAAAGATTCAGAATATTGTATTTCTTCAAATACAATCAGTTTAGAGAACTTCCTGTAACCTTCAGTCTAAACTTGCTCTTTTGCTTCTTTTCTCTCCTTAATGCGTGCAGAACCGGGTGGCTATTTCACTTACCTTAAGTAGAATTCCACCACTGCAGACATTTCTTCAAGCTAAAGACTGACTCCTTCAAAGTGTGGTCTTCACATAAGAAATAGGTCTGATGTAATTCTCATAGAATTCAACATAAAATCTGTCATTTAGACTGAAACTGGACCGGTTCCTTATAAATTAATATTCTTCACATGGTAAGTCCTATCCAAGTACTACTTCGCAGTGGAAGGACTGTCAATGATTTAAATGGGCTCTGGACAGATGCTTTTCTGTGTTACTTTCCCTTTTTCTCCACGTAAGACACCACATTATGAATTCTATAAAAGTTAAGTATTACTTTACTACAAGAACAATGTTTGCTGCCTGTTTCATGCAAGTTTCAAGATTGTCTCTTCTCTGAAAATCATTGATGGCTTTTAAAATTTTTTTAACAGTTTTGAGAAAATGCAACATACTTTAAAAACAAAAATACAACTTTTTATGCGACTGACATCCTTATATAGTGCATCATTTTGAGGATATCAATATTAGAAAGTCTTTCTACGAAAATGTTTGCACACATTGAAATTCCACTGACATTCTTTCGAGCTTCCACGCACCATAACGTTGCTTCTACAGCTGCAAACACAGTTGGATTTCTATCGTACATATTAAATGTATCATTGTAATGCATGAATTAGGAGTAATGTATTAACGCCCTGAAGCTTTCCAAATAGACATTTTCCACTGAACCTTGAATACTCTGATTAAAGAAATTTCAGTTCTTTACAGATAATCTCTTAAAAAAAAAAAGTTGGCATAAAATCCAGGCACCAATTAACAAAAGAATGTTAAAGGGTTTTTACTTTGACTGTGGAAAGGCAGCCAGTAAATAAGAAGAAAAAGCAGAACTGCTTTCACCTGATGTCAAGTTCAGTGCAAAATTAGTCACAGCAAGATTGTACCCTTCCAGTTCACAATAATGACCAGAATGTTATTTTGAAATTGTGTAGAATGTTGCTCATAATTGGAATGGAAACACTCACATTAGTCTGATAATTGCTCTCATAGTTACATTAATAAATTGCCACTACATAGTGAAATGAACTCATGCATGTTATATCTTCAGCTACTAAGGCAACTGATACAAACAAATCACATTAGTTTTCCTCTTTTAATTGATTTATTAAAAAAGCTGTTAATAAAGTGTATATATTTCCGCATCCCTCTCAGATCTTTCTGTAGTTGTTAAGATTGAAAACTTCCCATAAAAACAATTTAAATGTGTACAACATTCTTTCAACATCTTTCTTAAACATTAATTGGACAAGCCACTTATAAAGAAAACATGAGATTGCTAGACATCCAGAAAACCCAGTGTTGCAGGATCATCTGTGGTTACATGAAAGGCCACTTTAGTAACTGAACTTATTAATCACTGCTGAAATCTCATCTACGTGCTTCTACATAACCTGCTGCACCTTCAGCTATCCATATGGTAGATTTAAGCACTTAGTGCAGAACCTCTGCAGGTTCTTTTAACAAAAAATGGTAAATGGTATCAGCAAAATCCAGGCTGTTTGAGAATTTCTGCTTGTCTGTAGAAATGAAATTAATGGCTCAGTCAGCAATACGTAAATCTAGATATTATTTATTTTTTCTTCTAAAACCATGCGTTCTATTATAATGTCAGTGTAATTTTAATTTTCAATGCTTATGATGTCATCATTAATTGTCTGGTGGTGAGTGATATAATATTATACCACATGCAAAGTAAACATACTTACTATCAAATTTGGATACTTATCATTAAAATCTAATTCAGCTAGTTTCAAAGGAGGAAATAATAATCTGTCAGTTTAACATGCACTGATCTTTTCTGTTACTTAACTGAGTTTCACAATTATAAATCTGGATTATGGCTTCCATTAATAAATTCCTCTTTTTTCTTCGTTGCCCGATTCAGTAAAATTTACCAATTTTGCCATTAGCACAGACCACGATATGCCTCTCTTTTTTAATAATTTTAATGTGGGGTAATCTATTTCAGGAAAGAACATAAGGAACAGGTGGTGAATTTTATGTCAATTTCTTCCCTGAGGCTTTCCTTGATGTTCGTCTGCTTGCTAAATTTTGCTGTTTTATAGGGTTATTCTATTAGCCAAATGTACAACACTAATCTATACTTGTCAGTGCAAATCAGCTTGTATGCTATAGGGCTACCTGATATTCAGTAACTACAAAATAACAAGAACAAATGTACATCTATCATGTTTTCTTTCTTTTCTCTCTCTCAGTCCCCCTGTTGATGTTCCAGGTTCTCTGCTCTTGGATTTGAAAATACATTGTCTGAGCATTTTCAAGGATTATGATGTACTTGTTCCTTTTGACAAGCTAAACCATGTCTCTAAGCTCCATATTTACACAACTTTTAAACATGTCCAGGGATGGAGATGTTTAAACAACCTCTGTGGGCAGGTTGTTCCAACGCCTGATGACCCTTTCAATGAAGAAATTTTTCCTAATGTCTAACCTAAACTTCCTCTGGCACAACCTGGAGCCATTTCCTCTTGTTCTATGAGTTGTTACTTGTGAGAGGAGACCAACACCCACCTCTCTGCAACCTTCTTTCAGGTAGTAAGACCACCCCTCACTGTCCTTTCTTCAGGCCAGAGAGTGGTGGTTCTTTTAGCTGCTCCTTATTAAGGCTTGTTTTCCAAATGGAAAAGATCTTTTTTCCCATAAATTTAAAGACAAGAGTTTCACTCTTTCTATTAATAAAAATGCAGCTCTTACTAAAGCAGCTTTTTACCTATAATTTACCCTAAAATAGTTTGGAGCTGGAAATATAACCACAGGATCACATTCATATCTTTTTCACTGACAAACACTCCATAGAATAATGAAACGCGTATTTTCTTTCCATTTAAAAATACGAACATTTACTGGTTATGCTGTGCCTTGGTCATATGAAATATGTCTTTCTCATTGGTGACAGCCAGGAATGACACCCATGAAAGAGATACTTAGTGATTTTTTAAAATCTGAAGTAGTTTTCCTGTTAAAGAGATTATTGAATTTCTGGATCTTTTACAGATTTCTTTAATTCATGAAGAACTTGACTACTCCCATGTTTTGGGTGAGTTTTAATGACTATTAATAGATGGCAGATAAAATCATCTTCCTATCAAAATAAGTTCATAGATTTTCTTGCAATGAACATTCTGTCTGCATTAATCTCTGTATTTTAACTTGTTATTTAGGTCTCTCAAATTTTCAACTTCTTTGTCTTCTTTTTTAATAAATTCTTCAATGGTTTAATTCCTGTGCACTCTGTGACAAGATATATCTTTCTTTCATGTTCACTTCCAATTTTATCTCCACAATTTGTCTTCTAGTATGTTTCCGTGAGCGCACAGCATATACCTTGGATTTTCTCCTGTTCTGACATGGTACTGTGACAGACACCAGAATCCTGACAATCAACCCTCTAGCGAAACTGGAATCGATAACTTCCCTGAATCCTTGGTCATTTCTTTCTGCCCAAGACTACTTTGTCCAGACAGGCAGTTTATTGCCTTACAGTCATCTTTAAGGACATCGCTCAAAAAGCTCTAGTGATGACCATGTCTCACATATACAAGTTTAATTCAGTGTATTTCTATATTAGTAGACTGTATCTTTTAATTTTTCTCAGTTTTGTGAAGATGCCAACAGCATGGTTCGGTTCATCCTCACTAGTGCTGGGAGAGGTGTCAATTTATTCACACTAGACAAATGTTATTTTCTGAATCAAAGTCTCTCTTTAGCAATGGCCTGGAGATTTTTAGGTGATCTGCTATCAAATGAACATAAGGTGATTGTGATACTCACAGAGAAATGACCTAATTTTATACCTGTTTATTGGTGCTGCAGTGTTTTCACTGCTGCCCAAAGCAATGTCTTGGCCACAATGTGTTGTGTACACATCTTTCATTCCCAAAGTCCCCGGTTCAGATAGAACCATAGAGATCTTTATTTCACGTTAAGCCACATACAAAAAGTGTATGCATGGATTAGCATGGGTGCTGTAAACATCTCTCCAACTTAATGGAGCAATGCTTTCACATAATCACACTTTGGTATCACTTTAAATAGCATTGTTTTATAATTAAATGACTTGCTCAAGCAAGTTGGTGGCAGAATAAGGATTTTCCAGTTCCTAGCTTAGACACTGGGCCTCTGACTTCATTGGAAGGTGAACCAGTATATCTAACTGGTTTATGCCCCAATACATGTCTGGAGAATGGTAATTTCAGATTTGTCAACTTTGCAGACATACCCAGCAATGGAAATCATAGCTGAACTCTTAAGCTATTTAGATATGAAGGGACTGCTAGCCATTGGAAGACAATTGAGATATCAGCATATTAGCATGCCTTCAATCTTCATAAAAGCCCCTCTTAAGCTGCATCACAGCTTTTGCAGTTAATTCTGTTCATCAATTCTTCGGCACATGATACATAAAACATATGATATGGTCTTAACACTAATTAATACTTAGACTGAAGTTACGAAAGAATGCTGTGCGTTCTTTGCAAATGTGTTTTCTTAATTAAAAAAGCTAAGAGAAAAACATGGTTACCATGGCTTTATTGGAGTGGCCTCCTCCTTGGAACTCAATGGTTCCAAAAGCATCCGTTGGGCTGAGCTGTGTGTGCTTGCTGATGGACCACTTCTCTGATTGGATGTCATTGCGAGTAAGCCTGCTTTCATTTTTCTCATTCTGAATAACAGAGATGCTTGGAGTCAGTCCAACATGCTGGCCTATTAGACGCCCACAGCAACACCTACGTTATTAAACAAACAGAAAACTTGAGTCACGTGTCTGCATAAACTGAATAGATAAGCAAACTACCTTAAATGACCAACAAATCTTAAGAAAAGAAAAGAAAGCTTTTCAACTTTCCAACTGAGCTGTACCTGGAAGCAAAATAGTATAGATATTATATTTTCTTTTTATGATCTTATTTACTTTGGACACCACTGTATTTCAATAAAATCACTATTTGTTCTAAATATGTACAAGATTAAGTTAAAGAGCATTTTAGTATCATAGTATCATCATAGTATTATAGTATTACCAGGGTTGGAAGGGACCTAATAGATCATCAAGTCCAACCCCCACCACACAGCTCAAGGCTAGACCAT
>JAOXOE010000506.1:18096833-18136576 GCA_028565055.1 Phoeniculus purpureus | reverse complement strand
GACTTTTTAGGATATCAGGTAGCGACAGGACTAGGGGGAATGGAGCAAAGCTGGAGCTGGGTAGATTTAGAGTGGATATGAGGAGGAAGTTCTTCAGTGTGAGAGTGGTGAGAGGCTGGAATGGGTTGCCCAGGGAGGTGGTCGAAGCCCGGTCCCTGGAGGTGTTTAACGCCAGGCTGGATGAGGCTCTGGCCAACCTGATGTAGGGTGGGGTGTCCCTGGCCATGGCAGGGGGGTTGGAACTAGATGAAGGGTGTTGGATAGAAGGGACCACAGGTCCCTGACTGGTTCTATGATTCTGTAACTTCTTGCCAGTGAGGGTGACGTAGCACTGGAGGAGGCTGCCCAGAGGGTTTGTGGAGTCTCCTTCTCTGGAGAGGTTTGGGCCTGCCTGGACGTACATGTTCTTGTGCGTCTTGATCTGGTCGTCCTGCTGTGGCAGCGGGATTGGACTGGATGATCTTTCGTGGTCCTTTCCAATCCCTAATGTTCTATGAGTTATGGGTGTGAGCTGGAAAACAGGAGGTTCTGTATAAATCAGAAGGAACTTCTTCCCAGTGAGGGTGACCGAGCCCTGGAATAGGTTGCCTGGGGGCGTTGTGGAGTCTCCTACTCTGGAGATGTTTAAAACCCGCCTGGACTTGGTCTAGGTGATCCTGCTGTGGCAGAGGGTTTGGACTAGACGATCTTTCGAGGTCCCTTCCAATCCCTGGTGTTCTGTGATTCTGTGAGGGTGTACCACAGAACTTGGGAGATCAATACCTGGAGGCAGTCAACTATGTCACAGGTTTCTGCAGATGTGGATGAATGGGAGACAGAGTTACTAGCAGCATCAGAGACTGCCAGCTGGAAAGTTGTTCATGAGAAACTAACCTTCTGATCAACTGTGTTGCTTACTTTTATAAATCTCTCCATATGCCTTGTGGAAGTGTGTTGAGTTAATGTATTTTGATATATACAGAAGTAGCCAGTAGCATGACATGCTGTGAAATAGATGTGTTTGGAATCAAAGTCGGAAGGAAAGCATTAAAATTACTTTAGCTTGGCAACTGGCTCTCCTAGGATAATTTTTAAAAAGTCTTAAGAAATTGATGGAGTGTGCAAAAGGTTTGTCTTCACTAAAATGTGAACTAAAACTCACAGACAAGCACGTGGATTTGGCTAGTCTACTGTTTAATGATTAACAAGAGCAGCAGAATAAAATGTCAAGTTTAAACTTGTGTTGATGAAAGCATTGAAAGAGAAACAGTTTCAGAAACTGTAACAGTTGATTTTATGTAACTGGTTCATTTGTTGTTCGTGTCTTTAGGGCTCCTGTATTGCAGTATCTTAAAGTTGTTGCGTTCAGTTAGACGCTGGTTGTTCTCCTTGGTGTTGGGGGTTTTGTTTTTCCTTTTGTCAAGCAATATGAAACAGTAATTTTGTGAGCAGAATAGGGTAAAAAAACCCCAACCCTGTTCTAGAAACATGGGTATCATGCTGGGTATAGGACAGCTTGGGAGGGAAAATAAGCTTGTCAACTGAACACTTTGTGTATATAGCTGATGTCTGTTAAAAGTCCTGGAATATATGAATGTGAGGGAAATACCAGAACAAAACTGTCCCCCAGAATATGTTGGTTTTCTATGTGGTTGGTTGTTTTCTTTTTGTTTTGTGATTTATTTTTTTTTTCCTGTTTTTTGCAGGGTTTTTTGGGGGCTGGGGGTGAATAGTGATCTTTTGGATGCGTTGTTGTGGCTTTAAGGCCCATGGTCAGAATTCCACACTCAGAGCCAGCATGCATGATGCCACTGTTTGAACAGGGTGATTGCATCCTTGCTCCATTCCCTGTCTGTGTTCCTGTTATTTTCTTTTTTAGCTGGCATTGTTGTTCGTATGGCCTTTTGGAAACGTGGCTCAAAGGAGTAATCTGGCTGAAAAAAGATGTTTTAGTTTTAGCTTGCTGATTGGGATTTGCACGTGGTCAGATGAATTCTTTCCTCAGTGCAAGAGGCAGCTGAAAGGACACAGCAGGGGATGGCCAGTGATTTTTAAAGAGCAGTATACAATTATATCAGCTTGAAGTGAGCCTGAAGTAAAGACAACTGCAACTGCGGCTGGATTTCTCAGCTAACTTTTAGGAATTGTGGTCTAGATAATCTGTGGTAGATCTTGTGTTATTTAGGTTACCAGGTCAGAGACACAAGAGTTTATGGCATTATTGCAATGCTGGGAATTCAGTCCTGCAGGACTTTACTGGGTTGACAGTCATTATTCATGTGAATGATTTCATTGGCCTAGCTCAGACCAAAATTCGATAAATCACTTAAATCACTTGCACAAGAATTCTTTGACCTTTGTTTTCTTCTAACAAGAGACAGTGTATAATGGATGCCTGCAGATGATGCTTTATGAAACTTGCTCCGATTTTACAGAACCCTGAGGGAATGATAATGCTATATTCCTGCTATTCTCTCTTTTTTTTTAACTTTCCTACTTGCATAGTCTTGTTCCTCCCTCTGTCTTCTTTATCTGCTATGTGTCTTGGCCTTTTTCTTCACTTCATGATTAAGATAGTCTGTTGGATTAAAATCTCTATGCCTTTCTTCCATTTCTAGTTGAAAAACCGGTATGGTTAGGTTAATCAAAAAGACTTCAGTAATTAATGTGACCTGCTGCTGGTTAAGGTAGCTCTTATTCCTGGTTAAAAAGGAAAGGTATATATTAATCTAAAATAGAGGCAGAAAACTTTGTGCGATAATGCAGTGAAGCCAAACTGGACTGTAACTAATTCAGTGTAGAAAGATTTATTTAACTATTTGTTAGACTTCTCTTATTTTGATCATCTGGCTTTGGAACTATTTTCTGTTAGGTGTCTTCAATGGATACCTCTATGCTTTTTAATTTTTTTTTAAATTTTAATGTTATTTTTCTTCATGGTTATTACTACTTTTTAAATAACGTCAGGAAAATTATATCTTTCCACTTCTGCAAGGGTGTCCTATGTTTCTGACTGCCTTAGGTCTCTACTGAGGGTCTTCTTAAAGGCCGGACCCCTCAGGAAGTAGTGTGTTTTTCATCAGACCCAGGCAGTTTCAGTTTGCCTGGATACTATGGTTACAGGATCGATCTTCTTTCACTTCATTAACTTGCTGTTTATTTACCTCAAAAGTGAGTTGTGGCAGCCACATTGTCAGACTGTTCCAGCTGCACAACTTTGAGAATTGGTTTCACTTTGGTCCTCTACAGGAGACTTCATAGTTTAAAGCAATTCCTGCTGAGAGTTCACCTGAATTCTGCTCGGACAGGAGGTAGATCCATGAGTTTAGCCTGTTCCACCAAGGAGTTCAGAAGTAGCATGTCCATGTTACATTCTGTAAGGACAGGAAGGGAAGGGACAATGTCACATGCTATAAATCAAGTCCTGTGTTGGCCAGTTGTCTGTGTCTCCTTCATATTTAATTCAACTGGCTGTGCCTACAGCACAACAGGCACTGATGCCTTTTTGTGCTGTAGGACCAGTGCCCTTCAGTGCACTGGGGTATATATGGTTGTTCTCTTGGGTTGCAGTTAACCTCTTCAGGTTACACATTTGCACTGTCTAAACTGATGATGTTTAACTGAACTGTTGATCAGTCGTGGTAGCTTGCCTTATTTATGCTCGAGTATCTTGTGGGTGTAATGTCTGCCCCCACTATCTACCCTTTTCCTGCCTCCCTAGATTCTTTAATAGTTACCCACAGTATTTTTTGAATGCTCGGACAATAACTTTGTGTCAGTAATACTTTGCCAGAGTACCTAAGATACTTTCTCTGTCACTTTGCAAATTCTCAACTAACTAAAAAGTGAAACTTCTTTTGGAAAGGCTATCTTGCTGTAAGATTTTACAGCTAGTTAAACAAGATAATAAAAAGGGCACAGTGTTCCCACCTAGCAAAACTACTGGTGTTATGATGTGGTCCATATTGAAACTTGGGAGAACGCAAATGAGTGACATGCTCTGAGAATGTGGAGGCTGGTAACCTCGGGGGTGGGAAGTGGAAAAAGTCTTTCTGTGGTGTTACTTCACTGAGGGTGAAGCAGTAGCAGGGTAGCAGAAGTGCTCTGTGTTATGAGAGTGCAAGTATCTCTGTGCAGTTGTCCAGCTCCCTAAGAGCAAGCACACTCCCTGCCAGTGAGTGAATACTCTGCAGAACATGCTGTGCTCATTTTCTTCCGCTGGCAAAACACCCTGCTTGTCAGTTTTCTGTCTCGTATTTTCTCTGACTGGTTGTAGTCAGGGATGTAGAGGGGTAATAAGGGAAGATCTAATGGACCCAAGTCCTATTAGAGATACGAGACAAAAAGAAATTAGTTGAAACTGAGCATTGATGAGACTGAATGGAGCATGCTTCAATCTTCTGCGTAAAGGACTGGTCCAGTTACCACTGCTTAATGTCCTGTGATAATTTTAATATTTTTTTTTTGTGATTAAGTTTGCTAATTCTTTAATTACTAATGCTACAGTGCTGTGGCTCCCTGTTTTCAGTTTTGCTGATGCAGCTGACAGTGGGATTATGATTAAATTGTATCAAGTAATATGACCTGAATGGTTAAAAAGAAAAAGGTAGTTTCATTCCATTTCACTGATTTGGTTGCAGTGACAGCCCTACATATAGTTGGGTCAGTAGCTGAGGGAGTGGCGGACGGTGATTTAAAAAAAAAAAGGAGTGGTGAAGGGGAGAACCTCTATGACTGGTTTTGCCACTACTTGAAAATGTATGTCAGACTTCCACAGGCTTGCACAGTGGGGCAAGGTAGACTGTGTTAACAGCTTCCCTTGTCTCAGTGGTAGATAAGTCATCTCTGTTCACTGTCCCTAAGCTGCCAGTTTACAGCTTTGGGGTGGGAACAAAATTTATTGCACTGTCACCATCAATTTATGCCAGACTTCTTGTCTTGAGAATCTGCTTCAGTGTATGGGGAGTTTACTGAAATCAACCTACTTCCATTGAGTGCCTCTGCACTTAGTGTTTAATGTTTGGAGAGCTGCAGTGTTAGGGTACAGCTCGTATAGATACTGCACATGTATGATTTTGTTCAAAATGAACTGATCAGTTCTTTTCAGTGGCAAGGAAGTTCTTCTAATCTTAGCTTAAAAAAAAAAAAGTCAGGCAGTCTTCAGGGAGTTTACAGAAATTTTTAACTACTTCTATTTATAACGTTCTAGCAGAATGACCAAACTGTTGTGATCCTGGTATATGTCAGAACAATATGATGTCAGACTGCATGTTTCCCAATATGCAGTCTTGGGGAATTTCAAGGATGAGTCAACTTCTGACCTACTTTTTCTGAGGCAGAAGGCAGAGACTGTGAAATCAGCTGTAGTATAAGAACTTACGCAGATTATATCCATGGCACAGCCTTGTGATTGACTACCTTGGTGAATACAGAGATCCTAGGCAAAAGAAGTACTAGAAGTCTGTGCCAAATTTTCTCATCATCTGAGTCAACCTCATGCTATGGTTTTTGAAAGTTTCCTGGATTCCACACCCTGGAATTCTAGAGGTAATAAAAACTTTGTGTAGCTTTATATATGTGTGTGTATGATTTCAAGATCTGGAGGAGGCTTTATTTGTGACAAACTGACAGTAATATTTAAGAAAAGGTGACAAGAAAAGACCCTCACTCATTTTTTTAAGAATGGTTGCTTCTTTAGTGTTAGCCAACAGTTTTGACGTATGTGGTTGCTTTTTCAGTGTTCCTGTGATCATTCCATTTTTTTATTTTATTTTTGCTTTTTTTCCTAGAGATGTGAATTATGCCCTCATAAGGATGGTGCTTTAAAGAGAACAGATAATGGGGGTAAGTTTTACTCTTATTTTTTTGGTAAATTCTCTTATTTTGTATTAGGGATGTAAGTCTGTGAAAAAAATGATTATAGGGATCCTAAACATAAATGAAAACACTAGCTGGTTTGGACAGAGCAAACTAATTTATAGTAATTTTAATATATCCAGTTTAGGTGGAATTTAGGTTGAAAACATAAAATGTTCATTGTTTTCCTTCTAGATGGAAAAAAGTTACCATGAATGAGAAACCACATTTTATTGTAAAATTGTGGATATATTTTATGTGCATTTAGTTCGACTTTAAATGTTTGTAGAACGCTGGTGACATTCACCATTTGTGCAGGAAAGTGGAATTTTTCTGTCTGTAGCCCAGACTGAATGTATCAGTGCGTTTTCAGAGCATAGCTCTTTCATGTTTGGTTTCCTAATAGGCTCTGTTATAGGTGAAAAGTCGCTGAAGTGATTACCCATTACCCACATCTTTCTAATTTCATCATTCAGTTTATCATCAGTTCTGCTCCCACCGAGTAGAACCACTAGCAAAAGCTTCTACTGAACATCCTACCATATCTGGAATATTGTGTTCAGTTCTGAGCCCCTCAGTTTAAGTAGGACACGGAACTACTTGACAGTGTCCAGTGCAAAGCCACAAGGATAATGGAGGGAGAGGACTATGTCCCTTGTGGGTCAAGACTATGGGAGCCTGGTCTATTTAGCTTGGAAAAAAGGAGAATATGGAAAGGGTGGGTGTCAGGAGGACAAGGAATAATACTATATAGATATAGATAATACTATATAGATAATATATCTATAGATAATATATAGATAATGTATCTATAGATAATACTATAAGTTACATATTTAGTGTTGATGCAACTTTGCTGTTTCTGCTGCAGTTTTATTGCAGGAACACAGCCTACTTGTGGTAGGGCTGATCAGCCCTTTCCTTTGTGCATTCTTTCACTGGAACATACAGTATAAGGTCAAGTGTTGACCATTCTAATGCCTGCTTATCTTCAACACCTTAGCAAACTTACTGCATTTTGTGAGTGTTGGGTGATAGTACTGAGTCTGTGTTTTCTCTGTCACAATGAAACTACAGTCTTAAGTGCCAGCCCAGAAATTTAGCCCTAAAACTGTCTTTCTTATGCTTAGTAAGAAATAAGTAATAAGAAAGCCTCAAAACTCTTAAAGTATACAGGAAAAAATGGTGCAGTATGAAGTGGCTGTATTGTTCCTCGGTGTGTGTTCTTCCTTCTCCTTTTACTGACCTGTTACTGCTTGTCTGACTTTCTGGAGGTGAGCACTTCTTTTAATTTGTTTTCAAGTTTTATATATCTGATTGAACACATCTACTGTATCTTAGTCATGCTTGCCAGTGCAGTTGCTGGGGTTAATACTGGATTTTCCAGTACCATCTATGGCAGATACGAAATTACTGTTTTCAGTGATACCGTAAATACAGCGTTCTGGGAGCAGTAGTGTCCCAGACCATGTACGAAACTGAACGTGCCAGCCCGTAATCGTAAGAGGAGAGGAGCGTATAATGGAGGCAAACCAGTGTTTGGCCTAGTCTCTTTATCGGTATGAACTAGAGTCTCGGGAAGTTTCTTGTATGCTTTCTCAGACTATTTCCCAGTGCACAAGTATGTACCCATTTGGGACTTCTTGAACCAGAGCAGCTTTCTGTGTTTAACGGAAGTAGAGCCTGTCCTACTATTATGGTATCCACTTCTGTGTAGAAGTTTAGAGTCTGTAATGTTTTGGGTGGCAAAACGTTCTGTAGTTGCTATTTTCAGTGTGTCCCGATCTATGCTATTTTTATTTTGAACCTGTTACCTCATGGCTTTATTCAGGGCTGCTTGGCACATGCTAAGTGATAGGAAGTGACAAAGAGCAGTTGTTTGATGTTCGTCTTTTCAATAGATCCTCTGGATTTACAGCCCTCTATTATATTGTTTGGTCTACTTTTCAGGATGAAGGAGCCCAGACTGGTTGGGCAATTCTTGTACAGAAAATGTACTGTTGCCTTTCTCCTCCTCTGTATGGCTTCTAAATTATACATAGCCCTTACCAGAGCTGAATGAGAAGTTTTAGAGAAGCAAATCTAGTATGTGTGGTGCCATGTAATCTCTAGACTGTAAAATGATTACAGGGTACTAATGGGTCACCATGCTTTGGTACAAGTTTTTCTCATTAGTTAAAGCATATTTTCATTAGCCTAAACATTCATACTACCTCAAAAGTAGGTCAGATCCTGAAACTGTAACAGAACTATTATTTTAGCAGGACCTTTGCCTGAAGAATGTTTTAAAAAATGAGTGCGGTTTCCTGCATTTGCTCTGAAACAGAAGACATAGGTAATTTACAGCATTGAAGAGGTAACTATGGCTGTAAGAATAGTTAACTACTGACAATTTGGGTTACTGAAAGTGGAGTGGGATAGAGGAAGTTCAGTTATTCTAGATAATAATGACTATATTGGCCAAATGGTTTATAAGGCAGCGTTGTGTAAATGCCTGCTGAGTGTTGGAAGCTCATGCAGGTTTTTCTGCATCAGGTCACTAGTGTCTGGTTGTGGAAAGACTGAAGTCTATGTGACATGCCAAGTAGAAATGGCATTTTTTTGTTGTCTGTAACTGATTTTGGTACAGATACCTGCCTGTTCTTGATCTGGTGATGGTGGCTGCTGCCACTGTAGTTAGAACCTGTGTGAGCCCAAAGAGAGAATTCTGACTGGATTTGAGTGGAATACATTCTAGTCAATGTCCCTCCTGTGCTTTCCATTGTCAAAGACCTGAGCTGACCCTGAACAAAAGCAGCTGGGGTCCTGTTGCACATGTTTATTCAGCCTCTTCACACTGTGTGAAAATGGTCATTCTACTCTTGCGCTTGCGCAGATCTTGGAAACAATACAGTTGGATTTAGCAGAGTGTAGCTTGGACTAATATTCATGGTGTGGCTTATCTGTCAGTGTGTCTTCTGTGCTAAAGGATTATTAAAAGGTTACTGTGTTTAGCTGCACATTTGATTTAATTCATTTGTTAAGAGTAGTGGGACAAAGTATAGTTATTATCAGGGTGATGGAGATTTTAGGAATAAGCTTTGAGTGCCTTTTGATACTTAGGCTGCCTAACATCTGTGACTGTCTTGTGCTGTGATTAAGTTTTATGAAAAGAAATAAGTTTTCTCTATGTGGACTTTGTGGAATTTGTTTTTACATAAACTTTAGGACATTTTCAGTGTTCAGAGACTACAATTCTACATATTCTGTTAGGTAGCTTATTGGTTTTTGTTTTACAAATTTATATTTTATTGGTACTAAAAGCAGAAAAGTAGGATTGTATTGAAAAGGAACTTGTCTCTTTCAATGTATTCGCTGGCAGAATTCCTTGCTAAACTTGGTGTCGGTACTCAGGGGCACCACTGTGGTTTTAAACACATGGCTGAATATAACTTTTTCAAATTTAATTAAAACTTACATGTGTTTGAGTTGCTTATTGATTTCTGGTTTATTTATAAGAATGCTATTGAGAGAAAGGTTAACTTTTCTTTAGTTTTATGTACTTCTTGTGGATTAGTAGTTGGACAAAATATAAACACTTTGAAATACAGAAAAGCAACAAGTGAGCATTTGTTTAAAGATATTTGAGAACTGTTGACTGTTTCACGGTTCTGGGTCTTTTCAATTCTGTAATGTTTTGTTAACTCTTAGTTAAAGAAAGGTTTTTGACACTGGGTGAGGAGGAAATGAAATAATGACTGTTTCAACTGATTATCATCTTTTTGAATGGTGGAGTTTTTTGTTTAGTCTGAGTATATAGTCAATTTTCATACTGAGTATATAGTCAATTTTTAAGCAGATTCTTCCATTGTACTTAGCGTTACGTGTCACCCATTTATTTTTTTGTTTTTACAGTAATCTTTGCCCACAATTTCCTTTAAGCCTAAAAGGCTTGATGTTGCTGTATGGGTTGGTACTTTGAAATTTGATTCCACTGGATAATATTCAGGAATGCTGTGTAACAGCATTCTTCTGATGACTTTTCACCAAGGCTTCTTTCATGCAGCTGCTTGGGAAAAGGCCAGCTAACAATGCAGTGGTTTTATGTCACGGTCCAGACCTTCGCCAGGGTTAGTGTCATAGAATCACTATCAGGATCTCTCCCAAATCTATAAAACATTATATGCTGGGTTCTGCTATTGCATTAGACTCAGCCCCTCTCACAGTCAGTTTTACTGTTTGCATGAATTTTCTTGGTACTGATTTCTAAGAATGCAGCTGTATAATGTCGTGTGTAGCCATCTAGGTGTATGTATTCTACAAGAAGGGCTTACCTACAAACTTTCTGGTTCTTTCGTGTGGATATACAGTAGTTTTTATATGTATGTGTGGTGTGTTGCTTGGCTGTTTTCTTGTGGGGTTTTTTTCCTTCTTTTTTTCCTGTGAAAGTCAGCAAATTTGATGAACAGTTTAAAATATTTTACAAATATCAATATACATATTGCCAAATAATCTACAGTGTCTATTTATTATTTGCATTGCTTGTAGTGATAGGTAAATATGATCTTTCTTTTGTTGAATAAAATGATTTATTGAGGAAAAAGAAGAGTCTAATTAATGCCATAGCATGTCAGATAAAATTATTAGAGGGAGCAGCTTACTTTGTAGACTACTGGAATATAATCTGTAGCTGTTTCCAGAACAAACTGAATGTCCTGCTGAATGAATATCCAAAGTTAATTTTTTTGTGCATACCAATTCCTTAGTTGAGGAGCAAATATTAATAATCGAGGAGTTTGAAATTCTATAGTAGGACTCTGAAGACTTTATTTCATTGGCTTTTTTTTTTTTAAACCAGAAATTGTTTTTTTCATTTTACATACAGATGATAAGATTGACTACCAGCCATAGTGGTGAGAGCTCTAGAGATTGATTAGTGTGAACACCTTTTTAACCACCTTTTGAAAAGAGTGGATCAAACAATATAGTGAGCAATGCTATACTAACTATACCAGGCACAAACCCTGTATTTTCTGGGATAGAGGAAAAGACAGTGACTTGGTCTGACAGATACGTTTTTCTGCAATTTTTTTTATCACTACAGAAAAGGAAGATAAGGGACAAGTGTGTGGAGTAATGAGTTATTGAAAAGACACTTCAGTTAAGCCTAAAATGTAATTTGATTTTACCCCTGGTAAATAGTAAGAGTAATGTCCTTAAGCATGTATTTGCTGGATTTGCCTTTCAGAGCAGGATAGAGCTGAGTCTTGTGGTTGGTCAGCAGATCTGATAGTTGTGCAAACTGAGTGGGCAATTTCATAAATGTAGGATAGCTATTGACCTCTACTGAAAGGAGTGGGCTGTGTGATTTTTCCCGTGACTGGATGTTTCTGCACTGGTGATTTTGTGTATGGTAATCATGCATCTTAATGTGGGTTGTATCAACTTATTTACTGACTGTACAGCAAGGTAAAACTTTAGTTTTCCTGTAGGTTTAGTAGTCAGGTGAATAACATTTTATTTGCCCTGTTAAGTAGCAAGCCCTTACTACAGGGTTAGTATGTACAGTTGAACCTGAAGAGTAAGATGGGACCTGATGTTTGAGTGGCAGCCTACAGCTTAAATGGATAGAGGTGTGTCTTCAAATGACAACCTGGGCAAACCCTAAGAAACTGCTTCTATAAAGAAAGGTTTTTCCATGCTAGAATAACACATTAACTTAGTTTAGGAGTGAGCTGTTTAGGACTTAAAAATAAAGTACTGGGCTCTTCAGAAATAGCCAGAACACGTATGCAAATTTTACTTTGAAACTGGTGCACCTCTGGGAAATAGGGATTACATTCTAGAGTTCTTGTGGGACCAGAATGGTGTGTCCTGGTGTGACCTTGTGATGCTGCCTTCCACAGTCTCTTACTGCTTCATAGCACAGCTTCAACATTGCTTGTGGGATGTAGCCCTACTGTAGTGCCTACTGGCCGTTAGTTTCCAAGGTACAGATGGGTTGATTTGGATGGTAGGGGGGTTAAGCGTGTTGCTTTCATTTTATTACGTAGTAGAAGATTATAAAAGTAAGGCTTCAGAATTTGCACAGGAAGATGATTTAAAAGTACCTGAATTATTTACAGTGAAGGTGCTTGTGAATGAAGTTTTGAAAACTAAAACAGTAATAGTAAAGGGAAAAATTTAGTAAAGTAATCCACTTATCTTCCTGGGCTTTCTTCGTTAATTTTAAATCACTTTGGTAGGGTTTACTTCTAGTTACGGAGTTCTTTGATGGCAAGTCTTTTGTTTTGTTAGGAGTTACCTGTTCTCAGTCGCATTGGTCTAACAGATCAACTGGTTATGTTCAGCTATGGTTCAGGAGGCTGAGAGTTGTTACTGTTAATAAATAATGTACATTCAAATTACACCTGCTAAGTATATACTGCTAGGTTTTCATTGAGTTAGAAGTTAGTTAGGTATCTGAAATAAAAGTCTCAGCTAAAGATTGGCAGAATTCGGATAGATTCTGTGCTGGTAATTAAACATTTTGCATGGCAGAACAAAATGCAAAAGTTGTTGAAACTCAGTAGTGTGTCTCCCTGACGGATAAATCCATGTGAAAAAGGACTGAAGGGAAAAACTGGAAGTTGTGTGAGACATATTTCAACTTTCAAGGCTTTTAAGCATAAACTTTCAGGTTTTGTTATTGTTGGTCTCCAAGTAGATTTTAATGTTGCTTTATTTGTGGTTTTGATGGTGTTTCATTGTTGGTTGAAGTTGTTGTTGAAGGTCTTTTGGTCTCTTCCAAGGAATGTCTTGGCTTCAGTGTGATGTCATTTGGAAAGCACAATTGATTTTCTTTATTCATTTGTCGGATTTTTTTAAAGATAAGCATGATTTCCCAAAGTTATTTGACTTGACAGCACAGCTGACGTAAATATTTTTAATTCTAATTTGGCTCTTACCAGTAAGTTGCTTGTAGTAATTATCAAATTCTACAATTTCTGGATGCAGGAATTGGTTGTTGCAGAATGCTGGGTTATTTAAAGCAAAATGAAATGAATCTGTTGGCCCATGGTAGCCTGGTGTATTTTTTATTTCAGATATATCAGAGAAAATAATTCTCATAAGAATGCACAGAAACGAGCAAACTCAATGGGTGGCTTGGCTACTTATAAAACATTTCTTCATTTCTTGTTTTTAAGACAAAGCTTAAGTTTATGTTAAAATAAGCGAGCCAGGCATTATCGAGTAAACACATCATTTTGAGAAAGCACATTTGTCAAATGGCCACCTTCTAAAATACCTAAAAATAGGAAGTCAAATAAGAAAGTGAAAGGAAAAAGGAAATTGTAAGGATACCAAAAATTTTAAGAACATGTTGCAAGATGCCAGTACAAAAACTTGTGTCCCATCCTCACCCTCCGAGTTGTCCTGAAAGGCAGGTGAAAGTGAAAGTAATTTGAATGTAATTAACTCAGTGGGAATAGTGAGAGTTTGTTAGCAATTACTATAAATTTTGTAAGTAAAATTAAAAGTGGTGAGTTTTAATCTGTGGCCAGTTGTTTGGATGTGAAACATGTACAATCAAAGTGAATGGAAACGTGTCAATTTAGATAATAAGGGCTATGTTGTACACAAATGTTTTTAATAAATTCACTTAGAACAGAAGGATCTGAAAAATGGTATGAGTTTCTCGCTAAGCTTGGAGAACAATGAAGAAAAGTCAGAGTATCCTGTTGTTATTTCTGTGTGATGTTTTGGGTCAATAAGTATGATGATAAAATAATTTCAGTTCTAACAGAAACTAGTGGGACTATTGTAAATGTTGAATGTATAGAGCAGGGCTACTGGAGATTTACCACAATATTTTTCCCACTTAAACACTCGGAAAGCTCAAATATAATTAGAATTAGATTTAAAGGATTTAAAGATGTGGGGTTTGGTGGTGGGTTGTTTTTTTTTTTTTTTGAGAAAAGAAAAAGCAAACATATAATTGCTGGTGAAGTTGGCAGTTGCCCCAGAGTTATGTAGCACATGATTTGAGTAGGAAGTTTACAGTGCGACCTTAATGACTAAGGTGGAGTTATTAACATACGCATGCTGTGATTTTAATGCAGTCTTAAATATCGTAAATCCTTACAAACGTTTGCTTCTGCGAGCCAGCAATGTGTGAGTGCATCCCAAAAAGCCAGCTGTATCCTGGCTGGGTCAGAAGTGTCACCAGGAGATCAAGGGAGGTGATTCTCCCCCTCTGCTCTGCTCTTGTGAGACCTTGCTTCAAGTACTGCATCCAGTTGTGGAGTCCTTAATACATGAAGGACATGGAACTGCTGGAGCGAGTCCAGAGGAGGGTCACAGAGAGCCGGAGCACCTCTGCTATGAGCACAGGCTGAGAAATTTGGGTCTTTTGGGCCTGGAGGAAGGAAGACTGTTGGAGGGACCTTAACAGCCTTCAGGTACCTGAAGGGGGTCTACAAGAAAGCTGGAGAGGAACTTTTTATGAGGGACTCCAGTAGTAGAACAAGGGGGAATAGTTTCAAGGTAAAAGAAGGTAGATTTAGATTAGATCTTAGGAAGACTGATCTAGGTGATCCTGCTCTGGCAGGGGGATTGAACTAGATGATCTTTTGAGGTCACTTCCAATCCCTAACGTTCTGTGATTCTGTGAAGACATTCTTTAGTTTGAGGGTGGTGAGGCACTGGAACAGGTTGCCCAGGGAGGCAGTGGATGCCACCTTACTGGAAGTGTTCAAGACTAGGATGGATGGAGCCCTGGGCAGGCTGGTCTAGTCAGAGATATCCCTGCCTGTGACAGGGTGGATTGGAACCTGAGGTCCTTTCTAACTTAAGCCATTCTCTGATTCTAGACAAAAACACTCCACCATGAACATGGCAGTAGGTTCTTGATTCTGTTTGGATTGTGATTTCTGTGCTCTGCCTGAGACAAGTAGTTTAAAGGAGAAGGAAATGGCAATGTAGGATGGAGGAGGCATTTTCTCTCTGTTAGGTAGTCAAGAGTTGAAAAGTTTTGTAACAGGAGTCTACAGTCCTTGAGCTCTGCAAAGATGGAGATTCCATAGCACCTTTAGACAGCTAGTCCTTAACCACATTTGTTAGAGAAAAATTTCTTCCTTATATTTACTTCAGGGAGGGCTGCTGAACTTCTGCTTTCAGCTGTGCCAGGTGAGCTGTGTGTGGCTCTCTGACCATTTTGTACCTTCACAGGTGAAATTTTGAACATAAGGACACTTAAGTAGTTGTGTATGGGCTCACTGAGTCCTAGTGGGAACTGGTGCTGGAGGTAGGCCTATGATGTAGGTATATGAGGCCAGTAACATCAGGTTGCTGTGAACTCCCCTATCGTTTTTATTTTTAGCACGGTCCAGTTATCTGTGATCTGAAAACACCAGCTAGAAACCAATGGAAAAAGTTCCTTGTCCTCAGTTCCCTGGACAGTTATTGACCCCTTGTTCAAGACGTGTGTTAGTGCTTTCACGCTCCTTTTGGTTCACTGTAGACACTAGTTTTGTTTTCATGATGAAAGTGTGCTATTGCCCGTGGCTATTCTGGGTGTGCGCTCTGCATTTTAGTAATATATTAAGCTTGTAGGCTTCCAGCTTGTTTAAATCCTTTTTTTATAGTGATGGAGTAGCGTTCAGTGAAAGTTAGTTCTGAAACTCATGCACTATAGTGAAAATTCTTTACTTACCTGAATTTCATTCAGCCTGGTAAGTGACTTGAAAAAAAAAAAAGTCTCTGGTATATTTTGTGTACTTACGTAATGAATTTTCATTATATTTAAATGTAACTGGAGTATAGGCTTAACTACACTTGAAAAGCTTTTGTTGTTTAACTAACCAAAAAAGTGTGTTATAAAATTTCAGTGTCACTTTTCTACTGGTTTAATGACTTCTTTAGATGAATGGTGTTTCTGCTTGAAGTGATTTTTTGAGAGGAGACTTCAAGTTAAATATTCACCCGTAACACCCACATTATGTTTATTTATCTGTCTTTAATAAGATTTCTCTAGCCTAAGGCAGTTTGCAAGTCTTAGGACAGTCCTTATAAACACTTAGTCCCTGAAGATAATTCAAGTAGAGGAGAGAACAAAATACTTTTCTTATAGTTTTGGTTTTTTTAGTCCGTTTGTTAATAAGAATTTTAAAATTATCTTTTGGAACTGTTCTTAAAAGCTGCTCAGTTTGGCAGTTTGTACTTGCTTTTCTGTATTCTTCCATTAGTCTCAAGCATTAGTCTACAAACTTTGCAAATAAAATGAAGCATCAGCACAGATACGTATTTAATTGCAGATTAAGTACTAGGATAATGCATGTAATTGTAACTGTAACTGTTGGGTGTGAGCTTTTACTTTTCCCATACGAATTACTACTGATTTAGTAAATGGGAAGAGGAGATGTCAGTTGGTTGGAAGTAACTGGAAAATATTTGTGGATTAAGAAAAAAAACGTGTGCAATTCCATATGCTAAATACCATTCCAGAGTCTTACCTCTTCTAGGATGTGTTTACACCATGTAAATGTACTTTGTTTAGATAACCTAGCAGACTATTAGGTAATTGTATAAATAAGGTATTGTATGTCCTTAATATTTGCATACCAGTAAGCTTGTCTAGGAAGAAAACAATAGGTCTTGTGACAGAATACTTCAGTTTTCATCTTGGGGAAGAACAGAATTCATGCTAAGTGAAGTTTGAAAAACCAAGTTCACTTGAAATAAAGTACCTCTGAACTATGTGATTTTACTCTTGTAATCTTATTATGAGCGTCAGTGTATTGGTATGTTGGGCTAGCTGTAGAGCAGTTTCTGCCGCACTGGCTGTCATGGCAAACTGTCTTCCACTGAAACAAACTGACAAATCTTAGGACCTTAGTATTGATAGAAGGCCTGAAGTTAGCACTTTTGAAGAAGGAAGAGATTTGATGGAGAGGACGTGGGACTCAGTGCGCTGGGATTTCTTTCTGTAGAAGAAAAGCAGGAGTCTAGTCAAATTAGAATGACTTCGTTTAAATAGAAAGTATACACGAAAGTCTTCTGTGATGGCAGTTCTTGTCATCACTACTAGTGTTCAGCTGGTGTTTCCCTCTTGCAGGAATTTGCATACCTTTTGCTTGATTACTGTACTAATCCAAGAAATTTAAAGAAGTGTTGTTCTGTTTGTGTGTTACTGTTTCTATAATTCATTAGTATTAGAATTTCATGGAGTGTTACTTGTATAAATTCTCCACTGAGTAAGCGTAAGATGTATTACAGCTCATCTGAACGTTGGATGATATAAAATTAAACATAAATATGACTCAAGTAAATTACATGTGTAATATTCTAAGCAGTTAAAATAGTCTGTGGAAAAAAATGTTGTTAGAATTTCTGTGTGCTATAATTGAAATGTCCTTTGAGCTTCTAGAAAATGTTGCAATTAAATACAATTATAACTTTTTGTAGGTTGGGCTCATGTGGTTTGTGCTCTGTACATTCCCGAGGTGCAGTTTGCAAATGTTGCCACAATGGAACCTATCGTGTTGCAGTCTGTTCCTCATGATCGTTATAATAAGGTATAATTACATGTCTTTTTTCTGTATCTGATTTATTTATTTTTAAATGAGACCTTTAATAATCTAAAACTGTAGTTCTTAGAATGCACTTACAGAGGATTCTGAAATGTATATAGTGATGCTGTGTGCTTTCTGCTATGTTTATAAATTCAACAATTAAGAAAACTATATTATTAAATTAAATGGTAAGTTTATCTGCCACGTCTCGTTATTCTTACTGTTTTCTTAATTAAAAATATTATGATCTTTAAGTAACAGTTTATTTTGAAAGGAATGTGAAATATTTCCCATGAGTTAAAATACTGTTATAGCTTATTTGAAATGTTGTTATTAATTACCACCAAGTCCTGTTTTAAGTATTGATATGAACATAAACATGTTCATAAACTACTTTTAGGAAGAAAAGCTACGCTCATACATTAGAGCAAATCTTGCAGACTTCTCTGCCTTTGTAAACAGTATTCACTTTAGTGTGATTATTTGCTTACAGAAGAACTGTCTGTCAGGATGTGTCTGTGAGCTAGAATGTTTTATAAAGTATGGTGAGACTTTATTTAAAAAAAAAGAAAAAAAGATGTAATAGTAAATTCTTAATGTTCTTTATAGCTTTTTCTATTTGTTTCACTTGTGCTGCCTTTTCCTCACTAGATTTAGCTCTCTGACCTGTTGTATTTTCCCTTCTGTAGGTAGCAAACTATCTGATTTTTCTGTTCAGGTTTATGATGCATTTTTCTTGGTTTTTTTAATCCCTTGTTCCTTTGTGGGGTGTTTTTTTTTTTAATTTTTGTGGTAATATGTGGACATTGGGGTGAAAGAGGAATAGGCTGAAAGAAATTAAATAAAAGCAAACATCACCTCTTGTGTTCTTCCTACAGGGATACCACCAGTCCTTGTCACATTGTCTCTGTGACCTCTCTTTCTCCCCTGCTCCCCAGTTTATATCTCTGATTTATGACCCCTCACCCCCCTTCTCATTTACCAGCAGATCTGAAGATCTGGAAAGCCAGGAATCAAACTTTATGTTCTTTTCATGCTTTCTCATTACATACTACCTGAGCATCTGTATTGGCTCACTATCGGCTTTGTTCTGGGCAGGAAGAACATGCAACAATGAGATTTGAGTGCAGAACAAATAACATTTTAATGCTTGGACACAAAGCAGTACAGATTTGCTGTAGCAGATGACTTTAATTTTTCTCTTCAACTCTGGCCTAACAGCACATCTGTTGTCTCATTTTTCCTCGAGTAGAGTCATAATGGTTTTTTTATCAGTAGTGGTTCTTCCCTAATGTATTTCAGAAACTTTGTGGAAGACTTCGGGTTTTCTTTTATCTTGTTGATAAACAAGATAAAATTCTGTTGACAGTAATTGATATTGGATGAGTAAATCCTTCTAACTTCAAAAAATTCACCCTGCATGTCTCAGTTCTGCTCATTCACAGTGTTGATTCTTGGTCTTTGCCTTTAGTCATTAATTCACTTTCATTACAACTACAGTTACTTCTTTCTTGAACTGCTTTCTTCCCCAAATACACGATATATTGTTCTTTCTATGGCTCAAAGTTCAGTTGGCATTTTGTTGGTCTGTACTTACCATGTTGTGTTGGTTTTTTGCTCGCTAGATCCTTGCTAGTGCCATTCAGATGATGTAAACGGTTCCTGATTTTGGTCTACCAATTAGTTTCCTGTGCTTTTGGTGGGGGTTCTGTTTTGGGCCTATTTTCTAGTTTAACAGCCTAAAAATACATCTGTATGGGCTGTTACAGTATACAGTAAAATATATGTTGTCTATATCAGAAATGTCAAGATTTGGGGTCATGCCCCTGGCCTGCAGAGTGTCCTTTTTACAGAATCCTACTTCTGCTGCCTTTATTTGGTCAGTTGGGTTCGGGGAGACAGCAGGTGTGGCTGTTGAGGGAATCAAATAAATGCCTAGAGTACAGTTGCTGCAGGAAGATTCCTCCTTGCCAGCAGCAGTCTGGTTGTAACCGCACACAATTGAAGAGGTAGTCACCGACAGGAGTTATCCTAACGTGAATAGTGCTGCAGCTGGTGCAGAGTTTGGTACTGCTGCGGCTAAACTGCCTCCAGTCTGGATAAACTGGTTTTGAGCAATACCCCCAACAGTACAAAAGCCAATTACCTTTTGAGGTAGCCTGCAATAATTTCACCCCGCCCCTCTTCCTATTCAATATAAGTTATTTAAATGATGCACATTCTTAGATCAGAACTTTGTAAGTCATTTAACTTTTGCTGTATCTGTTTATAAGGCAATGGGAAACAAAAGCTGTTCTTTTGAGACGCATAAGCTTTTTTTTAGAAGAGCTTACTGCTAGTTTCATTCTGTCTGTGAGCTCAGGTTTGAACAGGATGATTTTAAGAAATTCTTGATTTACTCTGAAGTCCAAAATAATTCTGTGTGTACGGCTGGATGTCTCTAGAATACTACCTTATGGAGTTGGGTGAAAATACAGGCAAATAAAAATCACCGTAACTGGGAATTTATATTTTAGTCATTAAAATAAAGACAAACATTACTGATGTTTTGCCAGGACATGAGACTTAATTTACACAGTCTTTTTCTATGCATATATTTCACTGCAGTTAATAAAGAAACAGGCAGAAATGCAAAGTACAATAATCTTAAATGTGAGGAGAAACACAGCAGACTGCAAAGCCTGAGGCTTGTCAAAGCAAAGGTATTAGGCTGCTGCTTCCTTGAAACAGCTTTTGGGATATCCCTGCTTTTGGGATAAAAGCCATCACGTTACAGAATGAATTCAGTGAAAGACTTGATTAGTGGGTTAACTAACAGGAAAGCTCTTTTAACACAGTTGCTTCCAAAAAGAAATGAGCTACTAGTTGACATCATGTGTACTCTACTTGATGTTTATTATTCCTTGGACGGTTATGTCCACATGCTATCTATTTATTTTATGGGAGCTTTATTTGCCTTTCAAGTTCATTTGGAAGTATGTGGTAACCGAGTGCAATTACTGCTTTTGGGAATCTCTCTTAAGAACTGATTAAAAAACGAGTTTCTTGATCTGCGTAGTAGTAAAGTTGGCTTTTGTTTCAGTACCTTTGCAGCAGTGATAAGGTCCTGTCCAACCCGTAGGTTTCATTCTGTAAGCAGGGAATATTCTGAGAAATAGCTCACTCATAACTACTTTTTGATCTATAAGATTTTTCTTGCCTAATCTTCCCTTCTATCATTGCTTTTTCAAAAAAAAAGTTCATGCTTTGAGTATTTGAAGAAGTGTTTACAGGAACATGAATGCAGCTTTGCAAAATGTGTATTTTGTCATTAAAAAAACGAAGGTATTTCCTGCATTTGTAGAGTAAAATTTCCTTTTGAGTCAAAAGCTGTGTGTAATGGTTTGGTTATTTTCCAATGAATTTGGGAGAATTCTAAGTACTCTCTTCCTTTTGAGAGCGCTGTAGAGCAGCACTGCTGTTGATGGTGGGACACAGTCTTAGACTTCCACATTCCAGAGGTTTTACAGGAGGAGTTGGAACTGCACAGATCTCCAAGTGCATGAGAGCAAGGGTTTGGGGTTTTTTCCCTGCTTTGCAAAAGAAGTGTCAAGGTTCTCAGGCTTCTGTAATTGTGTATTTAAGAAAAGGAAGCAGTATGAGAAGCTCAGCTTTACCAAGATCTTACTGACCGTGTTGTAAAAGGAAGATGAGCCATCTTTGGCCATCTGTGGAAGATTAGGAAACAATTTATACTTCTCATGACTGTTGTAGGAAAGAGAAGTTAATTGAGCTTGTTAAAATAAGTAGGAGTCCACTGTGTTGTGTTTAATCCTGTTTGTGTGTAATGTAAGTGGTTATAATTTTTCAGTAATTCTATTATAAATGGTTTTAAAGGGTTCTGAAATACAGACCCTGAATGTAGCCTTGAAAAAACAGGACATGTATCCTTACTGAAAGGAATGTTTGTACGGCTTTTCTTTCTGAGCTTCAGTAAGGAAAAAATTACAGCCCTTACGGTAAAACTGAAAAAACAGAACAGTAACTGGAGCTTGAGTTTTATGGGGTCTGTTGAGCTCTGTAGAGGTGCCTTACTTTTTAAACTACTGTAGCTACTCTGATGAGGTTGATAGATCATTACCTTATTTGTTCCTAAAACCTAAACATGTCAGGTTATGGTATGGAAAGCTAAAAAGCAGCCAGTCTCGGGCCCCATCAAACAGTTGAATTATCTATATGCACTACCTCGATGTACAAAGGGAGCAAGGGAGAGAATTAAGTAGGATTATCCTTTGCTGATCCTTCAATTGTTAGCATATAGGGTATTATTTTAGGATATATTAGCTATTGAGTTTAATGTTTTTTAAAAGTCTTGTAGAAAGAACTCATCTACCTTAGAGTCTCACATGTTAACAAAAATGCTTTAGTTAGCTGACATCTCGTTCTAAATGTTGTTCTAAGTACCTCTGTAGAGGTATGTTCTGATCTCAGAATGTCAGTCGTTTGTATGTCGTTCTAAGTAAGACTGGTTTTGAATTACATCCTTTTTACTTCTTATCTCAGTGGTATCTTGGTCCATTTTTCTTACACTGTATTTTCCGTTGTCCATAGTTGATGTACTTTTGATTTATTGTTCTACTAATTCTCTGCCTCACTACAGGGAGCTAGTGGTTCAGTTGCAATAAGTCAGTTACAGTTCAAATTTGGTTTTTTTTTTTTTAAGATTGTATTTTCTCATCTAAGATTTTGTGTTGGGATTTCTGCAGAGGTAGAAGTGTGTTGTTGGGGGTTTTTTACCTCAATAAGAACCTCTCTCATTTAAAAACAGACACTCGATTATCCCTGAGCTGGAGGGTTCTTTTGTTAAGATTCTGCCCTTAAATTATTAACTAAATGTGCTATGATAGACTAAATGGCACTTCAGCACTTGGGACTGGAAGAAAATAGAAATTTAGTTTTGCCTGATAGTTCTTCCTGTAATGCTGGTGAGTGATTGCAGTGATGTCCAGTGTAACAATGAACTTCAACGCAGCATATACCCATGTTTATTGTCAGGAATTATTTTTTTAAAATATTGAATAATGAGAGATGTTTTTTGATTTTTGTTTTCATTGATCATCTTTTTGAAAATACTACAAATTGCCCCAGTATTCCAGTTAAAAAAAAATAAATCGACAAAAATGCTGTGAAAAGATTTTCAGGTACTGGACAAGTTGTTTTTATTTTTTTCATTTTTTTTTTTTGAGGTTCACTTGTGTTTGATAAGACTAATTTAAACTTTATTTTGAAAAAGGTTCTTTCTTTATAAGTTTCACAGATGTTTATGGGGCTGTCCAAGTCATGCTGAAATTCAAGCAGAATTCTGTAAACCACCATACTTAATTAGATGTAACTGAGCATCATATGAATATTTAAGAATGCTATGAGACTACTGAAAATTCCTTACTCCAAATGTACAAATAAAGATTGAGTTTGCGATTTTTGGTATGTAATTTTGTAGAGGATAAGTCATCTTGTACCTTTAGGTACAGGTCTGATGTTTCTGAATGCTAGCAGGTAATGCTAAATGAATGTGAAAGTGATCACAGTGTACAAGGACGTAAACACAGACTTGAAAGCAAGCTAAGTCTTGAAGGCTAATGTTATTAACCGTAGTTTAACCATTTGACTGGCTGGATAATAGCGTAGAATTTAGGTAAATGTGTACTACTGTAGAGTTGGTGAAGTGTTACACAGATCACAGTTTGTCTGAGTGATATCTTTCTGCAAACAAACAAAATTGCACTTTTACAAAGAAGTTGTTTTACAAGTCTAGCTGAAAAATGCAGCAGTTCTCACCCTAGGATCTCATGTAAATAACACAGAATTTATTTGCATGCTTCTTATCATGTTAAGTGTTTTCTCTTTGATAGACATGCTATATTTGTGATGAACAAGGCAGAGAAAGTAAAGCAGCCACTGGTGCTTGTATGACATGTAATAAGCATGGATGTCGACAAGCTTTTCATGTAACATGGTAAGTATAGTTTTTTTGTAGTTTATTATTTAACATCTGTGATGTTCCAGAAAGAGTCGATGCGTACGATGTAATGAATAATCTAGTCGGTGTATTTCTGAATAGAGAAATATAGTGCAGTGGTTTGTGTAGAAATACCTAATTCTGTTATGTTAGTTTACTAACACTATGGCAGTGGCAGTATAGAAATTACCATGAGATGCAAAAGACATAAAAAATACTCCCTTGACTTGTATTAAATGTTCTGTGCTCCTGTGAATAAGGTTGTTTTCTTTTTGTCTTAAGTTCTTTTTTGTAGTTGATATTTTAGAAGATACAGAATGTGAAGTCATTGTTTATTTACCTGCTAACTGATTTGATGGCTACTTTTGATAAATCAGTAGTGAAAAACTATTGAGCTATACATAAAAATGCACTACACTCGCCTCTTGTGGTACAGATTTCCCAATATTCAGGAGTAATTCGCCCCACTGGTTTTATCTAAATGGTACACATATGTCCAGAACTGTTAGTTTAGATTTCTTGTGTAGCTGTTAGAGAAAAACAGCCGTATCCACAATCTGATTCATTCCACTTCAAGATAGGTAAGTTTGGTTGCATTTAGGAGATGCTTGTCTTGCTTTATAGACTTGTAAAGAGGCTGACTAATTAGGTGAAAAAACCAGGTCAATAGGTAAAAGGAGTCCCACTCCAGAATTAACAGGCAGCATTATTTTTTAAAAGCATTTTATTTTTTAAAAAGCATTATCTTTTGCAATAGACAGGAGATTTACAGCTAGTCTGGCTATCTAATCTATGGATTTACCTGTCTGTTTTGAGTGCCCAGGTATGCGCCTTGGTGACTGGCTAACTCAGAGAAATGGTATTTGCACAGCTACGTAAATAATTCCTTAAGTGTATTATCTTTAGTGTCATCAAGTGATGCTTTGAATGTCTTTTGCAGACCTTAAAGGATGTAATTCTGTAGTTTGGGCCCTGGTTGCTTGATAACTCCTTATTCTTTGACTGCTTGTCAGGTTTCACTCTTTCATAAGCATCTAATTTTTCACTGGATGTGATCAGTATCAGGTTTCTTTCTATGGTGAAAAAAGTTCACGTTCCTCAAAGTGTGCTTACTATGTTAAAGAGGTTACTTAGAGATGTAAAAAATGTTGTGTACCTATGTTCAGGTCTATTTTCTCTCAATCATAACAATCTTTTTAATCTTTTTTTTCCTTCCAAAACCATGTGTTTGGCAAATACCATAGGGAACATGAGAATTAGGGTCAATATTTAAAACTTTGACAGTTATTAATTAATATTCTAAATATTGTAGATTTTTTAAATAAATAGAGTTCATTTAAAGAAACAGAATTAATTTTAATAAATATTTTAGAAATGTTTAAAAAACCTGCAGATATGTATCATAAACTGCCAGAAATCTAGCCAGGGTACTATAACTGAGGATATTGAGAGGCTCTTGTAATTAAAAAAAAAACTGTAAGAGGAAACTGCAGAAGATAGAGACCCAGTGCAAGGAGTATCAGGAACAGTGACCTTGATTCCATCTCTTTTGGTGTGACAAGCTTAGAATGATAAATCTTCACTTCTGCAGCTGGCATCTTCTCGTGATGTACGTGTGTTTAAGAAGCAGTATTTCTGGATTGCCTGAGAACATGGTGTATAAAGGAGGAGAAAGTGATTTTAAAAAACAATGAAAATAAGCCGTATTATAGATTGCTTTGTCATTTAAATACTCCCTTGCATAATTTTGACTGTAACATTACATTCCTGTGAAAATGATATGCCGAATGAAACCAAATATTTGGCTTTTCTTTGTCTAAGTTGGTTTTGATTAAGAAAATATATCACACTTACAAATTTGTTTTCAAAAAATGTATTACAGTAAGGTAATAATTAGCCTGGACAAGGAATCGTGCAAGTCTTGTTCCTTTCAAAAGAAATTAACATACCGATCTTTTAAACCAATAAATATATTTTGATTTATTATGTCATTGAAGTTCTGGGTTTTTTTTAAAAAAAAGTAGTTTCCCTGGCAAAACAGAGAAGGATCTATGCAACTTCAGAAAAATGTAGTCTTTGGATATACAGTGTGGTTTTGTTCTAAGCTGTTATTTCCACAGATACTTTCTGGCTTGAATGGGAGCTAAGAGTCATTGTGAAGGCTTATTTATTTGTGGGAATAGCTGCATAATAAATTTGTGTTTTCAAGCTATAAACTTGTGCAAGTTGCTTAAAGACTATAAAAGAAGCATCAGGTCTAAGTACAAACCATACATGCTTTTCTCAGAGCTGCAAACCAATGTTTGCAGCCGTTAAAACACATGCCATTAAAAGTAATTTGTGTGAAAATACCTTCTATTAAATGCAGATATAAATATCTGTACTTTATTAGCAGTGATATTGTGCAAACCCATGTAAAATGGTGTTCACTGAATGTTGTTTGGTTTATTTTTAGTGCACAGTTTGCAGGACTTCTGTGTGAAGAAGAAGGAAATGGTGCCGATAACGTTCAATACTGTGGCTACTGTAAATACCATTTTAGTAAACTGGTATGTATTGCTTAAATTCTGTTCGTGTCACTGGCTTATTTTGTCCACTCGGAATTGCTATTAACGCTAACAATAATGTTTTCATGTAGTTCAGAAAGTATATTGTCTTCCATTCAACAATGTTTTAATCACAGTTACAGAAGTGCTAGTTGGACATGTTTTTATAAGTGGTTACTTTCTAAATGTGTGGGTTTCTTCCCTGTGCCAGAAATAACATGCACATTTAGTGTGCTGGGTTTTTCTTCATCCAGAAAGTTCCTGTAGTGTTTTCTTTTGCTATTTGATTAGTTGGCTTCTAGGAATGGCGTCCATTTTTGAATAATCTAGAAAGTAGTACTTGTTATCCTGTGTATAAGGGAATAGAGACGACTTCCATTTCTTTCTACTTCTGTTACCCGTATAAAGCGTTTTTCCTTTTGTTTTATCTCTAACCATGTAGCCAGTAGATGTTCTCTGCCTCTTGAGTTTTCTGAAACAGAACTCTAAGGAATTGATTAGAGGGTTGTTTTTAGTTTTTGTGTTTGTTTTAGTGAGGTTTAAAAACCAGTATTTATGAATATTCAATTATGAATATTAAAATACATAGACAAGTTCAGATACTGTTGTAAGGATGGTTATAGTTCCTGATTACTTGAGTTTACTGCTAAAAAAGGCATGTGTTTGGGTTACTTCTGAATAGGTTGAAGTGAGGTAAAAACATAGGGCAACGAAATCATTTTTGCTTTCTGAAAGATAAGTTTGGTGAGGTGAGCTCTGTGCTCTTGTGAATTTTGATGAGTTTGCTTCATAGTGAAGATAAGTCAGGGCTTTCTAGCTTCTTACTAAGCCAAGATTTTTATTCTATTATTATTATTATCTTGAGCTGAGTATACAAAAAGCACAAAGATGGTCCATAACTTCAGTCATGAATGGAAGCTCTTACGCTATTATGCACTTGATTTGAATGTTTCCCTGCTGCTGTGATTGAGAACATGTAAATTTATTTAAAAAATAAAGACATAACTTTATTTGACATTTTATTAGTTAGCTTCTTGTTATGAAACTCTAGCAGTAAAACAGTAAAGGCTGACAATATCATTTGAATGCTTTGGTGTTTCTTTAGGACTATTGTGACTGTTGGTGCCGGGTAATGCATGTGTTCAGTATTTACAACTGAAGATGATGGGTGGCGTGTATCTACTATAGCACTGGAATCTTTGCTTGGCAAAGCACTGACCTGAAGTATCTTTCTAATGCAGCTTCAGTTATGATGAAGTAACAAACAGCTGGAACACTGGCCTAGCACAAAGTATTTGCAGTCCAGGACTAGGCTCTTGAAGGTTACAGAAATACGGGCAGTTACGTCTGCCTTCTGAAAATGCGTACGTGGCCGTAGCAGTCTGTATCCTATTTGTAAAAACATTTTAAGGAAAACAGTGCAGACAGGTCACTCGAATAATCAATCTCGAAGCTGTTAATCGGCTGCACCGCAGTGCATTTCAAGCACGTGACAGTGCTTGCACAGTGGCTTCATGTGAAAGTCGTTTGCATAACATCTCTTCTGTTTTACACTACAAAACCTGAAAATACGTCTAGCATCTTTTTGAAGGTTAAAAGTGGCATACCTCATATCTTTGTGGAGAGCGTGGCTTCCAAATTCATGGGAGATTTAAAAGCTGGTGTAAAGATGAGATTCTTGTCCTGGTGTCTTGTTAATTTTTTTGTGTTAGTAACTTGACTGTTTTTCGTAACTGAAGCTGGAATATTTTTTTTCTTCTTCACGCAGTAAGGCATGTTATCAGTTGAAATGCATTATACTTTCTATTTATTCAAATGATTCTTTTTCTCTATCCATAAATATATTTTCTCTTTTTAGAAAAAGAGCAAACGGGGATCTAATAGGTCATATGATCAAAGTTTAAGTGATTCTTCCTCTCACTCTCAGGATAAACATCATGAGAAGGAGAAAAAAGTAAGTGGATTTGTCGTTACCAGTTATGTGGCATATCTGCTTAACAGTAGCATTTTCTGAAACTATGTTGTTGAAAAGTGTGAAGGAAATCTTGTTCCTAAAGCACTGGATAATAAATTAACACAGGTGATAAAGCAGAGGTACTAGGGTCCATTGAGGAAAACCTCTTCAGGTGCATTTATACGTGCACCTTTCTATTCCTGTTTATCACAAGGTTTGGGATAAGCACTGAATCACACCTATTCAGAAGACTGTTTCCATGCAGTTTTCTTTGTTTAGTTTTAGACTTGAAGAAACAGGATGGTGAAGCTTCTGCCTTTCATGAACTGAAACATGGTAAACCGGAAGATCTTATGATTTGTATTGCCAAGTGAAGTGATGCAATTTGAAGCTTTACGCTATTATTTACATTCAGTGGTTCTTGTGGCATGTCATAGCATAGTCATATGTCGAATTTGATTTGCTTTATATGTCATATAATAACAAAATGGTATTCTAGTTTGGAACAGCATGAGTGGTGATAATGGTTGCAGTTTCCTAAAGCTGTTGATCACTTGTCTCTGTGGCTATAGATTTTTAGTCCAGTGGCTTTATTCCTACATGTTATTTAATTAAAGAATGACCTGTGCTTTGCAAATTCTGCTCTTCAGTCAGGGAACCATATGTGGTATGGAAGCTCATTCTCTGATTACCTTCTGTGTGTGAAGTCTTATTTGATAAGGTATATAAAATACACACTGTATCTTGGAGGAGTAGGGTCATTTTTTTAGGGTAACTTTTCTTGTACTTTTAAAAAAATCTATGTGGAATCTAGATTATCGTGTTATGGTCATTATGTATATCTTACCAGTTGCAGTGATATCTCCCCATTGCCTTCTCCCAGTAAGGGCACTCCAGTTGCTACTTGATCTTTGGAAATTTGGGTAACCTGATCTCTAGGCAACCTTAGAGCTCTCCTGTTTGCCAAGCAGAAGCCGTATTAGTTAAGGATTTGAAGAATTTTGGTTGCTGAAACCTAAAAAGTTTTCCGTTTGCGTATAAGGTATTATCCTGCCATAAGAAGAGGTTGGTCTAAAAACGTTGATAGGATAGCTTTCACTTTTGTACAGAGACACTGAATTGAAAACATGTTCCTTTCAGATTAGGGATTCCGTATCTTCTGGGCACTGCTTACAAAACAGATACCAAGTGCATAAAGAAATAATAATTAAACTTGCAAACCTTTGGTACGATTCAATTTAAGGCTACAGAATAAATAGTTCAGTTATGTTCTGGTTACTGCCCCAGTCAGTATGGGTAGTTTCTTTGGCAGAGGTCCTATTAAAAAATTATGAGAGATGAAACTGTGCACCTCAGTAGTAGAGTTGGTAGCATGTGACTTGACATCCCTTTGTGATACACCTTTTTTCAGGGCTCAGATGTTTGTCTCAGTGTTAACCATTACCTGCCTTTGCTAATGTAACTGGCAGCCTTATCTTTGGAATGGACTAAAGAAGAAACTAAGTCTGGGTTTGACCGTGTAGGAGAGGTGTCTTGACACTTACTTGAAGATTAGGCAAGCTTACTGGCTTACATATTCGTGACTTCTGAAAAATGTCAGTTTATTACATAGTAAGTAACTACTATATAGGAATTCTGCTGAAATTCCTTTTCTAGTGGAGGTTCTTCGGTCTCGGATGAGGGGAGGTGTAAAACTCTTTGCTATGATGGCTCGTATGATGTAAATTAAACAAAAATGGGCTTGTGACTGAAGACTTGTGCTGGTCTTGGCTCAGATAGAGTTAATTTTCTTCATAGAAGGCAGTATGGGGCCATGTTTTGGGTTTGTGCTGAAAACAGTGTTGATAACACAGGGCTGTTTTTGTTATTGCTGAGCTCCGCTTACACAGACAGAGTCAAGGCCTTTTCTGCTTCTGGCCAGTGAGCAGGCTGGGTGTGCACAAGAAATTGGGAGGGGACACAGCCAGGACAGCTGACCCAAACTGGCCAAAGGGACTTCTCATACCATATGACGTCGTGCTCATCGTATAAAGCTGGAGGAAGAAGAGGGAAAGGGGGCGGATGTTCAGTGTTACGTGTGATGGACCCCAGCTTTCCTGCAGATGGCTGAACCCTTGCCTGCCGCTGGGAAGTGGTGAATGAATTCCTTGTTTGTTTTGCTTGTGTGCATGTCTTGTGCTTTGTCCATTAAACTCTTTATCTTGTTCCACGAGTTTTCTCACTTTTACCTTTCTCATTCTCTCTGCCATTCCACCAGTGGGGATCGAGTGAGCAGCTATGTTGTGCTCAGATGCCGTCTGGGCTTAAAGCACAACTGCAAATGTTTAAGAAGTGGGTGACTGAAGAGGCAAAAGGAGCAAAATAGTGATGAGGAGGCTCGGGTCACTAGTACAGAAGTTGGAGGTTGTCAGGTGACAACCTAGGAGCCGGGACAAGTGTTCTAAACACTGAGCTACTGGCTAAAGGGAATTAATTGTGGGCATCTTCTTGCTGCTTCTGCTGTTCTTAAAGAAATGCTACACTTTTTCTGAGTTTGAGGGTAGGAACTTGAACATCTAACAAGAGTTTAAGGCACTGTGTAACGTCCCATGTGTTTTACTGTGGCTGTGATTTTCCTCCATGGGAAGGGACAATGTAAACCACACCTCTAACTGTTGGAAGTTCCCACAGGGTGGCTTGTGTTGGTTTGTGGACTGCCCAGAATTCCTTGTGAAGGAGCCTACATTCATATATCTGGGCTATGAAATTAATTTGGGAGAAAGGTGCTTGGTGACTTTTGATGGGTATTACTGCTCTGTGTAGGCTTTTGCAAAACAAATCCTAAATAATCAAATCAAATGTTAATATGCGTTCCTTGTTATCTGAACAACTCTCTGTGAAGAAGATAAAATTGAGCTGCCATGCATCACGTAACGTTCTGTGGCAAAAATAGGAGTAGAGCGAAGTACTTTGAGTTACCATTCAGCTGCATAAGCAATGGTTTCTTCTTTTCCTTCAAAAACCAAATGAATCTGATTTAGTCCTGAAGAGTACTACATAAAGCAGAGTGTTGTGCAGACAATTCTAATGATCATTCCTCTGTTAATTGCCTCTTTTCATAAACTTATTAACTTTATTTTAACATTGGAAGTTTTGTGGCACATCTAAAAGGGGAAGAAAGATCCAGACTCATACAGTAATGGAATATCATACTGCGTTTTTATTAGTTTTTGAAGATTTTGTTAATCAGCTTAATGATTTGATTGTTTAATCTGTTCAGATGTTCTTGATGTATGAAGCAAAACTGTAAGAGTGCTAAAGATAACTAGAAGAAAAGTGTTTTACAGTGTTGCGTGGCAGTAGGGGGGATAACGTAATGTGGGATAGACTTTCTTTGCTCTTAGCTGGCCCTCCTTTACTAGAGGGGGCTGAGCAGCTGATATGCAAACCAGCATTCAATTGAGCAGCCGTCAGATCTACAAATAGTATTAATTTTACTATAGGTCTGACGCTGGCATTCACAAATCAGCCCTCATGCTACTCATCTGGTCCTCCTTCTAGGAGACATTTGTAAACAGCTTTATGCCATTGGTCCGGCCGGTGCTCATAAGGTATAGTCAAGAGTATGACACATCATTTATTCACACCTGCAACATGATATACAAGTTCTTTGATATCGCCATGGGTAGAGCTGCAGAAAGCACTGTACCTAAAGCAGACATGAGTTTGCAGAAAGCACTACACACCTAAAACAGACAAACAAGGATGCGAAATAGAACTGGCACACGGCAAGTGTAGCCGAGGGTTCCTTGTCCTGGGGATCTGAAAGGGAGGAGGGCTGTCAGATTCATCTCTTCTCACTCTCCTCATGCCATCTCGCACCATCTCAACTCCTCCTTCCTACTAAGTCCCCCGAAAGACTGAGATGTTACATGTGCAAGTGAGGAGGCTGTAGACAGTCTCTGAGGGTAACAGTAAGCACAAAGGTCTTGATGGGCGATTTAGCTTTGATTAGCTTATCGGGGTCCAGCCTTTGTGTCCCTCACTCTTCCGGGGAGAGAGATTAAGAACACTTCAGTCGATCCTTTTGTGTCAATACAAGCTCCTCACCTGAGAGCCTTCGTTCCCTCAGGCACGGTCTGGCTTTAGACACACTTAAATGCGTACTTATCTTTCTGTTGACTTGGCTGACATCTTCTGATTTCTTCCTGCTTGTCCTCTGCTCCCCAACGTACAGTGACTTTGAAATGATTTTCATTATTCAAGTACTGATAGATAAATACTATTAAAATGAGAATTGACTGGTACGGATGCTAGTGAAGATTCTTATCCACGTTGACTTCTTCCAAATTCTGTTCAGTCAGAGGAAAAGCAGAATGTCTTTAAACACCTCTAAAAACTGGTCCATAAACCCGTACCCCATATATCTGAGTATAGGTGTCTTTACTATCTAGGAGCTGCAACACCTGGTCCCTCTTACCCAGAACCAAGTTTTTGCATGGGTTCCCTGGCTAGAAGTTACTCTATGCTGTTTTTTATTATTACTATTATCGGTGCTGATGAATAGTGTTTCTGTTTCTGGACACCTGTTCTTTACTGACTTTGTAGGAGTGTGATTTTTTTTTTTTCATTTTTAACATCTATCTTTGCATCAAATTGTGTTGAAAGTTTGGTTATTGGGGGAAACAGACAGGAGTGGGACTTTGTGAACAGAATTTCTTAAGAAAGCTGCTCTGAGTATATACAGTAATACATACCTTTAAACTCTGCAGGATTAAGAGCAAAGGTGGCATCTTTCTTGATTTGCTGCCTGCTGAAGTTCTGCATTCACGTGTGCTCTATTTTCTGTCAATCTGGAAACCAGCTGTATTTTCCTACACTTCAGTTGTGTAGCTGCAAGTGTGAGAGGTGTAGAGGCAAAAGGTGCTTTAGGGCATTCTTCTCTTTTCTTGAGACCTTTGATTAAAATGAGATTATTAGTTCATTATGTTGGCTTTGTAACAGTTCTCAAGATAATCTTGATTTTTATTTTTTTTAAAAGTTGGATGTATATGCTGTCCCTAGGTACAGTGTTTTGTGTGCTGCTAGTCAGTGTGCAGTTAAAGGTGATCTGAAATGTTAAGCTGGCTCATTTCCTGAGCCAGGAAAATTTAATGTATTCCTTTTAATTGCTGTTCTATTTCCCTGTTTCTTGGTATATATTTGATAGAGATCTTTAAGCTAGCTTGTTGACAGTGGAGCATTTCACAGTATGTGACAATATTTATTTTGAAGATTGAAATGCTTGCAGTTTTTATAGGAATAAATGAAGGTTAGCATGGACAATAAGTGGTCTTGGTTTAGTTAATCTAGCACCATTTTTCAAGTAAACTCACTACAAAACACCCAAGTAACATTTTACATCTGTCACTATTAATATTGAACTGTGTAAATAACAACATGTATTTAATATTAAACATCGGAAGAAGCACAGCCTTTTCTGTTGTGTGTTAGTCGTGTACCTGAGAGTAGCCTTGGCTGGCATTTTTATCATCCGTTCTTGAGTCTGTTGATGGTTAATATCAGTGGTTATGGTTGACTGATAATGGTATTGAAGTGAGGTTTTTGAGTCTTTTAAGTAATTGTATCAGATATTGGTGCTTAATAACAAGTTTGGTGCTTTGAGCTGAATGGATGCGCACTTCTCCGTATAAACTATCCTGTGCCTATGTTCTTTTATTACTGTGGCTGCAGCAACCCTGCTACTGCATTTAATTTTCCTGCTGCGGAAACCATATAAAATGATAGATGTCCGAGCTAGAGCTGTTCTTGTCAAAACAAGATAAATCAGGATTTAAATTTGAAACTTGTAGACCATGGGCATCTTTCATTCTGGAGTTGTTACAGTTATAGTACTAATAGCTGCTAGTCACAAATAAGAGGCCAAGCAGGTTTTGTATTGCAGGTTAACAAGAACTATGTTCAGCTTTCTGTTAAAGATGTTAGTTGTGATGATGATGACAACAGTTTTGAATCGACAAGCTTTAGTGATGGAAAGATTCATACATGACAAAAGCACCATTCCGAGTGCTCTGTGTTAATAGGACATTTTGATATGTTGAAAGCATTTGAGGGAGTAAAAAAAGTGGCTGAAAGACTAGCGGTCTGGGCATTCAGATGATCTTGCTTCATAGAATCACAAAGAAAATTAGATTTTAAATTGTTGTTAAGGTCTGAAAACGGGACAGTCAAAGACAGCGAGGGGGTTGTGGTTTTTGTAACAGCAAAGGGGATAAAAGTACTTCAGGGTCAGCCCGAGCGGTTTCCTTTGAAGGGCTGAGCTCTGCGTTTGTTGATAGTGTGCGTGTTACGGTTCTTCCAAAGCAGAAGTTAGTCTCCCGTTTTCTGGACAGGTGAGCTCTTTCTCCTCTGATCTGTGTCTAGCTCTTTTTGTCCCCGTTAACTGTCCATCTCCTATGTTCTTTCACTGAACTAACCTAGCGCAGTGAAACAGCCGAAAACTCCACTCCATCTTTTGTTGCTGCTGTTTCAGCAGTTTGAATCGGCACACAAGGAGGTCTGACAAGCTAAGCAGTGTGGGAAAGGTGAGAGAGGGGTCAGGAGACTTTTTTCCTTTGTGACAGGGAACTGTTAGTGCTGAACTTCATGAAACAAAGTACTGGGGAAACCTCTTTGGAGTTAGCTGCGTGTTCCCGAGACAAAAATGAATGGCAAATAGGTGTAAATAGCTTGAACAAGTTAAATGATACTTCCATGTGGAAATGTTATGAATTGATAATGCCATTAGAGGAAAGCTGAACTTACCCATTCCATCCGAACTGGAAGTTATCATTCACTTACCTTATTCGGTCTTCCTAGAGATTGAGTTCCAAACTATAGAGAGGTAGATTGATAGGTTTTATTCTATTGGCAACAGATCAGAGCTAGGATGAAATTATGCATGTACCCTTAATTTATTTGATGAGACTGTATTTTCATTCAGTAGCCTGATGTTTCCTCTGAAAGTACATTAAAGCAAATAAATGAGCAAGTGCTGATCTTTACAGTGATCCAATGTGTAAATGAGCTAAAAACACCGCAGAATTGGCACCAAAGGGTAAAATATGATTTGTAAAATCACATTATGCAGCAATTTGATAGCCTGGATCTCTGTAGAAGAAATAGAAGCTATCAAACCGTGCTTATTTTTTCCCCTTCTGCACCCCCTTGCCCACAGGAGGCGAGTGTACAGTGCACCAGAATTCCAGAAGTCTTGCACCATATTTGTTTTCCTATCTTGCAGCATGCAGCTATTGGAATTAAGAAGGTATTAAATAATTTTTTAGAAAAGAAACAAAACCAAAGAATGAGATCCCTAGCGAAAAATAAAGCTTTCTAACTAATCATGACATATGAACTCGAGGTATTTCGCACTGATATTTAGATACATCATAAATCAGGGCGCTTCAAGTTCTAGAATGAATGATGTTATGGCTGCTTTACCTCATGTCTACGTGGCAGTTGCACCTTATTTTTCTTAAAGTAAGAGGGGTTTCAGGAGCTACATGAATCTGATATGGTGAGCTACCCTGTTTGTGAACCGAGTTTCCTTCAGTAGTTTTGTAACTGGCCCTGCGGTGGTTTGGGTTTTTTTTTAATGTCTTTGGAATGTTTCTCTTGCAAAATCCTGTTTTTACAGCTCTGCAGCTACCTTTAAATGCAGGTGTTTGGAACATCTGAACTCATCCCCGTGAATCTTAAGGGGAAAAAAAAGACAAGTCTGAATGTCTAAATGCGATAGGTAGGTTGTGCCTGCCCTCAGGGTTCCCCTAGCTTTCACTTACTAGCAACAGTTGGTTTTAGACCTTGTTAAGAGTAAATTCCGCCCCCCCCCCTCCTTTTTTTTCCTTGCAGTAAAAAGGTCAGACATGGAGTTTACTTTCCCTAGATCGCTGATGTTTCTGTGTGGGTTTATGGACCCCTGTCTTGGTGGGCTGCTGCTACTTCGTTGTGGTTTTTTTGATTTGACTTGTTTGAAGAGCTGTGAGTGATCAGAGCTGTGCAGCCTTGCAAAAGTGACTCGTGCAGGGAGTTGTCCATGAAGGGCCAACTGTTAGCTCTTGTTCTGGCAGCAGGGAAGATGGTTGGTTTGTGTGTCCTTACTAACAGACTGGATTGAAAGCTATCATGATTGTTAAGTATTGTGGGAATTCGTGTCTCTCTCTCTAACTCATTTTCTCGATTCAGAAAATATTATTATGGTTTGTATGCGTCTTTATGAGGGGAAGAGAGCACAAGTGCAACAAGTGGTAGCTAAGAATCTTCATCTCAGCAGGCTGTTGCTAAAACTTTTATTCCTATCGGTGTAAAAGTAGAGCATTCCTTTCAAAGGTCTTCCTGCAGTGAAATGTTCTCCACTTCTTTGTCATTCGCATCTGGAGTCAATTCACATTGAGAAGTAGGACTTCTGAACTTCCTTAAGGAGGAAAAAAGAAAAGAAAAAAAGAAAGATTGATATTGTTAGAGGAGGGAATGTAGACCTAATGACAGCAGACCCCCTGTGGATGAGATCTTTGTATGCAAAAGAGCTTTGGGTGGGTTACCCTTCCAGTGGCCTTGGTGGTAAGCTGTAACCATTGTAAGCTGGCATGGCAAACTTTGTGTTGGAGTTTTCGATCTGGGAGAGGAATTTCATGTGGTTGCTGGTACTTCACTTAAAGCATATACTTTTTAGGCTTTTGGTTATTTAATCATCAGTCCCTTTCCCCTGTTCTTGTATTCCTCTAGTCCTCTTCTTGACACATCCTTTTCTGTTGAGACTGCTATCAAAGTGACTTCCTGCACTGTTCCTTTGATCAGAATTCAGTGTTTCTTTGCCTTTCGGAAAAAAATAACACTGGAAGTTAAAGTACACCAGCCGAAGAGACTGTAAAACATGTTAATTTAAATGTTTCCTGTTGTTTACTGATACTTCATGAAGTTTCATCCTAAAGCATATTAAAGTCATTGCCTCTTGCCTCCAAAATGACCAAAATAATTTCTTCAGGGTTATTTGATTTTCTCAGTGAAATGATGAAAGCTAAAGAAACGCAGGCAGTGGCTTAGATTTCCTCTTCATAACTTCCTTATGAGACTTGTTTAGGATTCAGTGAAATTGTTACTGTAGTTTATCTAAACATGTACACCAATGATAATAATAAGCTGGATAACTAGCACTGACGAAAGGCTCTTGGATCAGCAGACTTGATGGATAGCGTGGCAGTCATTGTGTAGACTGCTTTGTTTTGTCTTGATCCCTGCCTGTTTGCAGGCAGTTTGGGTAGCAGTTTCGGGGCTGTTAGGAAATTATTTAAAAGACTGCTGTGCATTTGAACCCCTGCACTCCATAGTTTGTTGCCTTTCAAATGCATGTTTTCCAGATCTAAAAAAGACACAAACAAATAAACCCCTAAAGAAAACCAACCCACTATTTATTTCTAAAACTTCCTCAATAAACCTGTATTGAAAGTTTAACGTGGTCATAGGTTTGTTTAAATGGGTTTGGGGTTGGTTAGGGACAAGGTGATCTCTAAGTCAGGTGGTATTTGGAGTTCGTAAAGGTAGAGATAAATATGTTTTGCTTCCAGCTTTGCATGCAGATTGTAGATTGATTCTACTTTGTTAGACAATTTCATGACCCAGTCTCTTAATTTTCTAAAGCTGTTTCCATGAAACAAATTTTTGATATATCTTTCATTGTGAGTGAGGTACTTGGGCTATGTTATAGCTTAAATTGAAATTTGCTTATATTCTCTTACAACTTTTAGAAATACAAAGAGAAAGATAAACACAAGCAAAAATATAAGAAGCAGTCAGAGTCATCGCCGTCCTTGGTTCCTTCTCTTACTGTAACTACAGAGAAAGTAAGTCAATGTGTTTTTCCTTCTCTTCTACTTCAGTTACTTACGTTGCTCTATTGTGAATTTATTCACAAATGTATTCTATTTGTGTATTTATTCCACTGCATATACAGGAGCTTTATAACGGTATCAATTCTGTAATTCTCAGACACACTCAGCATTTTTTCATACAACATAAATCCCAAAATACATTGAGCTTTATCTTACCGAGAATGGCTTAAAATTTTCTAATTGGGTAGTGAGTGATGTAATGACTCGCTACTATCAGGTGCTACTGATACTCTAGTAAGTTTTATTTCACTGACTTAAGCTTAATCATTTGAGAGGTTTTAGAAAGTGTTTCTTTCCTCTGAAATTCACTTGCATGTGCTGAGCTGTCACTGAACCAGTGAGCTTAGGCTTCATGCACTTGTAGCATCACATTATCTTTTTAGCAGTCTGCTCCATTAGGTCCTGTGGTCTTCAGAAGGTTAAACAATGGCAGTTCTCACTGTACTCTACAAGAATAACTTCTGATATCCACCAAAAAAATTACAGCAATGATGGCATTACAGAGTGGGCAGCAGGACTGAGGAATGCAAAGTTAAAAACCTTGGTCCCATTCAAGTGGGAATGTTTGACATCTACATGAGGGAATTGTGGATCACGTTAGTTAGTCATCAGTATGTAGCGTTGTTTTTAGCAAAGGTGCTGAAGCTTCTGTTAACCGTATGTGGTTTTGTTCTGACATGCAGAATACAACAAATGTGTTTATCTGCATGTAGTCCACCAAGACATTTTTGGGACAAAGTAAAACAGTTGAAATATCAAATTTATCTAGTGTCTGGAAGTACTCACTCAATTAGTGGTATCAACTTCAAGGACTGCCACCAAGAATTTTTGTTATTTTAGTATGCTTTGGATATGTCTTTGTTTTCCATAGTAGGATTATTAACTTGAGGATGTACTTTGATGAAATAGTCTTGTTTCTGGTTCCCCTGTGTTCTTTCTGACAATACTGTGTCAAATGAGATGTACTAGTCGGTTGTTTGATGAAACTCCCAGTAACTTCAGTGATTACAAAAAAACCCAGACTCTATTTTCCACTTTGGTGTTCTAAGAGTGATTAGACATTGTAATGGATTAGTGTGGCAGTTTTCATTCAAATTGAGTTGTAGAAGTATTTGAATACTATTGACTGGTCCATGTGATTTATTTCATTTTATTAATTTGTACTGAACATATTTCTTTTGAGTTTGAGACAATGCTGGAAAGTCATAGCTTGTAAAACCCTACTACAAGGTAGATCTAGAGCAGAAGAGAACAGAAACTCTGTAAACCTGGAACCTTAGTTATAACTTAAGTAAACTAAATCAGAAGTGTTTAGTGTGGAATTTAAATATCAAATTGTGTCCATTTAATTTTCTTTTTTTAACCTTTTGCATGCTGTGGTTTGGTTGTTTTTTTTTTTTCCAGTCTAAGGGATCTGTTTCATTTTCTGTTGTCTTTTGATAAAGCTCCAGATTGTCAGGAAAAATGGTATTTAGTTCTTCTAATGAAGTAACTAAATTTGATTGTGCTTTAAAAAAAATATCTACTGGTTATTTGACAGTGATTTTTAAAAAATTTTTGTTTCTTGTGGCTGGTTCCTTCAGTTATTTTCATTTTTTGGGTATAATTTACACACATTTGCTTTTCTAGGTGTTAAATTGATAGTGTGTTCCTCAAATGTTTGAGATGTTAATAATAGAATGAGATAAATATTTGGTTCAAAGTATGTTACTTTTGTGTGTTCTGTTAGAGGTGTCAGAACTGATTTTTGACTTGATGTCTTTTTCACAGCAGTCTGTCTCCGCAGTGAATGCAATCTTTTAGCATGGTGTGTTACAACCTCTGCTACCATATGGTTCTTTTGGGGGAAAGTGGAGTTTGAAAGGAATTTTGGTTTTGCTTGTTAAAAATGTTAAATTCTTTGTGCTACAGTGGTGATGACCATTATAGAGGTGATGCTTTTAAGGCATGTTGTTATCTAGATGAGTTGCT
>JAOXOE010000506.1:18085834-18096823 GCA_028565055.1 Phoeniculus purpureus | reverse complement strand
GCTTCTTAAGATAGATTCGTGAACTGCCAACGAATAAACTGTGGATTTACATTACGTGAGTTTGTAGTCTTGATTTCTCTGTCCTGCAAAATTTTACTGAGTCTGAAGTGTGTGTTGGGATACGAGTACAGTGTTTCAGAGGCATTTTTGTGCATCTGTGTAATACTTCAGCAAACACTGCTTAGTCTGGATCAGTTAAGTTTGAAAATGTTTGAAATAAATTCTTTGGCTAATGTACTAACATTTTAGACTTTTTTTTTGGGGCATGAGTAGAGAATGTTTTAAGAAGAACTAGAATAACTTAGACATTTGAGTTCTGTCTCTGCCTTTTCTTCTGTCCTTCCTCTTAGTTGGCCATCACAGAATCATAAAATGGTTTCGGTTGAAAAAAAATATGTAAGATCTTAGAGTCTAACCGTTAACCTAACAATACCAAGCCCACCGCTAAACCATGTCCTTGGTCATCATATCTACATGACTGTTAAACACATTTAGGGTTGGAGATTTAGCTGGCTCCCTGAGCAGTCTGTTCCAGTGCCCGATGACCTTTTTGATAAAGTTTTTCCGAACGTCTGACCAAAACTTAGCCTGGTACAACTCGAGGCCATTTTCGCTCGTTGCATCACTTGTTACTTGTGAGAAGAGACCAACACCCACCTTTCTGCAACCTCCTTTCATGTAGTGGTAGAATGATAAGTCTCCCGTTTTTGGGGGGATGGTGGTGGGGTGTGTTACTAATTAAAACTTCAGATAATTGATGTGCAGAAAGATCTTCAGGATAGCTTATCTCCATGCAAATTGTGGTCAGTAAGCAAATAAATTGTACTGCAGACAGAAAGCAAACTAACCAAATTTTGTCTGTAATAGTAAAGATGACCGTGATAACCCTACTCAGTTCACCCTGAATATCAGCCCAACCTGGGTCTTAAAAGAGGATGCTCAGATTCTGCTACAACGAGTTACAGAAGAGAGTGAGAAATGTACTCTATTCAGTGTGGCTGAGCATCGCTGTCCTACAGCAGTGGGGTGTTTGTGGACTGTGAGTTGTGTGTGGGTTGTGGTAGGTTGGTTGGTTTGTATTTTTTCTTGGACCGTGCTCTTAGCGTCTAGTGTTTTTGTGGTGTATTTCCCCTTGCTGTGGAAGAGTACCGTTGTGCACGTCTGTATTGGGGTAAAGGCTTTTCAAGCCGTGGGTGTACGGTGTGTTGCAGCAACCATGATTACAACTTCACTGTAAATCCAAAGCTTTCTCAGAAGTCGACGGCTTTCTTAAGATGGCTGATGTAACTCCTCAGGGCACAGAGTGATATATAAAGGGTGTAAAAATGACAGTGGCTCGCTGTTCACCAACTTGGCAATGTGACAGTGCACTTTTTTGGGGAAAAATGGCAAACTGGTTTATGGGAAGCATAAAGGAAGTCTAATACTCACAGAGTTAGCATGGTATTTGCAGTAGCAAATACCAATGGATTTTTGAGGACAGGATTAACATTCATGGAATAGTCACGTCCTCCCAGATAAACCAAGGTATGGAGCTGGTGGTAGCATCAGTAGAATTTCCATTTTTTTGGATGTCTGTACTGAAATGTGAAGGTCAGGGGACATCAGAGGCTGAACCAGTCAGTAAATAACTGAAAGTGTTCTATCTCTGCCTCCGGCTCTTTGCTCCCAGCCACTCTCGCTCTTCTGACCTCAAAAAACTGCCGAACACAAACAATGTGACTTTGACGTGGCATATGAAGTGTTTTTTCTGAGAAATTTCTGTTGCGCCTTTGTCTTCTGTGACTTAGCGTTTTAGAAGAACAGCTTAGTCGTGGGTCGGTTATTTATGGAACGACTCATTAATCTCAAGTTTGTGCTGCAGTTTCACCTCAGATTCTATTGCATGTTTTGTGGCTTCTCAAAGCAATTGATGTACGTGCGCTTAACTGCAGTTAACTCTCTAAAGTAAGGAATATAGCCTGGGACCAAATGATACCAATTTTACTTTGCTTGGCGTATATTATATTAATCTTAACGATATTATGAGTGAGCTTTCCAAAGTGCAACTACCTTATGGAGCAAAATGTTCAAAAGCAGAACTCTGATGTGTATGTGTATTCCCAAAAATCTGCAAGGAGCAGGATTCAACCCAAATCTCTGCACAGTACCTGCAAATTAGTGCCTACCTGCCCCTGCCAAATCCTGACCAGCATTGTAGGCTGTGTGAAACTAGTGAATAAATAGAACACAAATAAAAGTCCTGTAGTAACAAGGAAGAGATGCCGCATAACATCAAACTAGGATTGTTTCTAGCTGTAGCTGTCATTGTACTTAATATGCAACTGAGTGGATGGGAGATCAAAATTAAGAAAGTAATGTCTTGGGTAAGAGAAGAAATCCTGGTTCATTGAAAAAGCTCGAGGTTTGGATTTGGGTTACTGCATGTCTGGAAAACCTTTGTTTAAATGACCCAAATTTGAACCACTCTTCTTCAGTCAAGTGACACATCAGTTTCTGGGCAATTCAGCTGACTTGTGGCTTTGTAATAGTTCAGCAAGTGAACTACTCAAGTATGCTTTAGAAGTGGCTCTATCATCATTTGAAACACTTAGCAGTGTGGTAATTTGAATTTGAGGTATATTTTTTTTTAAACACTGTATTTAACAGATGTAAACTGATTTTTTTTTTTTTTTTTCCACTGCTATTCAGAATATCCATAAGATACACACAGGGTGGTTTGCAGATACATTGACATTTTCATCTTCCTTAAAGCCTTCATCTTTTCAGCTGCTGATGGAAGGACATTTCTAGTTTGACAAAAACATGGCATTAAAAATTTATTCTCAGAAAAGAATTCAAAGTATCTTTCTCATTTTAATTTCTAATTTTAAACTATAACATAACATCTTTAAATAGAATTTAAAGATTTTACAACCATAGATTTGAGATAAATTCATTGATGTCAACCAAAGCTGACATTTTTTTCCTACAAAGTCGAGCTCCATGCACCTCAGTTGTTTGCTGAACAGTTTGGTTTATGTAACTTCCTTTGGTTACTTTGGTACTTTAACACTTCTAAGTTTGTTTGAAGTAACGGGTTCTTTTGTTAGTTGTTTTGTGATCTAATTGTTTCTTTTCTCTTATTTCTTCTCTCCTATCAAAATGCTAGACATACACAAGCACTAGCAACAACACCATGTCAGGTTCCTTGAAGAGGTTGGAAGATACTACAGCTCGATTTACAAATGCAAATTTTCAGGAAGTTTCTACACATGTTTCAAGTGGAAAAGATTCTTCAGAGGCTAGAGGGTCAGAGAGCAAAGGGAAGAAATCCGCAGGTCACAGCTTGGGTCAGAGGGGAAGAAAGCCTGGCGCTGCAAGAAATCCAGGAGCAACTGTGACTGCAGCTAGCCCTTTTCAGCAAGGTATTCATCGTTACCCTGAAACAAGACTTGTGCGCTGGTGTGAATTAGAAATCTTATCTATTTAAATTTTGGAAAGGAGTTAATCCTTTTTCCTCAGTAATTACCATGTTTCTCTAGAGAAAACCCGCCACTTTTTAAAGGGAAGAGATGTTCATTGGCATAATGTGAAAAAGAAGGTTTACATCTTTTCAGGGCAGAAATGATGCTTTTGTTTAGACTGCAAAGTTGTGCTGTTTAGCTGCTAAACCCAGATGTTTCTTCATGTACTGAAAAACCAGGCTTGGGTAAAATGTAATACATGACTTTGAGACTACGAAATTGAGAGTTTCTTAGCTCTTTCAGGGAATAACACTATAGTTTTTTAGTTAGTGCACGTTAAAATTAAACTGGACTTAGCATGCAGCAGCCCCCAAATAATTTTTGAAGGTGCAGGTAATTTAAAGATACCGTTTTCTTTAAAGTGAAAGATCTTTTTACATTTATTATTTTGTCATTGAAGTAGATATGCAGAAAATTATTATGTGACGGTATTTACAGTCATTGCACATTTTGAACATGCTAAAACCCATTAAATGCACGGTTAGCACTTCTAAAAAGCAAATTCTACTGTGGAATCTTGGTCAGATTTGAAGAAAGATTGAAAAGATTTGAAACTGTGTTTTCTTATTACTTAACTAAACAAAGACTTGGTATTTTGAAACACAACAAACTAGACATTCTGTAAGTCACAGTTTTTCCATCGTTTTCACTGTGGCATGTAGTACCTGACTGCTGTTTTTGCCTTATGATGTTGCTGTTCATTTGAGTTTATTTATGCAGCGTTCACTCTGGTTTACTTTTCTTTAGAACTTTTCCAATATTACAGGCTTTTTTTACTTTAAAAACTAATAAGGTGAGGTGGTTTGTTGTTTGTTTGTTTAGATTTTCAAAAGTTTGAGTATTGCTTTTTCTGCATTCCTGCATTTAACCCAAACTGTAGTTCACTGCAGATAGAGCTTTCTGCTGTGTGCATGCATTTTCTTGAAGGTTGCATTGAGTGGATTTAAAGGAACTTACGTAAAATACAAAATAACAGTGGATTTATGATTTTTATAAGGCATTATAGTGCACATATTTTAAATGGGATCTTAATGTTTAATGGAGTATTAATGATGAAACACTAATTTTTAAAGGACTTTTTTTTAATCTAATGTTGGATTCCGGAGTTTTTTTTCTTGACTGAATAGTTTATCAGTGTTTTACAAAACAGTATTGACATGTACCCACCCATATAAAATTACTGAAGTTTAGTAAAAGCAGTTATTTCATTTGTTTGAGCATGCTTCATTTTTTGCCTTGCATACATTAACACAGCGATAAAGTGTCTGCATTCCAAATATTAGAGAAGCAATGTCATTCCATTAGATTTTTACATTGCTCTGGCAGTACTAAAGAAGTCTTAGAACGCAAATTTTACACACTTTCCTCCACTTCATCTCCTGTCTTTTTGAAAACTGCATCTTCTGTGGAGCACCTCCTCAGCCAGGGTGAATTAAGTGTAATTACTGTTCCATTGACCTGTGTAAGAGCCTTGATTTTGAGAGAATGGTAAAGAAGATTTCAGGCATATAGTGTAGATTACAGCACGTTTCTGTCACCTCTCTTTTGATATATGTTTAAAAAAGCCTGCTCTGAATGTTACCAAGGTCAAAGACGTCCAAGTTGTCTAAGCAGCAAAGTTATTGCTCTCCTTCTATTTATTTTTACCTTGTATAAGCCCCAAATTCAAATCTGAATGTCAGGTAAAAGTATGAGAATCGTGTCAATCAGAGTGAAGATCAGCACGAGCAGCAATGAGTTACATTAAAAATAATTCCTTAGCTCTTAGTAACAGTTTTGGTAAAGTCCTTTCACTGTAATGCCTGAAAATACAAAACTTTAGTGTTTCCCATCAGTTTTCATCAACTATAAGGGAACAACAAAAAAATGTACTTTTTCTTCTTCTTTTTTTTTTTTTTTAGGAAGCTTTCTGGGCACCCCTGGGAGCATAAAGTCATCTTCTGGAAGTTCAGTTCAGTCTCCCCAGGATTTTTTGAGTTTTACAGACACAGATCTGCGAAGTGATAGTTTCACACATTCTCAACAGACTTTGTCAACCAAAGATGTACATAAAGGAGAGGCTGGGAGTCAAGAGGGAGGTGTCAATTGTTTCACTTCCTTAATTGGTCTCCCTTCATCATCAGCTGTTTCTCAATCTAAAAACTTTGACAGCTCACCTGGAGACATAGGTAGTTCAAGCCTTACTTCTACAGCATACAAACGAGCTCAGACTTCTGGAATAGAAGAAGAAACTATAACAGAGAAGAAACGGAAAGGAAATAAGCAGAGTAAACATGGGCCTGGTAGACCCAAAGGAAATAAAAATCAAGAAAGTATTTCCCATCTTTCAGTTTCTTCTGCTTCCCCAACTTCATCTGTGGCATCTGCTGCAGGAAGTGTGACAAGCTCTGGTCTTCAGAAATCTCCAACTTTGCTCAGGAATGGAAGTTTACAAAGTCTTAGTGTTGGCTCATCTCCAGTGGGTTCAGGTAGGCATCTACTGTATTTGTTTTCTTACCTCAAAATATGTCTTGCTTTAGCTGTAATTCTGAAATGCTCTTTTCAAGAACAGAGTATGGTTTAAGATACCTTGACAGTCTGTTGGGAAAAATCATGCAAACTAGAATATGGCTGTGGGAAGAGTATCCTTTATGCCATGTCTAGGTGCCGCTGTGCGGTAGGTGTCCCTAGTAGATAGACCTGTGTATTGGCCTATGTACAGATGCAGTTGTTGAGGTGGAAGGGGGAGAAAGCATACATTGCATTGGGATAGGTTATTTGGAAATTAGATGTGGCTACATTTAGCTAAAACAAGTTGGTACAGACTGTATAGTCTGTGTGCTCTGTTACAGAGAAAACAAAATCAGTACTCAAGCATGTCTGCTGTGCTAATGTGACCCTCAATTACGTTCTCCTGGTTTAGTGTAACTAAAAATCAGAATGTCTGTATGAAGAATTAACAAGTTCAAACACACTATTGTGAATCTGGACTGCTATGCAGATGGACAACATTTTCATATTCTCGTGTGCTTTTGAGCAAGTGCTGTTGGCTGGTTTGTTCTTCCTCTGTTCTAAACGTTTTGTGCATCTGGGGCTGTGAAAGGCTTTCTGTTGCCTGTGAACCCTGTATGTGGAATGACCTTGCAGAATACAGTATCCACCAAAGTCTTTGTTGCTTTGAAGTTCCTTTTGGGGCCTTTGTATTTGGATTAAAAAAAAATCAAATTGAATTACGTTTATTTTTTGTTACTTTGAAATGTTGTCATTTTTTTTCTTGTGCTAGTAGATTTTTTTTGTTTATTTTTCCCTTTTCTTTAGTGGTGGGGAGAGGCATGGAACTTTAATATCTAGTTGTGGTCAGGGTTTTATGCTTTTATATTTTCTCTGTACAGGCATGAGATGTTTTAAAAATACATATGCTTCAAGAAACAGATTACTTGTTTTAGAACAGGGCAGGTTCCTAAAACCCTGATCTCTAAACCACAATTTTAAATCTTTGTTACATATAGGCAAATGGTGACTTTTATTATGGGTGATAATGGCAATAGCAGTGGTGACTGTATGAAAATTATATGAAAAAAAGTTTTCAGCATGGAAATCAATAGGAGGAAACGATGTGTGACAAAACTTCCTAGGTCACTTACCAGCATTTGATTAAAATGGAGTTTTAAAATCATGTTAACCTCCTGCCTGTTATTGGTAGATAATCTAAGTCTGATCAGTGTTCTGGTTATTGTAGTGTGAATTCTCATTCTTTTTTCATCCCCTTTGAGGTGGATTGTGTATTGTTTTATTTTAGGTAACAGATGGAAGTATAAGATCTTGATTTGAAGTAAATTACTTCCTGTTCGATTCACCTTATGTTTGTCTTTGAATATTCTGATCCTGTCAGCTCCTAGAAGAGGCTTTTCCCTAGCCAGGTCCATCCTTGCATCTCACTCTTCCAGATATGAATTTCCAGTGGTAATGTTCAATTACCTTTGTAAAAAGTTTTAAAATATGTGGATGGAAGTCCTGGGTAGGTTTTAGGTTTCAATACGTTCTTTGTTACATTGAGCCTGTGATTTCACCTCTTCTAAGCATACTTAGTTTCTTGCTGGCCAGTGTTATACTTGTCCTCTAAAACATATTTTCTTAAGTTGCCAAAGAATACGAATAAGCAAACGAAATCCATAACAAAAATCCCCCCAAAAATCAGAAAACCCAAAGGACCAAACCGGCTAGGATGTCTTTGTCTTCGAACATGAACTCCCAGTTTATCCAGAGACTTCTGCTTGGGTCTGAGCATGTTGTTTAAAGATACTCTTCTCCTTGATTTCCCCTTTGTCTTATGGTTGTAGTGCTGATTTCCTCACGTCATCAGAAGTGTTTTCCAGATTTAGCAGTCCATCACAACTCTGTTACAATGAGGAAGGACATAGGAGTGTTGTCAGTGTTACCAGAAACATGCATGTTCTCAGGTGTGATGGACTGATGTTTCTCTTGGAAGTGTCTCTGTAATGTCCAGTAACAAAATTGAGTGAACCTAAACCTTGTGATCCAAAACTCTACAGAAGATTTTGTGCATGTAAACGTAGTGAGAGAAAAGGCAGGGGAAGTCAAGGCGGGAAATTTGCACTTGCTCGTATTTGGAAATGCCTTCTTACTTCTAAGCGGCAGTGTCAGGAATGAGTTCTACCACATCATTTCAGACGCTTTTACAAGAAACTCCTCCTAATTAAAAACCCCCAACTTTCTTAACTGCTACCATTATCTTACAGTCCCATTCTTTTTCCATTTTCTGAAGAGTACTCGTTGGGATCCGTAAAAATTATAAAACCCATTCATTACTACACAGATATGTGATAAAAATGTTCACAGTTAGTGTTCAAATTAGATGCAATGTGAAAGAAGACTTATTTCAAAGGGAAAGCAGATTCATGGTCTGCTATTTAAACATTATGAAATGTCTTCCATAAGATTTTACTGAGAAGTACATTCAGATAATCTTGTGGAAATATTTGAGCTTTCCAAATTTTTTTCTAGTCCACAGGACTCGTTTTCTAGTTTAAGAAGAACAGAGATGTGTTGCGAATAGTACAGTAGCCATCTGATTAAAAGCTCTTGCAACTGATGCACTCAAGTGATTTTACAGTTGCCATGCAGGTGATCTGATGTGTTCAAAATAAATTTCCCAGTTCTGACCCTTTCCATACTTTGTTTCTGAAGTGTGTAATCTAATAGGAAGCACTGTGTGCGCATTTTTTTAACTGTGTGCTCAAATAAATGAAAAGTAATAAAATGAAATGAAATGAAATTTAGTTGGTGATAAGGAATCTTCATATTAAAGTAGTACTTCTGTCCGTTGAAACCTGAAAAACTCCTTTAGCCAGTAACGGCTTATTTACAACCACACTCACCTTTCTGCTTGAAAACACTGTAACTCTATTGTCTAAGAAGACGTGCCGGTTGTCGGGGCAAGTTACGTAGAGCTGAGAGTGACTTGCCAGAATGAACCTCATCTCTGGACTGATTCAAGGATCCAGACTTTTTGCTGGTGGAGGGTTTTATCTGAACTCTACAATTACACGGAGCTGTTCACCTCTTAAAGTTTCATTAGTTGTACTCATCCTTCTAAGGAATAACATACAAAGAGTTGAAGTACTGTAAAGCAGTAATCCCTTCTGCTGAAGATTTAAGTTCTTTTCCTTTTCACAACAATGGTGATTAAAGAACAGAAAACCCTTCATCCAGGGGTTGGAAGAGATGAGTAGCATCTTGTCCCATTGCTTATCTCTGTTATCTCTCTTATCTCTGTAGATTCCAAGTTGAAATGTTTCTTTTACCGTATTTGCACTTTATCTCAACAGTAATGCAGAAACAAATACAGCGGTGTCAAGATAGAAGAAGTGATGATAAGCACCTGTCATACATACTCTAATTTTCTGTTGAGCAGTTTGAGTGGGCTGTTTCTCCTCTTTCTTTAGAGACAATTCAGTGTCCAGAATTTTGAGAACTGAGTCATAGAATGGTTTAGATTGGAAAGTACCTTATTCTACTTCCCACTCCTCTGCTATAGGCAGGGACACCTCTCACTAAACCAGGTTGCTCAGAGCAACGTGACCTTGAACATTTCCAGGAACCTCCCTGAGCAACCTGTTGTTCCTTACAGCGAGGAGTATCTTCCTTAAGATCTAATCTAAATCTACCTTCTTTTACCTTGAAACCATTTCCCCATGTCCTATCACTAGAGTCCCTGATAAAAAGTCCCTCTCCAGCTTTTCTGTACGCCTCTTTCAGGTACTAGAAGACCGCTATAAAATCCCTTTGGAGCCTTCTCTTCTCCAAACTAAACAGCTCAAATTCCTTCAGCCTGTCTTCACAGAAGTTCTTCAGCCCTGTGATCATCCATGTGGCCAATCTCTGGCCTTGTTCAAACACTTCCATGTCCTTCTTTTATTTGGGCTGCAGAACTGGATGCAGTATTCCAGGTGACACTGTCTCACAGTACCTTCTGACTTTTTGGAATAGATTAGTAAAGTAAAATGAAAAGCCGTAAGTGTCAGGAGTAAACTGGAATTTTGGGTTATGGTAGATAAAGTTCTTTTGGTTATCGTCAAGTTCTGCATGGATACTTGCTACTTGCAAAATTACAGTGGTTTAAGCATACAAAGGATGCTTTTCTGCCTTTCCCGTTTCAGTTCTCGATTTCAAGTGTACAACAGATTGTATAGGATCAGCTTCAGTAGGACTCCAGGGGATTGTTTGCTTCAGTATTATAATTGATTTTATGCCCTTATGAGTACTGCAAACCCTTTGAAAGCTTATAAAGCAAGTTTTTTCCCTCTAAGCAGACTGGAAGAAGGTTAAATTCCACGTAGAGCATTAAAATGTTTAGCCCATTGTTTCAGCACCCTTCCTGTGCCCATCTTCTGGAATTCCAATTGAGGCAACCTTATTATTTGTCTTCCCTTTTTACCTCTACGGCGTATGTATTTTAGCCTTCACTTTCTTCAGTGTGTTCTGCCAGGCCATGCTAGACAGTTCTTGGAATAAAGGAAGTATCTAAAGGATGTAGTGTAATTTAAGGATGTAATTGTAATAAAGGACATACTGTAATTTCACATAGGAGTATTTCAAACTGATTTAGAAACAGTTTGGGTTTTTTGGTACTGGCCACTTTGGATGATCTTATGTCTCAAGCAATCAAATTACTGCTTTATGTAGGAGTTTACTAAATGCTTTAGCTTCATTCATGTATTTTTTTCTTTCTCTTCTGATTCTGAAGTAGCAGCAACAAAAACAGTTTTTACAAATATATTAACAACAAAAAAAGATCCAGAGAGAGTCTCCATCCTTTACTGGATGCAAAGGGGATCATTGTTACCAAGGATGAGGAAAAGGCTGAGGTACTTCATGCCTTCTTTGCCTCAGTCTTTACTAGTCAATCTGGTTATCCTCATGATATTCAGTTCCCTGAACTGGAAGATAGGGATGGAGACCAGATTAACCCACTCATAATCCA
>JAOXOE010000506.1:18055572-18081610 GCA_028565055.1 Phoeniculus purpureus | reverse complement strand
CCAGCTTGGAGACCAGAATGTGGTGCGGGACAGTATCAAAGGCTTTGCTCAGGTCCAGGTAAATGACATCAGCTGCTTGCCCCTCATCCATTAATGTGGTGACCTGTGTGTAATGTGTAGTAGTAAATACTTCATATCTACTGTGCTCTGCTTTAGGACTTTCTGAAAGCTCTGAATGATGCTTGGGGATGCAATGCCTGGTTTGGGCTGGGTTAATGGTGGTTTCTGTGTGGTACAGTTTCGAGAAACAAAAGCAAAAGGCCTAGATGCAGACAATCTAGAGCGGAGATTGTTCAAGAAACAGAAACCCACCACAACTCCCCAAAAAACCTAACAATTGCAAACAATTCCTTAACTTTGAAGCGGGCGTTCCTCAATATCAGAAGTGTTGGTGGGTCTAAATGGTTGCTATTTTCTGTGCAAAAAGTGAGCATAACTGGAACAAGCTGATATACTGAAATAAAGGCTCTGGAGCAGTAGGTGTGAGCACAATTATTCTGCTCTTACAGGTGGTAGGCAGCAATTGCATTGTGTTCTCTGTACCCGAGGCAGAATTTGTCCCAGTACTATAACGTGTATGATCCCAACAATATTACCTTGGTGTGTTTGAATGAATTTTTTTCTCCTTTACAGTGAGTTTGTATTTTAAGTGTTTTTGTGCATCACTGCTACTTCTCTGAAAAATGTTGAGAAGGTTAATGAACAATTTAATATTTAGCAAATTAATCCACTTTTGTCAAGAATGCTGAAAGATTTAGTACCTTGTGGGGTTTTTTCCCTGCTACAAAAAGGTTTTTGCAATGTAGACTCGGTCAGTAATGTTTTAATGAAACTATTCTAGGCAGTAGGTAAAAGGGGAGGGATTTCCTGTAGTGACTGCCAGACTAAGTTGGTAGCATCCTAGTATGAATAACAAAAGTTTAAATGGTCTTTGTTGTTAATTCTCTGCTCTGGGATCCTGATGTTCAGGAGAGACTGGCAGTTACAAAATGGTTATGAGAGCAGTCTTTGGCAGCTGACAGTTGTGGCAGAAGAGAAAGATAAAACATAGAAGACATTCACCCTGTCATGACACGGTTCTTCTAGTCAGGCCTCTGAGGCTGATGCAGGTACAAAACTCACCCATGGATGTATGACAGAGGTGTTTGCCACACACTTGCCTGCAAAGTCATTAATCTGAACATCTTCTCAAACCAGATGTGTATCTGAGGACTTTGTTCACTAGTGGAGTGTGTCACATGCTGACTGATCCAAGAAGGGAGTGACTCAGGTTCATGGATTCCCTTGGGGTTGAATTAAGGAGACTTACACCACAGGTCCACATAAAATTCAAACTTTACTGAAGTTACTGTGTGCTGAACTCAGACAATACAGAAATCACTGAAGTGAGTAGAGGAGAGAAAAAGGGGAAAACAGAGAAGATATATGAGAAATTAGATCACCCTCAGGACTCCAGCGGTGTCAGCAGCCTTTGGCTCCTCCGCTTCAGCCTCGCTTGTCAGCTCTCTGCAGGTCTCTGGAGAAAGTCCTTGGTTTCTCTGGCTGTCTTCTCAGTTTCTTGGCATGGTCAGTTTCATGGACATGGTGGAGAGTGTGTGTAGTGGTGGTGATAGGTGAGCAGCCCCATGTAGTCATGAGGTCACTATCCTAAATATGAATAAATTGATGGCTTAAGTGAAAGATGGTGAAGAGATGGGCAATCTACATGATACCCACTCTGCAACGAAGCACAAAGATGTGTTGCTGTGGAGGCTGAGTTACAGATACCTTTAGCTAACCAGCACAGCTGATGAGTGTGTTCTGGCACTGTGTGGTGAGATCAATATTCTCTTAAAAACCGCAACCCTTGAAGTTCCTGGGAGTTTCTCCTTTGGTGTGCCACCAGTACACCAAACATATTTGGTATTTGGATATTCTTTCTCTGTATGCATTCGAGTTCTTCAGCTGACCCCCTAAAGTCCAGAAGATAAAACGGCCTTGCGTGAGTCAGTCAACCAGTGAAACAAAAACCGATGCCTTGTGATTGAAATTAGGAAAGCAGCTTTAGTTCAAGTTTCTAAATTTGTTGCAGACAATCGAATTAAAATCAGCATTTTGTTAGGAAGACTGTTACTGGAAAGTGTCTGAGTTTGGAATTTGTAATAGTAGCTTTAGAATGCAGCTAATCACACTGTTCTTTGGGATTTTCTTCTTACGCTCAACATTTAAAAGCTAACAAACAGTGCTAAAAGAAATACAAATAAAAATTATAGTGGGTAGAAATAAATCCATTTTACAATTTGAGCTCTTGTAAATGATCAGAGCTCTAATACAAGAAAGATGTATTCAGGTGTGTTATTGTTCCCTGCAATGCCTGTCTATACATATATCCTTTTGTGTGTCTGTTAAACATGATCTTAACGTGCAGCCCTTTTTCCCCTAACTCAAAAGCTTTCTCGAAGTTGATGAATACCATACATAATGGCAAGTTATATTAGAATCTTTTTCAGAGATTCATTTATCACAAAGGGTAGCCTTTTGTGGAAGAGCCTGATTGAAGGTCTGCATATTCTATGGATTGTGTGAAATACAGGTCTGCAGTGAGTTGATTGTTCAGTACTTGAGTGAAAACTTTTGTAGATTGTCTGCAGGAGCCTGATAGGTCAATGGTTCCTCAGTTCTCTTTTTGTGATCTTTTTGTATGTGCACAGTAAAATGATAACAGTTTTATTCCAGTTCTGAGATTCTTTTCTTTAATTTTGTGAATAGTGTTTCTAGTTGTTCTTCTGTGCTCCATTCACAGGTATGTCATAGTGGTGTCTACCTTGGGCATTCTCCCACTTGCCTTCCTGACTACTTAAATTACTACTAGTGATGCCTGTGAAGGTAGCCTTGTTTTGTGCATTCTTTGTTCTGACAGCTTGATGCTGCCTATTTGTGCCAGTGATAAGAGCACTATCAATTTCAGAGGAAGCAATATTGACTCTTTAATGTATCCAGGTGCCATTTCTCTTTAGTGTTCAGTAGCTCTGGTTCTGTATCTGCTCATAGGAAGTGGAAATGAAATTAAATAGATCTTTTAAAATTAGAACTTGGTTTACCTTTTCAAGGCTTTTGGTTCCTTTGTAGGAAACAATCATAGCTATGATCACAGGTTGCTGAAAAGATTTAGGAGGGGATATTTGCAGCTGAAACCTCTCATGAGGCTGGTTTTGAAGATTGTAAAGTTTATTTCTCAAAATGCGAACTGGCCTGACTGGGTGTCAGGTGGTCTGTTAATAACAATTGGAATTTTTTATCCATTGTTGTCAGACATACAGAATGATTTTCTGATGTGTTGTGTCTGTGTGTCAGAAGAGCAGTGCTACATGCATTGCAGATTGCATTGACTTGGAGTTCAGCTTATGCAAAAGAACTTAAGTGTTTACACTTTGCGTGGTGAAGCTCTTTGCTTCATTAAGGTTTTATAGGACTTTGGCTTTTCACACTGCGAGAGCCACAACTTACATCTGTAAAGCAGATGTAGAGGTGGGTCTCTCAATAATAGACATTACCATGGCGTTACATTAATGTTTCATAGTCAACATGTCATGAGAAGTACTGAAATTTCACTATTTTGCTGTTGTAAAATAGGTTTAGCTTTTTTCCTTTTGATATAGGGTTTCCCTCTCACTCTCCCAGGTGTACAGTGCTCTGAACCAGCTTTGAGATGAAGGAAGGCAAGCTCACCATTTTTCTGAACAAAAATAAAACATCTGAAGGGTATCTGACAGTGTGCTGAATTTGGACTTGGTGAGTTTCTGCTGTTTCATAAGCAGAGCCTTTTTGCTGTTTAATGTTGAAGTGATGCAGGTACACAATAAAGTACAGAATAGAAATGGATGGAACACAATTTGTGATTACTTTTCCCCACATTGCACTTTTAAAAGAAACCTGACTTCCTAACTCCAGCGTAGAAGTTGGAAAGGCAGAGAGAAGGAGTTAGTCTTGCACACTTTCTTGTCAAGCAGTAACAGTGCCTTTCATGACTCATTATTGTGGGGCAGCGTGTTACCTACGTATTTGTTGTAGAGTAGTGTTTTAGACAGGATTTATCATTTACCTCTTTTCTTTTTTGTTGGAGGGTGGCATGGAGTGTTTTATCTACCTTCCTCTGTTTGTCTAAGACTTTAAAGTTGATTACTTCCTTCCCGAGTCGAGCAGTGGTTGTTTTTGCTTACTCTTTCTTGTTTTGATGAAAGCAAATGTACGGGTGAAATCAATGAGGGTAGGTAGAAATTTTGGTGATAAGATCAGCAGGGAAAGTTCTTGCCCTGTCTGTAGGATGGAAAGAAAGTATTCAAATTTGGGATCACCCCAACGTCATATTCAAGTTGAGTCTGATAATGCTAAGGAGTGTAAGAGTAATTGTCTGTAAGAGTTGTGATGGAGACAGCTTAGTCTTTCTTTGCACCAAGTTTAAATAGGCTGCACATCAGCAAGGGAGCATCAAAAGGATAAAATTGAGAGTTTTGCTTTGAGTGGAGCCAAATACAAGTTTGGAGCAGAACGATTCATTTAATAGGCTCTAACTAACACCTCTATACTAGCAATACTATCAGTTGAATGGGGTGCTGACAAAGTTCGAAAAAGAAAAGGTGGTTAAGTCTGGAGCACAGTTGAGAGGGTCAGTTAAAAAGAGAATGAGAGAATGGAGTCATGCAAGCTCTGTCTTTCCATAAAGACATAGAATTAATTGTTTAGGTTGGAAAAGACCTTTAATATTGAGTCCAACTGTTCACCTAGCTGTACCAAGTACAGATAGTACCGTATCTACTCACAGACATTTTAAACATGTCCAGGGGTGGGGATGCAACCACTTTGTGGGCAATCTATTCCAATGCCTGATGACCTTATCAATTAAAAAGTTTTTCCTAATGTCTGACCTAAACTTGTGCTGGCACAACTTGAGGCCATTTCCTCTCATCCTGTTGCTCATTACTTGTGAAAAGAGACCAACACTCACCTCTTTGCAGCCTCCATTCAGATCTTTCAGATAGTAGTAGAGGGTGGTAAGTTCACCCCTCAGCCTCCTGTTCTTGAAACTAAATAGCCTGCTTCTCATAAGGCTTGTTCTCCAGACTCTTTGTCAACCATGGCCCTTCTTTGAACCTGCTCCAGCCACCTCTGTGTCTTTCTTGTACTGACGTGCTCAAAACCCAGTGCAGTACTTGAGGTGTGGCCTCACCATATCTGCCTTAATAGAGGGGAGTCAGGCTACTTGAAGGCAAAAGTGACATGCTTTGCTTTTGCCAGTAAGAGACTCAGCCCTCTGTTTCTCATTTTTGTGGCCAACTTCTTATATCTTGCATGCCTTCTAAAACGCTTGTTCATAAAAAGCTGAAAAATTACAGTTGAGAGATGTGAAGTGTTCTGTGCTATTCGCTGTGTGGTGACTCTGCTTTTTCCTTCTCAGTCTTATTCTGCATCGTTCTTATGGGCATAGTACTGGAAAGCAGCAGGAGCAGGTACAGACACGTGTAACTGAGGACTTTAGTGCAAGCTTTTAGAAAAGATTGTAAGGAATGATGATCTAGATCAACACTATTATTTTGTGTTAGAGCTATATTGTAGTGATTTGTTGTAGAAACTCTGTGGCTGCCTCAGTTCTTGCTTGTTCTTCTGTCTTCTGTCTGTTTTATTTCTTACTCCTATGCTGTATTCAGGCCTCTGTTTTTGCTTGGTACATCTAATGCTCCTTTGTGAGTTGCAGATAGGAGAGCTGCAGCACAGAACAGAATGTCCATCACACCAGGCCTGGCACTGACCTCAGCTTTGAAAGAGCACACTTCCAAAGGAACTTCTCAGTTCAGTAGCCTTGGCCTCCCCATCAGTGAAGGCAGAATTTAGTGTATGATTTTATTTTTTCTAACGAGATTACCTAAACTAGCTGGAATCTATCCTGAGCATGACTGAGTGACAATTTTTAGTCTAGCCCAATTCAGACAGACTTTTACAGTGTTGGTAAAAAAGGCGTCTAATTGTATTGACACCAGGTCAAGATCAGTGGGATCCAAAAGAGAGAACTTTGCAAGTAAAAACTGCTGTAAAAGACTTCATTACTTTAACAACAAATTGGAGTCAGGTGGTTTCAGTGACGCATTGTTTCAGCACTCGTATAAATTGCTGGTTTTCAGAGATCTTAAGCAAGAAATCAGTCCTTAAGAAATGTAGTGTCATGCTCCTACTCGGGAATGCTCTAGTGAGCCTAAAACAGCTTCGTTTTTAATATGTGATACTGAATTAACTTTGGTTTTTACGTCTTGGCTTACCATGGCAAGAGTAAGCATGTGAAAACTAAAGCTAAGACCTTTATTTATCAATTGTTCTTACGTATCTGTCTGTCTTGCAGAGCTTTTTGTGTGCTGTGATACACTTTAAGTGCAAGTCTTTCCCTGTAGTTCAGAGCCTATACGTGTCGGGTGTGATCAGGGAGTGCTATGATCTTTTTTGCTCTTATTCTGTAATGAGTACTTCAAAGCTTCTTGAATTGGCCTAGAACGAGCGTTAAATTCTTGTCTTTCTTCATAAAACTTCATAAAGAGTTATGGATGTGAACCTCAAACAGGCAGTTAGAAAGCATCTCAAAGATTTGTTGTGGAAAATCACAACCTTTGGAGGAAACGAATGAAGTTTTTCTCTGTGTTGTGTGTTTTTCACTCCCACCCCTCAGAATAAAAGACCACACAGTTTAACTGACCACACAGCTTTGTTGTGGCATACGGTACGAAAAGTTAACAACTACTCAGAAAGTATTGCAAAAAATGAATTGGGTTGAGATTGGAAGGAAATGGCAGGCTACTGATTGCAAAAACCATTCCTCAAGCTCACAATCTGTGCGTTACTGGTTTCTCGAGGATGGGAAAACATTTGAAGAAAGCATTACTTCATGTTTAGCCTTGTCTTGTGTTTTTCCTTCTCCTTGCCAAGCAGCCATTGATTACTATTAAAGATGGATCTGCTGAGCTACAAAAACAGTGTTTCTCTGTGTCCAGCGTGTCATTTATCTGTCTCCTCATGTCATGTTCAAACCTCTCCTCTGAGACCAAATTTGCCTTAGCTGTGCTATGAAAAATGTATGTTTGAGCCCTTCCACAGTGAGGTCCTGTAGTGTAAGACCAACCTGTAGCAGCTTGGATTAATTCAAAGTAGGAGCAGGCGTGCTCTGCACCAGGAGGCTGGAACCTTTCTGACACTGGTTTAGGCCATTTTGAAATCTTCAACTTAAAAACCTACTTGTGGAAATAAAAGTCTAGTTGAAGGCTGTGTACCAACTGAGCTTTGTGTAAGCAGTTCACGTGTTGTCCGTGTGTGCAGGTTGTGTGTGACCACTGCTGGTATATGTCGTCATTAATGAATGCGAGATCGAGTGCTCACTGTAGCAAGTGAGGCTAGCAGAACAGAGGAGCATTTTGATGGCTACATGGATCAGTTCTGCTAATTTATCCCTGACTCCATCACCGAATGCATTTCTGAATGGCTGTAGTAGCTGTACAATCAGGACTGTGTAACTCGAAATGGGAGCGGCTGGGAGAGATTATCTAAATATCTTGTTAGCTGAGCTGTCAAGGATTTGGGGTTAATTGAAATGGAATTTGATAGCAGACCTAGCTGTGGGCTCTATACAAACTTGTGCTCAGATCATGGGTACATCATGTATGTGATGTTGCTATGCTAAATCGCGTTCCTCAGCCACGAGAATGTTCTTGTGAAGTATTTTGATCTTTAAGTCCGATCTGTAGAGTGGTGTCAAAGGGAATAATTACAGCAGTCTGCCTTCCCTCAGTAAGTGTGAGAGTAGTTGTCCCATTTTGAAAACATGTACTTACATTTTGTATCTTCACCCCCAGTGGTGTGTATTCTTCAGGTACTCTGGGAGCTTATTTAACCTTCCCTCATAATGGAGAGGGCAGAGAATGCCCTTCGTGAAAGGAGAGTGTTTACTGGTGCTCTGCGGCAGAGGCTGCTGAGTCTCTGTCACGCAGGGACCCCCAGTCACTGAAACGGAGAGCAATGCTGTCTTATCATCCTGCAGATCAGTAACTATCATATCCCTGCAATTCTAGAACTGTCCCTGCAGAATCCTATAGAACCCCCTGGAAAGTGAACTCTGCCAATTTGCTCAGCAGCAGCGGGAAAATAGCTTGAGTGTTTGATTCTTAAATTCCAGGCGAATTGAAGCAAATTGTTGCTAGCCTGGCAGTTTTAACCACAACTTGCTTTTCCTTTCAGATGAGTTTAACGATAAGCTGGTTTTATTTGCTCCTGTTTAGCATTAGATTCACTTCAGCTTGCATTCATGTCTCAGAGGAACACATAGTGGGACATTTCTTCTATTGTTAACATTCCACTGTCCTCGTGTAACTTCAAAACTTCAAATCAGTTTTGCACAGGTTTAGTTACTAATTAATGGACTGTTTCATTCAAAGGCACTTTTTGCTCTGGGTATAAAGTTGCCATGGTTCTAAGGGAGACTTTCTGAGATCGCTACAGAAGTGAAGACACTGTAAAATGTGGTTATAGCTCCACATTTGTAAACAAGTTCTTAAAACTCAATTTCTAAAAATTTCTGTCAATTCTGCTACTAGTCTCCACTTGGAGATTGAGATTGTCCCCACAGCATCCCCTGTGTCTGTCTCTTTTTCAGTTAGGCTGGTTCTGTAGTTTTTTGGGCAACTTCCGTGGCGTTGCAAGTTTACGTGTAGAAAACCCCGTGTCTTTGACCACGTTCTGCTCGCTCCTTAGGTTTTAGCAGAATGCTAGGATCAGCAGCCCATGGCAGATCTCTCAGATAACTTCCTTTTTTTTCCACAGTTGTTAAAAGAGGTTCGAGTTACTGACTGGAAAAAGAAAACAGAGCTTTACGAAAGGGAGGGAGGACGTTTCCTAGCTTGTTAAGGAAGCTGCCTGCTTGTTGTCTGGCTCTTGATTTTTGGCTCACAGTAAGCTTTGAGCCTGTTGTCCAGTTTCAAGCAACTGTGATAAAGGTGTTTAAGACGTGTAAGTTCCTGTAGTGTGGTTGGCACTGTATAGCTGTAGGAGTAACCACTGCGTGGTTTTTCCTTTTGCTGAACTGGGCAATCACCCAGTTCATAGTCACCCCTTCATAGACAGAGAATACGTGGAAGCTGAGCAGTACAGACTGTAGTACTACAAAAGAGGAAGAACCGAGGGTTTCCCGACTCGATACAGAAACTGTGGTTGGAAATCTTAGTGGATCGATGTCATTTGTGAGATGCAACACTGTTGAAAGCCAGAGTTTTAGCAGTTTGGTTAATTTCTCTGCTCCTTCACTACGTATTTTTTGAATAAAATCACTCAAACTGTTTAGTGTGTCTCTTAGTGCACACTGTGCATAGCGAGTTAGCACTTGAGAGGATATTTTGTTTTTCACTATTCTTGAGGTTCTTTTCCTCTCTCATCTGTTCTGTTATTGATTCTCAACAAAAGGAATACATTATTTCCAGTCTGCATAATCTGCTGCGTTCCTTGTTCTGTAGTACTCCCCTTCTCTGCTAAGCAGACCATTACCTGTTGTCCAGAGATAGGGTGTTTTGCAGTTGTCTTTCTATGCAGCCTTTCACTCCAGCAGTGCAGGCTGTACATGCATTGCATCTGTCAGAACCTGCAGCTGTGTTAGGGGTGTTGAGCCCAGTAAGACTTTACCCAAACACTGTTACACATCCATTTCCACTTGCCCTTGAATGTGTTCTGTTTAAAATGCTCAAGATTGCATTTCACTGGGCTAGTGATGCCTCTGTCAGGTTGCACAGTGCCACTGGGCTTCTTGGTGGTAAGGAAAGGACTTCAAGGTGCTTGGTTTGTTTTAAATGTTAATGTGGTTTATTGTGATTTGTTCAGGCTTTCCCTAATCCGCAAAGTAATTTATTTCTCACCCCAAAAGGACAACTCGATATGCTTGAGACATTTTAAATACGTACTTTCTTGGCTTTCTAATGTGGTACGGCTCACTTGGTAGAGCATGGCACTCTGAATCCTGGGGTCGTGGGTTGGAGCCCCGTGTAGGACAGCGTGTCTTGAGACAGTGTGGGCATACACGGTACTGTAGGCTTAGCCTGCTCCAGCAGGGGGTGTTGGACTTAGATGATCTTCTGAGGTCCCTTCCAACCTGTACCATTCTGTCATATGCACGCAGTTTTTGTACAGCTATTTTTGAAGTGCTGTGAAAGTCAAGGATTTTTTTACTGTGCTCAGCATACAATTCTTACTCAACTGGTGGTTGCATGAAGTAATATCTTGTTTGCATGACTAGTTCAGAAGGTGCATGTACTTTACATGTTAAGGTGTTGCTAAATGGAAAAACTCAACGCAAAGTGCGCGTACAAGTCGTGTCCTGTATTTTGCAACAAAGGCAAACAGTGAGTGTTTTTAATGCTACTTCTACAACAACTGCTACTAACAACAAGTAACGTGCCTTATTCCACTGGCACACTAGTTTACCGCTGGTTTATGCCCATGATTTTGTATCTGCTTGCGTTCCAGAATTTTGTTTTTAAGAGGAAGAATAAACCTTGTAATTAAAATAGAAGCAGCAGAAGCTCTGCAGTTATTAAATGTGCAAGATTTGGAAAATGAAGGAAAAAACTCTTCTATGGTATCTGTAAAAATTTTACCTTTCTGGCAAGATAGAGTTCTTTTTTACTACTTGACTCTCACCAAAAATTTTGTTTTCTCCATTGTCATTGGTGTTTTATTAGAGTGATAGTGGTGATTAAGCTCTTATGATTTAGTCTTACTTATTGTGATAGATCTATCATGATCATGATTTTAACCCTTAAAATTCATGGGGCCTATTTTGGGGGTTGTGGTTTTAATCATACTACACGGAAGAGTAGACTCAGTAGTAAGGCTGTTTGTAGGGACAAATATAGAGCAGAATCCATAGAATTTATTGCTCAGTTAGGTGAGGCAAATGATTGCTACCTAACACAGTGAATGCGTTAGGGATCTTAACAATCAGCAATGCCACAACTGATGAGCAAAAGACAAGTAAAGTGAAAAGTAAGAAGATGTGCTACGTGGCAAAGCAGAGCAGGTGTGGAATTGCACTATGGTGATGCGACGGTCAGAAGATGACAGGGAGTCACTAACCTTGGTTAGGCAGAAAATAAGTGGTGTCAGAATGTGTTTTCAGCTGTTTTTTTCATATCTTCTTGCTCTGCTGGACCTGGCTGTTTCTCTCTCCCATTTTTGTTGACAGCTGACAGAGGCAGGAAATTTTAGATGTATCGGTGTTTGCATATTATGTGTGGGTTTGGATGATACTAGTCTTCCTTGACTGCCTGTGCTCAGAGGGATTGCTGGGTGGCGAGTGGTGTTTGAACATTGCGTATCTTCTTATTGTCGCTGCCTTCTTCAAACTATTATCTGTATGAGTGACAAACTAGCTCCACCCTTTGCCTTCTAACTGGCATTTCAGTTCTGTTGCTTTTTTTGATCTAACCATGTTCATTCTACTTCTGTTTACTCCCTGTGGCACTCTTCCTCTAACTGCAGTTCAGTGCTACCATGCTTGATATTCCTTGGCCAGCTGACAGCTCACTTATCTAATGCACGTGGAGCCTAACAGTTTCATAGACAGGTACTACTTCTTGTCCTGGGCTTCTGGTCACTAGGGTTTTTTTTCTCCAACCTATATAATGATCTTTACCCTGCATGTAGATGAACAGAAGTAATGGCTTCACAGAAGGGTATGAACTCTAACTGTTTAAATTGCTAATGTGCAAGTCTGACTAATGTTAACGTGTTTAGTCATTTACTTGGCTGTTGTAGCAGAAATGTTAGTCAAGCGTTCATAGATCAGGGGTGGAGTTCCAGTTGGTGAATAAACAAAATCCGACCAGCTATAGCAGCAAATCCGAGTACCTTGTCCTCAGACTTGCTGTCAGTTTTTTTCTGAAAATATAAGTGATCCTTAGTTGCCAAAATTACAGTTTTGGACAAATGTGATTTTTTTAGAAACCTTTTATTTAAAAAGTGTTTTGCTGTTTATATGTGTACAGTCAGTTATGTAGCTCAAGACTACGTTCTTTATCTGTCTTTGCAGTGAGAACAAACTCTGATAGCAGACTCAGCTGAAGGCAGGCATTTCAGCCAAAAATTCTGCTACTGTTAATATTTGAGCAGTTTGTAATGTACATAAATATTAGATTTATCACACATGTTTTGCAGAAGCTTAGAACTGAATCAATCTGTGTTCCCTCAGCTGTAGAATGTCAAATGATGAGAGCACTTTTATCAATCGGCATGGGTAGAATTTCAACACAGGAGCTTTCTGCATTATGTACTAAGTGATCTTGTTTGTCGTGATTAATTTTCTACTGCATATTTACATGGTTACTACAGAATAGAGGGAGGGTGAAAGAGAGAGATGCATGTAATTGTTTTTGTAATTTTTTTCAGGTATTTTTAGCAGCAATGATGTAGCAGTATCATTTCCAAATGCAGTATCTGGCTCAGGATCTAGCACTCCCGTTTCCAGTTCTCATTTACCTCAGCAGGCTTCAGGCCACTTGCAGCAAGTGGGAGCTCTATCACCTTCAACTGCGCCTTCTGTAACTACTGTTGTTGCTGCAACTCAGGTAAACGATCGCAGAGTTTAAGACAGCAAACCATGTTATTGACCTGCTTGTTTTCAATGTTAAGAGAAACAATCATTTGTTTGGAAAATAGGTTAATAAATGATGTACTTGTGAAAACTTTATAGTAGCTGCAAGTTCCCCATAAGATCATGTAGTCCAGTCATTGTAGAGCACATAGATTTTTAAAAATGGCATGTAAGAATGTATAGTAATGATGACCATATTATGACTAGTCACATAAATGCTGGTTACACTTAATGAGTGCGCTGACCAATGTCTGTTGCCAAAACAATGTCTTAAGAAAAGATTTAAAGGAGGAAAGCATGAAAAGTTTTGCAGGTTTTGTGCAAAAATTCTGGCATTTGTTAAAGAATGGAGGGGTTTGTTTGAAGATTTGACAAACATTCAGTCAGGGCTAGCCCTGACAAAGAAGTAGCCAAGGCTGATGTCTTGATAGCAAATGACAGTTGACATATATGCTGTAGTTTTGAATTGGAAAGGTCATTCCCGTGAAGATATGCAATGAATGTTTGGTGATGGATGCATAAGGGAGGCACTGGAGGAGTGCAGGAGAGTTGCATAGTTGAAGTAATGAACCTGAAAAAAATACCTTTTATGGCAGTATTTCATATGGATTTAGGTTGGGCAGGATTGTATTTATCAAGGGAAGAAAGAACCACATTATAGTTATTTAGAGCTACTGTGATTCGAGTATAAATACGAAGGAATACTATACTGGATGTGACGGGTTTTATTTCATGTTTCTTGTATTTTTTTTCAATTTCTGGTGGGGATTTATCCTGCAAGGAATGCATTAAATATATCTTGTGTGTGTGTGTGCATGCACATACAAGCGATCAACTTTTAATGTATACAGTCTGCAGCAATTTAAGGTAGTGGATATAAACCTGAAGAACTAAAATCAAGCTGAACGCGTGTATACTTGTATACGAGTGTACACGCACATGTGTCGTGGAACTACTGTGTACACAGAATACACTGGAATATCACACAGTGGTTTCCTAAAGAAACGAGACTTGTGTTCTGCCAGTGTATCTGTGTGACACCCGGCTTGTAACTTTGGAACCTGTTGGCCAGTTTCACCCATACTGGGTGACATCTCTGTTGTACACGTTGGTAAAAACTATTGTAAAGAGGTGAAGTAAAAATACAGTGCTTTGGCACAGAACACAAACCCCAACAAGCTGGTGTTCAGTTTTGATGGTAGAGAGGTTTACCATCACAGACTGGGAAAGATCAGCCTTGTGGCCTTTTCTAAAGCTCATTGTATATTTAAATTATCTATGAAAGGAGGAGAAACAGCTGAACCTGCTGATTATGCCAGGTCATGCAGCCATCGATTGCATTATGAAGAGAACTGTCACAAACCGCTGGCAGACCTCACTGGCCTGTGTTTACGGTGTGGTAAGAGGGCAGATGTATTAGTGTTAAGGGAAGAGGCAGTTTCCATTCAAAACAGATATCAAAAGAGGTACAAGAAGAGCCATGGCATTGGACAGTGGCAAGGAACAGCAGCGGTGGATGGAATGAGTAGTGTAGGCCTGCAAAAGTGGCACTAACATGGGGTAGGAGAAAGATCTGGCACAGAAAAGTTAAATAAGCAAGAACTGTGCAGCATTGCCTGTTTTGTTAAGCTCTGTCAGAGGATAAACAGATTACAGAAGCAGTGGGACAGAGCCCGTATTTAGCAGGTGGGAACAGAAATACCGTAGTATTTTTTTTCCTCATGCTGTCACAAAAAGGTGAAGTATACCCTAGAGGAGTTGGCTTCGTGTTTAGCTAAACTAGAGAGCCCTCCACAGGTTAAGCACTTAAAATTCCTGTCCTGCCTTTGCCTTTGATTTTTGGGAGGTTTGTTGGGTTTTGGGTGGGTGGCTTTTTTGGTTGGGTTTTTTACTTTCTTCCCAGAGCAGTCATATAGTATCTCAGTACCTCACTTGTTTTCAAGTGCTGACAGGTTTACTTCTCAAGATCCTTATTCACAGGTACTACCATTTAAAGAGTGTTCTGGTCCCCAATTATAAAGGAAGGCGCTCAAATGGTTTGATGTTTTGGTTAAAACCCTCAAAAGAGAACTCCTGTTGTTGCTTAGAATTAATTAGGTCCTGTGCTGCCTCAGTGATTCTAGGACTACACTTTGGTAACCAGTGTCTGCTGGTTGGAAATTGGTAAAAGGCAGTCTTTGGTGTTTTTCTGTATCAGTGATGGCAGCATTTAATGTTGAACATGGTTCTGGACCGATATACAGCCTTGATTCTCCAACCAAACATGCCTCAGATGTTTATAACCGAGCTACCCATATATTTTTTTCCCTTCTGTATTCCATGTCTTGACTATTTGTAGTTAGACATTTCACCTTTCTGTCTGGCATTCAGTAACTTACAACAGGCAGCCTCAGCTGGAAAGTTCCCCTATTGAATTACAGCTTTTGAGAGAAACTTCCTACAAAGCCGTAGTGGTAAAAGATGAACAGTCACTTGGCTTTAAGGTCTGTAGGCAAAGTTCTTCCTCACTCATGGGGAACATGAGTTTACAGAGGTACTTTCTAGTATGGAGGAGAAAGAAGATGGATTCCACCTGTGAATTTCACAGTATTAGGTGCTTTTATGTCCTAGTTAAGGTGTTACTTCTGTCATTGCACCGGGCGTATTTCAAGCCCAGCTTGGCTTGAAAATATGAAGCAGCTCTTCCTGTGTGTCTGATTCACACTACATCATGACAGTCACTTGTAACATGCCTTTGTTTTTCCTGCACTCGGAGAGCCTTGCTCAGTTTCAGTTCACGAGTTCTGTACTGGTGTTTGAAGAGACTCAAGTGAGAGCCTAATCAGGGGTTAGCGTTTATCTGCTTAGTTCTGCAAAGTTTCATCAGAATGCTGCCTGCTTGCTGGGCTCTCACGGATGCACTGAGAGTGTTTACCCACCTCTCAACCATGAAAGTCTTCAATCAGCAGTGTGCTACTACATTTTCTGTGTAGTGCTCTAGTTAAATCAGCCAAAATCCTAGGTGTGCAGACAATGGTTACGAGTTAAGTGGAGCTTGTGCCTCTATAGCAGGTACAAAGCAGTAGTTAAAGTAGATTTTATTCAAAGGTTTTAAGAGAGCAGGTGTGACCACACCTTGGTTGTTCAGCTGTTTGGTCAGGATGGCAGAAGTGCAGTTGGAATAGCGCTCAAAGTTGTAACAGCCTCAAAGACGTGCTCCAAAGGTGCGCTCCACTAAGATGTTTTCAGCTGTTAAAGGTTCTTACACCTGTCTGGTGTATTTATAATTATTATTTGGGGAACATGATGGATTTGTCAGTTTTTAATGAATTTTTTTCTTTTTTCCTCTTTTTTTATGGACAAGGCTATGCCTTGGAAGAAAACAAACTCCTTACAGTTAGTCTGGACTAATGGCTGAACTGTTTTGATTTAGGAGGTAGAGTGGACATTATATTGTGCACTGCATTACGAAAACTTGCAAGCAACTGGAAGCTGCCCTAGAGTGAGAGGATTAGCTAATACTCCTATACTTTTTGCTGGTTTTCTAATAACTGCTATGGCCATATGAAACGTCAGTGATTAAAACCCCCAAGTGCTGCTTTCTCCTTCAACAACTAAACAACAACTGATTTTCAAGCTTAAAAAGAAAAGTACAACTTGAAAACGCTGGGTTTTGATTCTTTCATTCTGTTGTGTACGTAGGATGGTTCCCGTGCTGTGCTTTTGTGTGTACGGACCTCGTTGCAACCATCTTTGCTTTTGTGTCTCATTTTCTTGTGTCTCACGCTGCTCAGATTTTTTTATTCCAATCTAATAAATCTCAGAGAGATGATGAGCTTGTGTTCCATGCTATGGCACAACTGAATTTGGATGCTGGTGTTTTTCACCAAGTGGGAATTGGTGGTCTAGCAAAAATGCCACTTGCAGGAAATGCAGATTTTAATTATTTTGATGGTTTTTTTCATCCTGTGCCTCTTTTACGACTTGGCGCATAGTCTCAAAGAGTTACAGCGCTTAAGAGAGGGAGGCATTATTGGCATCCCAAGTGTAAGGACATAGGGGAAAAGGGATGAAGGTACAAATATTTGCTCCTGGATTTCTGTGAATTGATCCTCTCGATGGTTGTGTTGGTACTGCCTGTTTTGCACGCAACAGCAAATTCCTAGTCGAGAAGCACGTCTTTAGCTTTCACGGGAATGTTAATGTGTGTTCTGCTGTTGAGAAAAACCTGGTTCTTGCATTTGGATTTCAAATGTTGGCTTGGTTTTTCCTTGCTTCCAAGTCACAAGTTGCACCAGTCTAAAATCCTGTCGTCAGGTTTTTATCCCAAAATTATAGCAAACCCATTTGTTCAGCCTGTTACGTTTGTCTGTGACAGTTTGCTGGGTTGCTCTTTCTGCTAGGACTTTTGGTGACGGATATATGTGTGTGTGGGGAAAAAAGGGGTGACCTGGATGCCTCAGTATCTTTTGATATTGTTCAGTGGCATTTGTTGTCTGCTTATCAGGAAATGTTGTTGCTAGATTTAAATACTAACATTTTTAATTTTGACTTAGTACATTTAGTGTTCTGTAATGAAAAAGTTGCTACTTTGGTTGTGATGGAGACGGAAGTTGTTTCAGCTATTTCTTCTTGTTGACAAGTTAAATGAATGAAATTGCTCTACTAGTGCTCTGTGGCCATTTGTTCCTGGGTCCTCTGTGTTCCGAGAACAGGATCAGGCTGCACAAATGAAAGTAAAGGTGTTTGACTGGGCTTTCTTCCAGTAATTGATTATTAAAGCCACCTTTGAGACGCTATTCCTTTTAAAGAAAAATGCATTATGGTATCTTGTAATCTCATTTCAATAGTATTTTTTATGGGAGCAGACAAGGCATGTAGTGATTTATTTAACATACACAGCTTTTCATCTTAAACATTTGTGGTTCATCCGTTCTTTGGTGCTGATATTGTATGAATCGGTTATAGATCTTTATGGTAATCAGCCTAATCTTTACAGTTACCGGTTTATTAAAAAAAATGCTGAGGTTTTATGCTTATTCCCAAAATTTAATATGATCAAACAATGACTTTGTAGTTTTTTTTTCCTTCTTCTCCCATGTTATGGTATCTGTGCTCTTAGTGACTCTAATAAGCACATTTGTGAGGCAGTTTCAAGCAGTCCTGCTCATCATTGTCGCTAACCTGTTTAATAGACATCATAATCAAAAAGATCATTTCTCTTTTCTTAGGACAGAGAGGAAAATGTTTCTTGCTAGTGGATTTCCTTTTTTAAAGCTGTTTTTCCTCCAGAAGCTGTTGCTGCTTCTGTTCTATTTTCTTCCTAAGTTCTCACTGTCCTTCATTTCCCACAGAAGCAGCTAATAAAGAGAAGGAAAGGGATAAGACACATCTGTAGCAGCAGTCCTTATGGGTTGCACAGAGAAAGGGGAACTGAATAGTTGCTGTTACTCTTCTTGGTCTGGGATTTATTTGTGATGGCATCATAGGTCCATTTCAACATAATAATGAACTGGAGATTCTAAGTGAAATAAATTCACTGTGATCATGTCCATTATCCCTTCTGAAGTTCCCTTGGCTTTACTTGGCTCCCCTTAGGAGCATTAGAACCAGTGGATTTTATTTCGGTGTTTGTATAGTGGTGGTTACCCTCCATATGTCTGCCCCAACTTTTAGAGGGAGTTAAGACTCTTTTTTTCCATAGATTTGGAATTGTTTGTTAGTAATAGAGGAATGTGAAAGCTCAGGAATTACAAGATCTTTTTAGATCCTGAATGTAGGGCACCTGATGTTTCAGATGCTTCTGTGTTATCTCACTGGGTTCGTGTAGTCTCTACTTCTGGATCTCTGTAGTGCCCTGCTCTTTCTCCACATAGCTAGTTTACACGGGTTTCGTCTTCCTGTTGTAGTGTTTGGTTGAGTTTTTTCGGGTTCTTTTTCTGTAATAGTCGAAATCACTTTGCAAGCCATCAGGGAACCCTTTTCCTCCTTTTTCTTTGGTGTGTGATGCTCATGGGACAGTAGGTGACCATACCAGAAAAAGGAATTCTAGTCCTAGTTCTCGCTCCTGTAAACAGAGGAGATAGTAGTTTTTGGATGCATCCAAAACAGGGGTTGAATTATGAGGGAGTTTAAGAATACATCTTCAAAACTTAATCTTTTACTGAAAACTCAGTTTGAGAGGGTTTTCTTGCAAGTCTTCAGAAGGGGGATTGGGGCTTTTGCACAGGAATGTGAAGTGCAGGTATCTGATGGATGCTGTAGCTGAGTGCCTAATGGTAGCCTCAAATTACGGATGACGAAGTCTCAATTTTTTTGTTGTTTTGTTTGTTTTCACATTTAAATATTAAAGTAAACATAAGAGAGGGAAGAGAGTTTCGGGTAAAGTACCTGAAGTTTGCTAGAGCTGGGTAGGTGAAAGGGTAAGTCCATCTAAGGGACGTTTCTGGGATATCCTCTCTGTTGGTACTCTAGGAGACAACAGGTCTGTTAGCTGTCAGTGTTCAGTGCGTTTTTTCTGTGGAGACCAGAATAAAAAGGTTAAAAAAGACAAATTGCCCATCATTCTGGGATGTGACTGAGGTGACAGCAACCTGTACTAGGTAACTGTCTGCTTATGAGCCTCCTGCTTCACTCCCAAAGGTACACGTAACAGTGGTCCGTGTGTAACCGCTGAAGCGAGGAATGTCCTGCAATGCTCCTGCAGCCATCTTTGAATCAGAATATCTTAGGAGTTAAAACTGGAGACTTTAAAATTATCTCAGTAGAAGTATTTAAGCAATAATATTTTTTTAATGCAGAAGAAATGGTCCTGATTATGCAAAATTACATTAGGCATGTAACCAAAGATGATGTTGAACTCAGGAAGACCCATGTGCTCATTTTACATTTTTTTCAGGCTACTTCCTGGAGTCTGTTTCTTAATACAGAAATAATTGAGATGTTGAATGCCAGAGTACCTCTCACGAGGTACAGAGTGCAGATAGTATGGATTTCTACTGCTTATCTGCAAAGCCAGTAGTGGGTGGGTGCCTTGTGGTGGCATCTCTCAACCCTTGGAAATCAGTCATTTATGTGAAGACAGTGCCTGCGATAACACGTCAGTGTGTTACTGCGTTTCTCCACACTACCCTTCCTCTGGTGACCTAATTTACGATTTATTTGGTCTAATCTGTAGTCAAGTGATATTTCCTGCAGATAAGCAGTATTTTTTACGAGTTCTCTGAGTTAATGTTTTAAAAGTTTTACGTGTACGTTGCCATACGTGGTATGAGGTGGAATTTTGTTGTGTTTTGGGTTTTAGGATCCAACGTGAAAGTAACAAGTTTTACAATTTTGTGCTCAGTTTGGTTGTATTTACTGCATTTGCCTTTCTCAAGGTGACATTTGTAGTACCTTAAATATGAGTGGTAATTAACAAGAGACTAATAAAAACATCTGGAGGTCATGGTATTGCCTGGTTTTAAGCAGCATGCTTCCAGGAAAAGGAAGTAATATCCTTACTGCAGTACTGTAATTCTCTAATCAATAAAAACAGGGAATACATGAAAAACAGTGACTGTTTTATGCGCCTATCAAAGCACGTCTCGATAAGACCTTTCAAAATATGTTCCTACCCACTGGGTCAAAGGTGAAATATTAATGTGGATCACAGACCATTTGGGTGCTGAAATGACTCTGAAAAAGATGTAAAAGGAAAAGCCAGCACATCCAGAACAAAATAAATAATTCTCAGTAGAATACGTTACTCATCCCTGGGACTCACAGCAACAGCAAGTTTGCAGTGCTGGTAGACATAGCCGGTATGCAGAATGCATCCCTCAATATGTCGCAGATGGAGAGGAGTTTGGTATTACGGTGCCAGATGCCAGTGCAAAGTAGTGACTTTTCTCCCAAAAGCACTAAGTCGTGTGTGTGTCACGGCCACTTAAAGTCTTGCAAATTAAAAAGACGAAAGAATCGTGCTACTAGAGGTTTTTTGCATCTACATTTTCTTAGCACTTCTAGACAAGATGGGTAACAAAATTTCCAGTTTTCTTCCCATTCGGTCTAACTGAGGATTTTTGGAGTGGGGGTGGAGGAGAGTAGCAAGGAGGAAGAATTTATAGCCAGAGGGAAAATTCCTTCTAACATGTGACTCAACTAGAAGAACAAAGGGGTCATAGTTGCAAGTGATCTAGTATTTTGCACAATTAAAATCTTAGGCTTTTTGCATTTTCCTCTTGCTCCAGTAAGATTGTCTTCTCGTAGACTTATGCAATATAGAGGTAGCCTTAAAGGCAATTGCATGATTTTGCGCAGTGCTACTGCATGCTGAGGCAACTGCGTCAGTGTTTCGGTCTAGCAATGAATGTTTTCTGCCTTCAAGCTGAAGCTTATTTAGCTTGGCTTATCTGGTGCTGCTGTAGCAACCATCAGTCTCCAGGCAACTGAGGCACACTGACCTCTTCGCTGAACTGACTGTAGCACTACTTGGGTTTAGCTGCCTGAGACAATAGAATGGTGTTGAATGTAGAAAACGTGAAATTTTGTGGTCCATATACAGTGGGAAGAATAAATAAACAAAAGTACTTGGATACAGCGAAATGTTTAGATCTGCCTAGAAAAAGGCCAAGTTTATGTGGCAGATGTTTTGCTATAAGCTGCAGAGTTTGTTGCTTTGGCAGCCTCCTCACAGGCCTGGAATAAAGATGCTGAGCGCTTTCGCACTGCGGTAGTTTGGCTCTGTAGGTGCTTGGTTCTGCGCTTAGATAACGAAGACTGTTGAGGCTTGTTTACAGAGTGGCCTTGTTTGTGAATAAGGGGCTGATTCTTTACTATTTGGGAAATTATAGATTATCTTGACAGTAGTCAGTTTTCTCTCAGATTTGTTGTTTGCCATGTTACGAGCGTCTGGCTTGCTTTGCAATGCTCATGTGCAGAAAATAAATGACTGTGTGGACATCCCGGGCTTGCTTCCTGATCCAGTCATCATTTTGGCCAGTCAACATGAGAGTGAAACTGGGATTGCTGATGAACAGGTTAATGCTCCTAAGGAAAACAGATTCTTGGGTAAGATAGTCTCCTGTTATCTGTGTAGAGCACATACAGGTTAAGTGCGATGAAGACAGAGGTAGATGGAAAGGATGGAGAAGCAAACTTGAGGTAAAAGATATTTGTGTTGAAATTATAGCTCTGTTTTTATTTTGGTTGAGGGGGAAGTGCAGGAATCCCGGGGTCTTATCTCTGTAAAGCCTCCTTTAAAAAAAATAAACTAGACCAAAAAATACCAGACACAAAAGACCTCTTAGTGAGGTAGCGTTCTCGTGTTTGTACCAGTGCCTTTTTAGTGTGTCTAGTTTGTAAAGAAATAGGTTTTAATTGGCTAAAACTGTATATGATATCTAGCTTAGCATGGAAGTGATGAGTAAGCCGGCAGTACAGTTGAGGTTACAGCCTTTTCACATTACTGGAAGATAGACCTTCTGCACATGTGGTTTTTAATGACTTGATGTGTCCTTGTTGTACACTGGGCAGAGGTATAAATTAGTTTCTGTAGGTGTGCCATTAATTTTTCATTTTGCCTTTCAAATCCCACTGTGTTTCCCTGTTGCACTCATTCATGCTTTTCTTGAAAAACATTCGAGTGCTGCTGTTTGAAGGTTAGAGGGTTTCATTTAATTGAAGGATTTATTTGCACATTTAATCAAAACAATTGATTGTCAAAGACAGTATTTGATTATTTGCTTGTTCATAAGCAAGAGTCTTCATTACAGCTAGATGTTCAAAGCAGTTATTTTTGCTAGTAACATAGACCATGCTAATGGTCTGAATAATGTATCGATAGAATGATTTTACATGTCATGTAGACGGTTTTCCTGACAGGTTTTAATTATAATAATTTGTACATTTGTAATTAATGCTTTGTGATGGAAAAGTTTGGGTTTTTCCTCTAAGATACCACAAACCTTTTTTCTGATTTCATTTCAACTTTTCCAGCTTCCTAATTAAGCTTTTCAGCTAATTCTTTTATTTCAGCCAGGTAGTGAAAATATTTATTGTGAAACTGCACCTTGGTTATCTGTTTGGAAAAAAAAACCCCAACCCACAACACAAAAAACTTTAAAGACTTCAGAATACTGGTAGCAGGATGGGATGGGTTGTCTTTTAAATCCCAGTTCAAAACAATTCAATATTTGTGGTGAAAATGTTCCAGTGCTGTGTTGCAGCAAGTGATGTATGAAAGGGTGTTGATGTGACAGAACTTCCTCTTGGGCTTCCTAGAAATCTAGTTGTGTTGCTGCAGTGGGCTGCAGTCTGACCAGCCTTTCTGTGGGCATGTGTCCCAGATGAACAGCTAGCAGAATTCAGAGAAGGCAAGCAGTGATGTGTAGTAGTGGTTCCCCTGCTTCTCTTAAATGAAGTTAAAGATGGTACCAGAAGGAATGGAATGAAGCAATGGCACGTTCTTCTCATTGTATTGAAGAAAGGCCAGCTGTTCCGTGCTCTCTGCAGTGTAACTGGCTTAAAAAGTTCTAGGAATAACAATCACTCGGCTTAACTTGGACAAGCGAAGCAAAGAAACATAAACACAGGTTGCTTTTGCCACCGTTGCTGGTTGGGCAGCTCTTTACTTCTCAAGCAAAGCAATGAATTTATACACATAATAGTTTTTATTCCTCTTACGTGTGTGACAATATGTTTGAACATCCAAACTCACTTAATTGCAGTGCAGGGTTATAAACTTAATAGCGTTTTCAGTGGTACCTCGTTCAGATAAATGTTTATTGCAATTGATCAAAAGATATTTTAGCTTAAGGTGACTTCTCGGTGAAGTGTGTTGATGTTAATGTCTGTCAATGTCCTTCCATATTTCGTCAAGCTAGACGATTGCATGGAAAACATTAGTAACACCTCAGAAGTGTGGCGGAGATTTGACTTTAGACTTTACGAGCATATGACTTTTTTATACTGTTTTCAGTAGTACCTGGCCATGAATAGTGGTGCTGGATGGTATGCAGGGCTTTTGATTTCTGTCTTGAGCGTTAAGTGGAACACGAGGTAGTTGTGTGCATTCTCTGCAGCACCGTGCTGTGACGAAGGTGCTGGTGTGGTGGTGAGTGGTATGACCCCAATCCCATTATTCTCTTTAAGGGATATAGACAGTGCAGGAGCAATTACACATTCTCATTTTAAGCCAGACGTTAAAATAACTGTTGCACTTATTGTTGACAAAGAGATACTGGCTGAAGTAGGTAATTAGGTGATCTGTCACTAATTGTAAAGCATCAACGTAGTAAGGCCAAGCTAGGGTATAGCAAAGACTTTCTAAAGCAGAGGGGGAAAGGGATGTTGATTGGGTATAAACTGATTCAGAAGCTGTCTTGGAATTGGTTGTTCTGGCCAGTCTTCTTGTCCTATCATGAAAAGCGGAGAGTTCAGTAATGGTTTGACTACAATTAAATCCCTCCTATTTTTGTATGGAAACTCAACTGTAGGCATTTCAGCATTAGCCTAAACAATAGTTTTGAATATGTTAAGCCCCTGACAATTAGGGAGCAGTTTGGGGCATTGAATAACGTAGAATGATGCAATTGAACCTGACAGCTCCAACAGTCAGCCTACTCATGGGACCCCAAAGTTGTTCACACTTGGTTTCATCTCTCATCACACGCGGAGTATTAAAACTTTACTGGTGAGGAGCCGAGACAGAAGTGAGGCCTGTTATCAGAAAGTATTTCATAGCAGAAGTCCTGCAAGTGCCAGGGGAATGGGCATACTCAAAGGTTCTCAGGTTGTAGAGACCTCGTCCAGTGGTGTACAGCTCTGTTTGCTCCCCCTCTGCCTTTTTATTTTTTGCTTAAAGAACGTGACTTTTGAAGTGACAGAACTAGTCTCCCCAGAAGTTGAAGTCAGTGTCCGGTTTTGAATGAAAGCACTTGTCATCTTGGGAAACTCCGGTGCCGCTGTTGCGGTCAGGCACCGCTTTGGAGTGCGGCAAACAGACACACAACTGCTGCAAACCATCGAGAGGACATTCTTGTGTAGGCGTTACCGGTTCTTAACGTGCAAGCCGTGGTCTGTAGTCAGAACATACTTCCATTTCTTTCTTGCTGGAAAGGAAAAGTTTCTTTAAGCATCAATCAACTATCAATCATTTATTCTGACTTCACTTGGGCGTGTTGTGAATGACAGTGTTATCCTCCTCCTGCCGCCGTGCTCTGCTGCTTATGGCTTTAGTGATTTATTGAACGTGCCATAAATGAAAGCCGGGCATTATGTACCTCTAGAGCAGCTGAATTCTTCTGGGAGCATCTTTCCAGGGAAGTTTGCTGCGTTCTCCAATGCATACGTTGCACTTCCCTTAATTTATTGGGGCGTACATTTGGATCGTGTTGAAATAGAACCCGTTGAAATAAAGAGTACTACAGCTTTAAAAGTTCTGCATTTTGGAACGTGTTTCAGTCCTGTGACCTTAATGTGTATTGACAGGATGATTGTGCATTTTTAATAAATGCTTGCTACAGCTTGTTTTGACTGTGAGTGAAACATCCAGCTCCTGTTTCACCTTTACATAATAATGTAGCACGCCTCCACCTCCTCTGCTTTCCTGTCAAGTGAAGCTGTCACTTACAAGGCAGTGCTTCACAATTCATTATTCTTGTCATTTTTTACATTGCCTGTTTAAAAAAAGTACTGTACAAGTTTTCTATCTACCTCCAGCACACTGGTGGGAGAAATGCTCGTTTGCCGATGAACTGGCTTCAGACAGACCTCTCGGTGAAGCAGTTATTTACGTTCTCGCACGAGCTTAGCAGTGACTGACGTTTCCCTTGACCCGGCCAAAGTTCCCTCCCGTTTCCTCATTGACTGGGTACTCCAGGGTTTGCAGTCTGTCCAAGTTATTAATTTGGATTATTAATTTTTCTGTCAGTATTAATTTTTCTAATTTCCCCCCCCCATTGTTTACTCTCCTTCCGGCCCCTTCTAGTGTGTTTAGTTATGCCCTTCCGTGGTATTGATTGGCTTGTTCTTTAACCACGAAGCTGGTTTCAGTGAGATAAGATAAATGGTAGAACAATGTGATCCACAAGTGAAGCCACAAGCCTTTAGGTGAATCTCTTCTCTCTTTATCAGCCTGTGTTCAATTATCATACTGCAAAACCAGCATTCAAACCTGGAGCAATTGCAAAGTTAGTGGAAGTGGGAAATTACAGATAAGATCCCTGCCAGGCGTCTCTTCCTTCTGGGTGTACGTAGGCTAAACAAGCTTGTCTCCAGATGTCATACGCTGCAAACTCGCGTTGCACGAGTGCCCCTCGCTCTGCCCCTCTCTGTGCCCCTCTCTCTCTCTGCCTGCCCCTCTCTCTCTCTGCCTGCCCCTCTCTCTCTCTGCCTGCCCCTCTCTCTCTCTGCCTGCCCCTCTCTCTCTCT
>JAOXOE010000506.1:18022271-18055472 GCA_028565055.1 Phoeniculus purpureus | reverse complement strand
CCCCTCTCTCTCTCTCTCTGCCCCTCTCTCTCTCTCTCTGCCCCTCTCTCTCTCTCTCTGCCCCCTCTCTCTCTGCCTCTCTTAGACATTAGGAAAAACATAATTGAAAGAGTTGTCAAGCCTTGGAACAGGCTGCCCAGGGAGTGGCTGTATAAAAGTTGGGTAGATCTGGAGTGTAGTGGCAGTTCTGTGGTCGCTGTGACAATTGGCTTAAAGGTTGGACTTGATGATTTTGCTGGTCTTTTGGAACCTAAATGATTCTATAATTCGGCATATGCACGTACCTCTTCCCAGTGCAGCTGCAGTTTTACTCTGTGGTCTGGAACCAGAATCTCCTAGCCAGCAATGAAAGAGGAAAAGAACCTAACAGTCTGGGCAGTGCTCAGTGTCTCACAGTGTGTCCTCTCCCCTGTATGGTCTCTTAAGAAGCTGGAAGACAATAAGATCAAAAGGCCAATTATCAGCGTGTGCTACTTCTTTTTTCCTTGCCACTTAAGCGATAGAAATGACAAAAGATGATTCTCAGATTTAAAACAATTTTAGGTCTTCATCCAGCCTAGCTGTTGATTTTGTGCTGAGAGTGCCCATGACAGCTGGCAAGTACAACCCTATCAGGCAGTTGTAGTACCGTGTATTTTCTTGTGCTGGGCTTCCTGGACTACGATGAGTGCACTCGCTGTACTCCTGTGCCCTACTTAAAGGGGAACCAGCCTGTACCTATGAAACAGAATAGGGGGGGGATTTTTACTGTTACTGCGTATTAACGTACTAAGAATTTAACATTTTTCCTTCCCTCACACTTGAACAATGTCATTAATGTGACTTTCATTTGAGCGTTGCATAGGCTGCACAAAGGTTCTGGAACTGCAGTAGTTCCAGCTTATAGGACACTTTTATTTTAAGGTGTAAACTGGGGTTGTGAAAAAACTGAAGTTCTTAGATACTATTTGAATCATAGTATGTCTTTTGATGTTACGTCAATCCACTCCTCAAACATTGTTTAATTGTTTTGATGTCTTTTGTTTTGTGATGTGATGGTTACTCAGCTGACTTCAGGGAGCCCTTTCAAGATCCTTTCAGAAAGTTCTTAATGCTATTTGTGCATGCATTCTCCTTGCTGGTTGTAGCTGCTCTGCCATCACAAATGATATATACACATGTAAAGTAGCTGTTGCACAGTATTAGGCAGTCTTGCAGTGTACTACTCAGAGTAGGTGTAGCAGCTTCTGTGTAAAATGTGAGGAGTACGCTTAACAGAACTAAATCTTTCATGGACTCTGGAAGTACTCTAAAATGAAATACTCTTAGAAACACTAAAACAAAACTCAAATAAGACCTAATGGTGTTTGTAGTGTAAAAGAAAAACAAGTGCACCAACTATTCCTGTAATTCATAACCTCAACCAATTTACTTTAAAACACATGTGGATTATTTTGTATTGCCAGTCCTGTCCTTTACACGTGGAAGCAAATAATGGTCGAACCTAGGACTGTCCTATTCTGTGAGATTTCTTCAGTGAAAGGATTTGACAAAAATGCTTTGGTTTTGATGTTTGTTTTGTTTTTGAGAGAAAAACAGCTGACGGTTTCTAGCAGATGATAATAGTTGGGTTGGTGTTTATAAAGGAAAATCGCAGGAGCTGTGTGATACTGCTGCCTTTGTCGGGAAGAGTCACTTCCCAGCAGCACCAGTCCGTGCTGCATTTCTGCAAGCTGTTACACCTGCATAGGTGGGGATGCCTGCAGTGTTTTCGAGACTTGGAACTGATTCAAAATAATTCTACTGAAGACATGCAGGTCTTTACATAAATACAAGAAATAGCAGCCAGATTTGAAATGAAACTGTGGTTCCACGTCTGGCAATCTTGAATGTACTTGTACACTGGAAAGTGAAAAACCCCTGCTTCTTGTAAGTAATTACTTGTTGCTTTTCCTAACTTTGTGACGGTAGAAGAACGTAAGTATCAGGCCCAGTTTCTCACCAGTGTGTAGTAAATAAAGCATCATTGAAAACAGTTGTGTGAATTCATAAAAGTCCATTCATCAAGTTTAATATGTTGGCCGAGAGCCAAGCCTTAATGGCAGTGTGTGATTCTTTCCAGAGACATAGTTTATACTCTGTAATATTTTGCTGCCATAACCAGTATGTTTCCCCTGTCTCTTGTGTGCAGTTATACAGGCAAAATGACCCACAAATTGAGTTTCTTACTGGTCACCTTCTTTTCTGATTTTTCAAAAAGTTCCCTTTGTGGAGGATGTCTGTGTTTTCTTAAACAATCAGTTTTAAAACCAGTGATCACACAGGTTGCGTACGTTTGGATCCCCCTCCCCGCAGCCTTTTGTTTGGTTTGAAATATCCTTTTTATCAAGCAGGAAAATGCCTTTTTTAAAATGAGCAGCTGAGACTTTTTCTCTTTGATTGCCTGTCTCTGCAACTCAGCATTTGACACAAATCTTCTCTTTGGAAGGGGAGAAGCCTAAGCAGCCAAGGAAGAAGGTATTTTTATTGCTTTGGATTATGCAAGATTTTGGCCAGCCTCCTTAGCTTCATCTGTTTAAGGGTTCATTTTCGCTTGTTTGGCACAAGTCCCAGCAGAGACCTTCAGAATTGTGGTTAGCAACATGAATGAACACAAACTTTGGGAGCTCTTCAATAAGTGGAGCTGGCCAGCTGCCAAAAATACAGTTCCTTATATGGGGTCAGGGCAATGCCGTGATTTGTGGAGCCCTCCATTGTATAGAAAACATACTTGTAATAGCTGTTTACATTCTTTAAAATAAAAACAAAACACAACAAAAAACCACCAGGCTTCCAAGTCTATTAAAATAGGAAGGGACAAAATAGTGAGCAGGTTTTACTAATGACAGAGTCGAGCAAAGGAAATATGGCTCTGTGTAGTTAAACCATAGAGCTGCAAGTTGGACCTTTTGACCTCCACAGCCGGCTTGTGATGTAAGGAACCCAAGCATTTGTGAGACATCTGTTGTCTACCTGCCCTTATTTTGTAAATGGTTTAATAAGATTAAATAATTAGCGGGATAACCACATGGTCGCCATGCGACGAAGTCCTAGCACTGAGTGCGTGCTTCAGGACTGCAGGGAATTCTGTCCGTCCTGCTGTGCTGAGGCTGTTTCAAAATGCAGTTTAGGTATTTCTGCTGTTTCTTACAGTAATCTCTTTATTAAAAGAGGTTTTTATTAAGAGAGCTTGCCAACAACAAGTAAAAAATACCTGAAAACCTGGTGTATTTTGGAAGTACTGCCACTCTGTTTCTGTACTCACAAACGGAAAATGTATTTTCAGTTACATGCATTAAGGGTCTTCTTTTTAAATGGAAACTAAAATTCATAATCATACACTAGGAAGGATTACTTTAAGTCTATTTAGCATTTCTGCCTCTTCTCAACAATTCCTAATTCAAGTTTTGATGGGTTTCTTGCAGGCAAACACCCTCCCCGGATCTTCTGTCAGCCTGCCTTCATCGCACGTGTACGGCAGTAGGCTGAACCCGACTTCAGCAATGGCAGCGCTCATGGCGCAGTCTGAAAGCAGCCAAGCAGGTGAGCTTCCCGCAGCCGGCCGCGAACCCGCAACTTCACAGCCCGCAGCACTTGTGAGCACATGGCTGAATTTTATTTTCGAGCTCTGCTCAGCGTCCGGGTATCACATAGCTAGGTGAAGCTGTTCTGTGTTGCAAGGAAAGTCAGGGCTTTCCTGCAGAACCGCCCGGGTTTTGCTCCTGGTTTCTAGCGCCTGAAATGTAACTGTTTAAGCAGAGCCACCAGCAGGCAGGAATGCAGCAACGTCTCCTGTGACTTCTGTGATTGATGTGCTCAGTTCCGAGCTCTTTGCAACCGGAGTAACACAGCTCTGGGTTTTTCCGTGAATAGTTAAGCCTTTATTTGCATAATTCATGAAATTGCTTTACATACAACTTGGTGTGAAAGAGATCCCGTTAGAGAACTGCAGCAGCATTTAATAATCTTGTGAATATTTACCGAGTGGCAATTTGTACCGCTGGCTCTCCTTTACAGTTTTAATGAGCCGCTGGCTTTGCTTTGTTTCACTCCCTCCTTCCGTAAGGATTTGTTGACATGTCCTAGTAGTCATGCCTGCTTGGGGGAAGGGAATGAGTTTAGCAGTTTACCAAGAATGGATCAGTCATGTCTTTGCCCTCCAAGAGGTCGGAGGTCGCTTGACTCAGAATAGGGGGAGGGCAACCTTGAAGGGGGCAGATAGGGTTATTTTATTGAGAGGCCATAGGGAAAATAACCCTTTTGAGTCCTTCCAAGCAAAACGTTTTTGTATATTTAATGAGGCTTTTTTGTTTGTTTTAGTCCCTTTTTTAGCAAGGGACTTTCCCTCTGCTTCTGCTTCTAAACAGGAATTAGTGAATGCTGCGCGTTCATGAAGTTTTCAGTAAATCTGCGCAGTAGGATGTGCTTGGCAGGCAGCGGTGCTAAGTTTAACATGTTCTACATTTTTTGAGTTGTTTTGGCTTGCAAAGTGTTAAAAAAACAGAGAGCATCAGGATTTGCTGTGATAAGCATACAGATTAGCTGTCTGCAGCTGTGATTCATTACTTTCACCGTACAAATTAAAAGTGGCTGAGGGGAGGGTACTGCAAATGCAAACCACGCTTCTGTGCTGTAAAACTGAAAGGAATGAAAGAAGTGAACATAATCCATGGCCTGGTACAGCCTCAGAAATGTGTAAGGACAACACCTTACATGCTACAGTTCAGCAATCTTAAAGTAGTTACGTATTCGCTCCTCAGCAGTAACCGCAGCTAGAAGTTGAGATTTAAGGTATTTTAAACATACCTCCATCATCTTTGAAACTCTTATCTGGAAGAGTCGATTTATCAGCTGTGAAATATTTACACTGCAGATCAAGATCTTGGAGATAATAGCCGGAGCCTAGCTGGCAGAGGAGGTTCACCCCGAGGAAGCCTCTCACCACGGTAAGCAGTATTTACACTGGAGAGTGCAGGCAGGGGGAAACATTTTAACGTTTGGAAACGTCCCTGTCCCTTTGCTAATAGTACGTAAGAGTTTTAAAAGCGTCTGTAGGTTTGTATGTCTGTGTGTGTATGTGCACTTGTAGTCTTATATTTGGTTTTATATAGTAAATCCAATTGAAAAAAAAAAACCCTACTATCTCCAGATAGCTAAAAACTGCAAAGAGAATGACTTTTCTGTTAACTGAAATTAGGGTTGCAATTGAAGGACTTCGCTTGAAAATTGGGGACTTGCTTTGGAGGGATTTATCTATCCTATGATGCATGTGTACTACTGTCTCTGATTTATTATCACTATTAGATGTTTAGGTGTATTTGTAAAAATTCCAGAATCCCATACACTTAAGGAGTAAGGTGGTCTGAGAAAATACTGTTCGAAAATACTGGGGTTTTTCTTCCCTTTCCCTCACGACTTCAAAATATCATCATAGTATCATAGTATTACCAGGGTTGCAATAATTCTCTCTGGAAAAAAAAAAGTACTTGTTTTGCCTCAGTTCCCCTCCACTACAGAAGTTTGGCAGGAGAATTCTAATGGGTTTTATTTTTAAAAAATACCTGCTGTTAAAGCGCAGTATTGTGTTCTAAGTACTTCAGTAAATCCTCCGTGTATTTTAAGTGAATTTTGGGTTTTAAAGGGTTTTATTTTCCATACTGGCTCCCATGTAAATTGGATGGTAGAGCGCTCTTACTGGTTGGTTTGTTTGTTGGGTTTTGGTTTGGTTTGGTTTTTTCTACTTAGGGACTGACCGAAGGGATTTTGTCTTGAAAAGGATTTTAAGAGAGCTAAAAACCGGTGGTTTCACAGATGGAGCATTGTAGCAATGAATTGCATTGTTACAGCCTGTGTTTATTCTGGCCATTTACAATATCTCCAAATAGGATAATTTTAATGTGCTGATGCCTGATGCTGTTGGTCTCGTATTATATCCCTTAATTAATCAAAAGACTTCTTGTCTTATCGTGTAAGAATATCCATTATAACGGTGAGGTGTTACGACCCAGTCATGAGCTGGCTTCTAAGTGTTACGTGTTCCGTCTAAGGCAGTAAATAGCAAATGTACAAATTAGTCTGGAGAGTGTTCCCGGCACAAATGCGTGTTTAAACTGGCGTGTAAGTCTTGATAGCACTAAGGAAAATGCCTGTGTCTTCACAGAGAGTTAAGAGACTTTTGCAAGGGGAGGTGTTTGGCGATTAGGCAATCCCAGAACTTCTGATTATATGTGATGTAGTCCTCATGCAGATGTGTGGTGGTCATTAGAAATGTTAGTGCTGCCGAGTTCCCGTGCGAGAAGTACGGTTTGCAGCAGCAGGCAATAGCCGTGTTCAGGCTGTCCTTAGGTAGAACGTGTGGGAGGCTTCTGCGTGATGTCTGTTCAGGGTATCTGCAGTTCAGTCCTCACAACACGGTCAGACTGCAGCTGGTTTGGATGGGGATGGTGAAGGAGGACTGTATGATATAAAGGCCACCTCAGTCTGCAGCTGCAGCGCTGCCTCCAGCATGTGGAAGCTGTAGAACTTCACAAAGAGCTGAGCTTTTGCCTGACATTAGAGCTGTTAAAAAAAAAGCCGGCAAAGCCGGGAGGGGAGAAATCGCTGCTGTCGTTCCAGAATGAAACGATGACAAAACTGAAGTCTACAATACCTGGCGTGGAAGAAATGCCGGAACCTCACCTATTCGGTTAAGTTCAGCGGGCAGCACATTTCATCCTAAGTTTGTGCACTAACAAAGATCACGTGTACGTCAATACTGGTAAAACGTGTAGGTAATTCCCTACCTTCTCCAGCGGAATATCTGATTACTTAAATGTAGTTCATCGTGAATACAAGGCTAACTTCAAAAACCTGCTCTCTGAAAACTCGGCAACTCAGAACCTGTTACCTGTTTTACCTATTAACATTTTTTCCCTACAATTCCTGACTCTGCTCCCTTTGAAGCTTATGAGATACATAAATAACGCACCATATACTTTTCAAATGGTTGCTTAAAATAAAAACACTTGCAGAAACAATTGTTTGCCGTCAAGGACGCAGCCATTTGCAGCTCTTTGGAGAAGACGTTTGTGACTTACGAGCTGTGTGAGCCTTTCAAATTCATATTGTTGTGTCTTTGTATCCCTCTGCAACCACCGAGTTTCATGTTTGAGCTGCCATTCTTTTAGATGGAATATATATGAGAAATATATTTATGCCTGGTGTACCGTGAGCCGTTTCTGTTTTGCAAAGGAATGAACTGCCTTTCCCAAGCAGCACTTTCTTGTACCCACACTTTACTTGAGACGTGACAGTGCATGATGCAATCTCGGCGCTGCCGTCGGAATGCAGTGCTGCTCCCGAGGAATACTGGAGTACTGTGAGGGAATGGTTGGGAAGTGGAGCAAGGAGCTGCCAGCTCAGGGACAGCACCGGGCCTGTGCATACAGCACATTTAGAACGTGTGATCAAATACAGCTTGGAATCAGGCTTAATCCCTAGTATGCAGGAACCACATCCCCACAGCTAATGTAGGAGGTGGGAGGCTCAGCCAGAAGAGGACGAATTGTCCATGCAAATGGACATTGTTCTGAATTTTTTGGGTACATTTTTTTCCTTCTGTTCAGAGTTGCAGTGAAGGACTGCAGAAGTTACAGTCATGTATTGCTGCTTTGTTTCTTACCTTTGTGACACGGACAGGAACCAGTCCTGAGCCAAATAAGAATGTTGTGGGCGATTTCTAATTCAGATGGCACGACGTGTTAGAGCAGCGTTGTGTGCCCTTCAAAAGCATGCCGCCAGAGAAGGGAGTTGCCGAGGGGCTTGTGTGGTGGCTTTATGTGTTGTCTCCTGGTTTTGGTTTGGTTGGGTTTGAAGTGCAGTGTTCGCGTGTCTGTTTAAAATGCTGCTGCGTAAACCTTCCTCCCTATCACTTCAGCACATCATGTGAGTAGCTGTTTTTAAGGCTGCTTTTGCCATCTTTGTTCCAAACTATTAAACGGTGAGTTGTCATCTCTTGTCAGAAAACACCACCTTGGTTACCCAGCCATCAGAGCTTTTTGCTTTCACAAGTGTTCTCTTCTTTCATCCTGTATGCAAAAGAGGAGTTCCTTGGAAACACCCACACAGCTCTTAAGTCACCTACTTCAAACTTCTCTCGTAAAAGTCCTGTTACTCTGGTGCCTACAAAATACTTGACAGTCGTTAGGTAGCTAATGTGCTGTGACCACTGCTTGTTACATTAATAATAATTAACACGCTGACTTCCTGTGCTCTACGTGTTGTCCCATACTGAGACTGAGACAGTGGTGGTCTTGTTGACAAGTCTGCACCACACGTAGAACCGTTCGGTTGTGGTCCTGTGGCGGCACCAATTGTTATTACACTAACAACTGATGCACTGGACTGAGCTCACTGGAGATTCTTTGAACTGCAAAAACCAAAGGAAAACCCCAAGCAGCATGTAGGGGGCACTGGTCCTGTGTGGGGAATTGGGGACATGCACGCATGAGGCCAGAGTCCTGAGTTGGAAACACACTGGCTTTGCTCACAGATCAGATTTTGCCCCATTCAGTGCAAAAGAACCCCTCCGACAGGACGTGAAGGGTGTGCAGCTTCCTCGGTGGCTCTGTGCTGGATATGCAATTTTCTTCTGGATCAGGAAAGACGTGTGGCAAGGGATTATTCCTCGAACTATGTGTGACCACGAGTGAAAGAAGACGTCTGTTAAGCGTGCACAGGACAGACAGAGGATAACTTGAGCTTTCATTGTGCAATAATACTTCCATGTAGTCCCTCATGTAGCTCTCCATGATAATACTTCCATGTAGTCCCTCCATGTAGGCTCTGTGTATCCATATACAGCGGGTTATGTGTGTACTGTAGTTGTATGTGGTGTGTAATTCAGTACAGTGCTGCTTGTCAGTTAGGTATGATTTCTGTGTGCTAGCAGAGCTTATCTGCTTTCTCAGGATTAATTCTCATGCTGTGAGAATTTCTTTTACCTTTCTTTTACGCAAGCCGTGTTAGTGAGAACCAGGAGTTCTCAGTGATTTGGATGACCTTAGTCTTGGAAGTGTAAGATACATTAGGCGTTAAGGGCTCATACCAGGTAAGAGATTTCAGCAGTCTTTCGGGGTCCCTTCCAATCCCTAATGATTCTATGAACAGCCTTTTACTAATGCACTTTGTTCCATCATTTTCTTTAAACAACAAATTGCAATATTTTCAACAGATCCCCTGTGAGCAACTTGCAGATCCGCTACGATCAATCAGGGAACAGTTGTGGGGAAAATTTGCCTCCAGTAGCGGCCAGCATAGAACAGCTTCTGGAGAGGCAGTGGAGTGAAGGACAACAGTTTTTATTAGAGCAAGGCACCCCTAGTGACAGTAAGTACTCGCGCTTTGGTTATTGCTGTTGTTGTTAATGTGCTGCCCAGAGCTGCCCAAGAAATCTTACAGAACCTGCTTTTTGCTCTGAACAGAAATGTGACTGCAGTGTGTAAACGCAACGTGTTTTCTTAGTGTGGCACGAGGAGATTACAAACGAGATCTCTATAGCTGTCTACGTTTCTATGGCCAGGGAAGTGGTGTCATGCAAGAGAAGTGACTTGCAGATCCATCTGGTCAGTGTGAGAGATCTGGGAAAGGATCCGCTCCTGGGTCTAGCACAGCTCCCCAGTTTGCTTTAAACTGTGCACTAGGATTTGGCATCATCGTTGTTCTGTTGTTATGTTTCTCACTTTTTAATTCTGAACTGCCTACTTCTCTTGCTGCCTTAAAAAATGTATTTGCAGATACTAGGCAGGTGTCCTACTGGGTTTTCATACCTTTGATTATGTTCCGAGCGTCTCATGAAATTCTGAAAGCAAGCAGACCAGTGTTTTCTTAAGTGATGTTTATTGGAGTGGAATCGTTGGAGAACGAACCCATGAAAAGCAATGAGTCGATATTTTGGATCTCCACACTCCTCAGTGTTGCAGTGTCAGAGACTGAAATGACGGGGTGCATTTAAATTTTATGGTTTTTGTGCCAGGTTAGGGGTTTCTGTGCTATTTTATTGAGCAGAGTGTTCTTCTCGTTCACAGTGTAAAGTGGCATCTGATTGGTATTTTTATGAATGGTATCCTGACAAAAATGCTAATTGTGAGGAAATTCATGCAGGGATAATCCTTTAAACATGATAGCTGGAGGACAGGTTTAGCTAAGTCTTATTGCATCTCATTTGGGCTCACTGAGGGTTCCTTTGTATGTTCTTGAAGAGGAGGGATAAAAGCTAAATCCTTGGGAAATGACCAGATGTGCCTAGACCAGTAGACTTGTGTCTGCAGTAGGCCCAGAGGTCATGTTAAACAAATACAATCGAGAGTTTTTTGAAAAGGAAAAAAAAGGAAGGCTGCTCCTGTGGCTGTACAGTCACACTGTACTTCTAGCTGGGAAATCCCGGTTCGGAGATCGAATAGCAATGTGAGAACGCTGTGCTCGGTAAAAATCAGGTTAGTGCCGAGGATGATGCCCTTTTTCTGCAAAAAAAGTGGGTGGCAAGTGCGGTGCTCACAGAGTGCTCCCTGCTGGGGGATTTGCAGATCGCTGCTCGAAGCAAACGAGAGCTGCTGCCCCAGGGAGGTGCGCGCCCTGCCAGCAGACGCAGAGGTGTTGGCTGGCTCAGCGCTTGTCAGCATCCTCCTGTTCTAGGGATGCTTATACCGTTTTTAACACTGTGGCTACGATAGGTTGTCAGGGTTTTCCCCCACCGTGCGATGGATCTGTTGTACTAAAATAAGGCTATTTTCATAGCTTGGTTTGGAGATAAGCTCTCAAGTACTGCTCTAGGCTCAAAAAGAACGTCAGCCCTAACGATGTGGCTTTATCTGTGTTCAAGCCAGGGTGTAGACAGGTATGCTGCAAAATTACTCTCACGTGGGATGTACTTCCCCCTGCACTTTAAATTGCACAAAATCGATCCCAGTTCTCTCCACTTGAAGTAAAATGCCTGTAATGTATCTCTCCGTAGTAATTGAATTTATATTTTCCCACTTGACTGAAGGCTAATCTTAAATTTTAATGCAGAAATTAAGAAAGGAAAATAGTAGTCATTGGACGAGCGTGGGAAAGACAATGTGTGCGTTTCTCCCTTAGTTTTAGGAATGCTTAAATCACTGCACCAACTGCAAGTTGAAAACAGGAGGTTAGAAGAACAGATAAAGAATCTCACCGCTAAGAAGGAGCGACTTCAGCTGCTGAATGCGCAGCTCTCTGTGCCCTTTCCAACAATAACTTCAAATCCGAGCCCTTCTCATCAAGCACACGCCTTTCCAGTACAAGCAGGTACGTAGAGCGGTGACGTGTCAAAGAGAGATACACGTCCGCGTAGGACGGGTGCCGGCTAATCATCTGTTGGTGTATTTGAACCCTTAAAAGTCAGTCTGAAGAGTTACGTGAACCCTTCATATACTGCCCAGGGCAATTTCTTTTTACTTATATCTGGAGCATCTCTTTGAATCTCGCTTCATATGTTCTTTCACTATTCAGCAGTGGTGTTAAGGTTGACTTCACACTTTCTGTGCTTACCCCGGACATTATTTAGAAATAATTATTCTGAATCTTTTTACATGTTACAAACATTTAACCTCTTTGTATTACTTCAGCACCTAGCACTGATTCCTTGAACAGCAGTAAAAGCCCTCATCTGGGAAACAGTTTTTTACCGGACAATTCTCTTCCTGTATTAAATCAGGTAATTTTTATTTGTTTCTTCTAAACTTAAAGTTGCCACAAGTTAACTGGCCATAGTCCTCGCATTGTGCTGTTGGGTGAAATTTTATGCAGCTAAGGGGGTTTTGTTTGTTTTTACACCAGGAGATAACCTCCAGCGGACAAAGCACCAGCAGTTCATCAGCTCTTTCCACTCCACCACCTGCTGGGCAGAGTCCAGCTCAGCAAGGCTCAGGAGTCACAGGAGTTCAACAGGTCAATGGTGTGACAGTGGGGGCACTAGCTAGTGGTATGCAGACTGTAACCTCCACCATTCCTGCAGTGCCTGGTGTGGGTGGAATAATTGGAGCGCTGCCAGCCAGCCAGCTGGCAATCAATGGAATTGTAGGGGCTTTAAACGGGGTAATTCAGACCCCAGCAACAATATCACAGAACCCTTCTCTCACTCATGCAACCGTGCCACCCAATGCAACGCATCCTCTGCCAACCACCTTGAACAACAGGTAAAGATTTGCTGGATTTGTTTTCCCTGTAGCGCTGCCGTTCTCCGTTCAGCTGTACTGCAAACTGGGTTATCCGCGGGCTACTGTTTCTTCCTTAGCCTCCAGTTGTCAAACCAGGTTCTGCTCCTGGGCTGTGGAAGACGCTGAGAAGGTGTTTAATTGGCGCATGGGTAGTCAAGTTAAAGGAAGTACGTTTTCTGTGTAGCTTTTGGGAATCCTGGCGCCCATTTATTCCTGTTTTTGAATCAAGTCACATTCCCAAACAAATGTAATTATGTAAATGTGCTTCAGCTCTTTTTTTAGTTCCGAAAGCAGTATTCTGTGTCCTGCCAATTGTTCTGCCGGGATTAAAGGAGCCCTGGAAAAGCCACCATTTGTTGTGGGAAGAATCGGTGAGGGGGAGAAAGAGAACATTAGATGGTCGTGTAATCAAAGATGTAATAGGCACAATTAACCGCAGCAGAAATGCAGTCGCACGGTGTTTTCAGTCCCCCGCATCTGATTCCTAAACAACAAAATTAGTTTACTCAGGTGGCTCTTCTAAAGATCTTTCAGTGCATTAAAAAAATCAACTCCTGAGTATTTGTAGCAGCCCTTCCCAGAAACCAGGTATCCTCAGTGGCCTGACTGCTGCTGCTTGAGCTGCAATGGGTAACAAAAGGAGCTCCTTTCCAGGAAGGGGAGTGGGCTGCTTGATCTGGAAGTGTTTTGGGCAGAGCAGAGCCTGGGCTATCCTCTCGGCTCCTCTTCCCCCTCCCCATGTATTGGCCTTCACTTAGGAAGGAGAAGGCGGGGGTGTTGTGTTTATGTAGAGAAAAGTGCTTGCAAATAGGGAGTGGATTACTTGTCTGTAAGTAGAGTTTATTTTGGATTACCCACGGAAAAAGGCGCCTGTGGTTGGGACGCTGCAAGGGTGCCTAGATGGGTCACTTCTTTTTCCAGCTTCTTTCCTCACGTGTTCATTTAGCAGCTCCTGAATATTTGTGCCCTGGATCATTGTGTTGGATCGCTTTAGTAGGCTCTGAAAACCTGACACTTCCAAGTACCTCGTGTTGTTTTGACAGGCTGTTAGCTTTTTACTGAGGAGGTTCTATTTTCCATAGTTTGTAGTTTTTATACTTTATATCACATGTGAGCGTTACAGCTCAGAGGTGAGACAAAAGACATTTCACTAATGCAAGGTGCCCTTGAGTATGGGAGGGCTGGGGAACATGCAGGAGTTGTGCTCTCTAAGAAGAGTGAGAAATAGTAGCCACAACAAACAACGGTTGCCATTTCTGTAACGCCTTCTCGCTTTCAGGAGGTGCCCACATACATTGGTAACGCTGCTGTTCTCTCCAGTTTGGTTACTGCACGGATTATTTATTAATTGTTATTATTATTACTTATTATTACACTGCAGAAGTTCCTCTGTCTCTTTTTAATGCCTGTCTTACCTATTTTAACTCCTGAGCATTTAGCTTAGCAGTAGGCTACTACACTTGGTGCAGAACGCTGCAGCTAGTATCCTGTTTGCAAGCTCCCGTTCTTACAGCCTCATTGGAAATGCTCCAGTGGGTCCCTGTTTTCTGCTACAACAAGCAAACACCAGCACTTCCATTTCTGCTCTGGAGTGGCCTTGCTGCACTGCTCCCTCAATAATGCTAATTTAAAATGAGTGTGTGTGTTAAATTTAGACGTGGACTTCTCACACGATTCTCTGATTTATTGAGCTTATCCAGATGATTTACTGGGACCTCTCCCTTTTGGGGTGTTTCTCAGTTGCTCCCTTTCTCTGGGAGTTATTTGGTAATGGTACGTTCCTCGTTCCTGTTCGGTCCAAGTGCTGGAGTGAGAAATACCAAAGGAACCTTTCCTGTTACTGCAACCAAGTTCTGAAGAGGCTCTGGGATGACTTTGAAGAAAAAAGAAACCGTATTTTCCCCTGTTGGAGACGATTGTTTCTGAGACTGTCTAAGACACTGTTTGCTGCTCAGGAGTGCAGTGCTGCTTCAGGGGCAGCCAGCAGGCTGTTTGTTGAATTCCCCGGGGTCACCACTCTTTGAAGTGGGTGGCAAGGTCACGCGGTGACGAGTGCAGTGCCCAGCTATCACCAGCTCCCGAAACCTGGCTGGATCGCATGGTGGCAATAAGTTGTGAGGTGGTTTGAATCTCTATTGACAAGACAGTGGAAAGCTGCACAAGAACTCGGCCTGGCTTCCTAACTTTCTGTGCTGTTCTGTGATTAAAAGGCTTCCCAGAGGCTCCTGCAAGTTGCCACCTAGAGTAACTTCCAAGCTTCCGAGTATGTTCAGACAGCTTCACGTGAAAAACAGCTAGACTGTTCACCAGTACATACAGAATCGTAGACTCAGAGTTCTTCATGCAAATTGTGTTAATCGATGCGAGCTCTTCCGCTGTGGGACACAGGGAGGTCAGAATACCGCTGTTTGAGAGAGGTTCAAATTGTAGGTAAAAGAGCTGACGTTGATTTGGCGGAATGGCACATTTGGTCCTCTTCTGGTAAAAAGCTGGCTTCACACAGACTGCTAGCTGGAGAGCTTAAGTGATCCGAGGAGAAAGATGGCGTTGTTCTTTACATTCTGACTACGGGAGGAGACTGTAGGATGGAGAGTTTGAGACTGATTGTAGACCTTTTAATGAGAAACTGAAAAGGGCTGAATTTACATTCCAAGCTGACGTGGTTTAGAGGAACCTCTGTGGAGAAATCCAGTGAACTGCCTCTTCTGGGAAGCCCAGAAGCTGCAGTGTTTTGTCTTCTGCAGTGAGGTTTTGTTTCTAGACACTTAGATCTCAGCTGCTGTCTTGAGGGTATTTTCTTTCAAGTGCCATTGGAAGGCGTGAGGAAGGTGGAGTGGCTAAAGAGGGAGAACAGCAGAAAAGAACTTCCAGGTAAAACATGATACAGGAAAAATGAGAGAATGAAAAAACAGTGGAGACGATTCCAGTGTAGAATAACTCGGATAAAGTGAGGTAACACATACCTAAGCCTGTAGTGTTTCATGGGGTTGTTGTGACCAAGGTGCAGGGTCTGGCACTTGGCCTTATTGAACCCCATACTATTGGCCGCAGGCCACTGATGTAGGCTGTCCATGTACCTCCGGTAGAGCCTCCCTGTCCTCAAGCAAATCAACACTCCCACCCAGCTTGGCATCAGTTTGCAGACTTACAAGGGTGCACTCAATGTCCTTGTCTAGATCGTGATAAAGATATTAAAGAGAACAGCCACCAATACTGAACCCTTAGGGAACAACACTGGTCACCAACTCTTTGGGCTCGGCCATCCAGCCAGTTTTTAAAGCCATGAGCAGCCAGTTTTTCTAGGAGAATGCTGTGGGAAATAGCATTGAAACTTTTCATAAAGTCCAGGTAAGCAACACGCAGAGCCTTTCCCTCATCCATTAAGTGGGTCACCTTGTTGAAGGAGACCAGGCTGCTCAGGCAGGACCAGCCTTTCATTTACCTGTGCTGACTGGGTCTGATCACCTGGTTGTCCTGTATGTGCCACTCAAGCTGATCTGCTCCATAACCTTTCCTGGCACCAAGATCAGACTGAGGCCTCTAGTTCCCTGGATCCTCCTTCTGGCCCTTCTTGTATGTGGGCATCACATTTACTAATCTTCAGTCAGCTGGGACCCCCACCCCAGTTACCCAGGATAGATGCTGATAGATGACAGGAAGTGGCTTGGGGAGCACTTCTGGCAGCTCCCTCAATGCCCTCAAACAATCTCCATAGGAAATAAGTGCAGCCCAGTGCTGAGGTCGTGCAGTATGAAGCAAGTCTGTGTTGCTTGCCCTATCTGAGCAGCAGAGAACAGTGGTGCTCCAGCTGTTTTCACATGGGCTGGTTAATATGAAGTAAAGGTCAGCGTGATCACAGAGCCAGGCTTGGGTACGGCACAGGTACTGCAGGAAGACAAGACACGTGGGATGTTCTGAAGAGCTAAATAACTGTAGCTTATGTGGTTTTGTGGCTGCTAAAGCTAATTCCTCACTACCAATCACAGGCAGCAATTCTGTCATCTGCTTGGTCATCCTACACTCCCCCCTCCCAGTGGCCCTTCTTGCTGGTACTAGTAGCGTGCATTCACACGATGACCTCAGCTGCATCAAGAGTTCATCTGTCTGTGTGTTTTGTATAGGCTTAGGTTTAGATCAGCTCCCTTCCGAAGCGACGGTTGGCAAGAGCTGTGTTTGCAATACAAAATGTGGCCTTCCTGTGTAAAGTGTTTGAAGGCTCTAGAAATGGCATTATCATCTGAGTGTCAAATGCTGTGCTCACAGTGGGGGTGTGTGCTACAGGCGAGGTGTTACTAGTGCTTGGCATAGCTGAGACTGGGAGCGCTGACGGTCACGTCTAGGGATGCAGCCAAAAAAGGCAGCTGGGCAGAGAATCCATTCAATACTTCAGAAGGCTAATCAGGAACTGGCTTATTTCTGTATATCAGTTCTTTATTTTAAAGGAAAGCTGAAGTAAGACACTCCCATACTTTCATGTAAACCACAGTATTACCTGTCAAACCCTGCAGTGCCTCAGGACTAGGACTACTTCCTGACCAACAGAGACAACTCCTACTCCATCAACAGCACCAGCAATTTCAGCAGTTACTGAGTACCCAGCAACTCACATCAGTAAGTTTTCCAGTCAATTCTGATTTTATTTCTCTGTTGCATTCTACGGTCTGGATACGCTCCTTGGCCTAACATAGATACTAGAGAACATGTTCAACTTGTTATTGCAGGTTTTGGTAGTCTTCTAGTTTTGCAGTTGCTTCAGCCTTTTTGGAAGACAGCTGTGCTAAGTCACAGGGTGTTGCTGGGCTGTGTGGAGCGCTGGAAGAATCCTTCCCTGGTGTCTTCAGGGCCATTTCGCACAAAGGGACTTGGCTCAGCAGCAGTTTGGTGGGGCTGTGCATGGGTTCTAACAATCCCCTCAGCTGGTCTCTGGTTCCACTAGGACTCTAGCAAAACATTTTGGCTGTCATATTGTGACCGGTCTTTGCTCTGCCTTGCAGTATTCACATGGCCATTAGGCAACTGGTTTAACTATTTCTATTGTTAACTGTGTAGCTTTAGTACCTAACAAACGTGGGCTGTTGTTCCTCCTGGGTGCTGCTCCTGATAGAGGCCAGCAGGCTCAGCTGAACTTCTGCTGAGAGATTCATTACAGTGAATTCTACAGGCATTTTGTTCCCCTTTGGCAGAGTCTTGTGGAACTGCACCAGTGTAAGCTAAGTGAGGCGAGATTAGGTTAAGGGTTAGACCGGTTGAGTGTCTGGATAAGCAAGAACACAGGAGGAGCTATTTCTGAGTAACTAACTCTTGATCTAATGTTTTTTTATCTTTCCTCCTGTCCTGTTACTCAAGGAACAGCATCAGGCCCTTTTGTATCAATTAGTGCAGCAGCATCACCACCACCACCACCAACACCACCAGTCTGAAGTACAGCAGCTGCAGATCACTGGAGGAGCACAGATACCCATAAACAACTTACTTTCAGGCACTCAGGCCTCACCGCTCAATGCAGCTACTACCAACCCATTCCTTACAATACACGGAGATAACGCAGCTCAGAAGGTGACAGTAAGTATGCTTCTTGCCTCGTTTTCCATGTGGTACCTCCATGAGGTACCCAGAAGGTACAAAGTCGGTTACGTGCTTGTAGTCACTTAACTTTACAACTTCAGGGTGGTGGATTTTAAATTTTCTTGAGCCTTGGGCTGTACTTGATGAGGTTCAGAACTCTCTGAACTTGTAGTCACACCGAACCTGTTTGCTGCATGCTCCTGCTTCCCTGGATCAGGACACCCGGTCCAGTGACAACTGCCTTCCTCTTGTAATTACAGCTGCAGCTCCTGTCCCACTTTCTTCCCCAACTTTGTGGCCCCTGTTTTGTAGGCAATTAATTTTATGACCTTGTTTGAAGCCCAGGCCTCAGGTACTGTGGAGCTGCAGAGGTTAGTTGATGGCTTGACTGATGAGAAGCCTATTGCTGAGCTGGTGAAACATGTCTAAGGAGAATGGGCTGTGTGTATCGGTTCTGGTGTGGGGCGATGATGCTGCACACTGGGAGGCTGAGCAACTCCTTTGCCTCATAAAGGTAGAAAACCTTCTGAGAGAGATAAAGAAACAAGACACATTCTTCTGGCAAAGATCTTCCATGGTCTTCAGCATTTGCCTTTAACCTCCATCTCCAAGGCAAGAATTGTTTCTTGAAGGAGTCAGAGAACAGACTTTATTCTCTAAAGGCCATACAAGTAAGAGAAGATGAAGGAAAGGAGTGTGTGGAACTTGTTAAAACAAAGGATGACTAGAGCAAGAGACAAAGACAGTATTCCTTGGAGAAGACATCAGGTGGTAGTGAAAAAAGGGAAGCTGGTGTGCAGCAGCAGCAGCAGGTGGGAAGCTCTTTCTTCTCCAGCTACTTTAGGGACACAGTGGTGAGTTTTTCTCACTCAGACAGCTGGGCTTGTTGGTAAAAAGGGAGGTCAGGCACGAAACATAATGGTGAGATTTCAGGAGAGGTTTCCTGGAAGCAGTTCCATTCCAAGATGCCAGTAGTGTTTCCTTCTGTTGCACATGATGCTATCACAGGCACAGCCTGTCAGAGCAGAGGTGCTCTATGGTGGGGCTTTGCTCAGCACCCTGCCTTCACCTGCAGAACTTCACAGCTCGTTCCAGTACGTTTCAGATTGATCGCATCTCCCCTCATTTTGGAAGAACGGGTAGTGAATGGAATTATCCCTGAGAATGGGATCTGCATCCGAACAAACTCTGTGACCGTATCCTGAGCGTTTTTAAATTGTATTACTAGGTCTGGCCACAACCTCCTGGCAGCACTAGTGAGTGAATTTGATAAAGCAGCTGCTACAGTTGTGGTGCGTCTAACAGTTTGCTGTGAACAGCTGCAGGAAATCTCAGAACATCTTGTGAACAAAATCATTAGAAATAAAGTTCCTTGGAAATGTTGGGGGGTTTTGGAAGAGGTTCAGGTTGAGACATTGCATCGGGTAGCTGAGCTATTTTAACCCCTAATCAATTTTTAACTTCTTCCCAGAAGTTGAGTGTTCTTATCTCACTTCCAACTGGAGCAGGTGTTCAGGAGTTTCTGAACGCTCAGTGACTTGAGGTGAGGATTCGGCTCAGCCTGTTCAGTACTTGCAGGAACTGTCTTTGTAGCAATTTATGAACGACAGAGAGCAGTGACAGGGCAAAATGGAAGTTGTGTTCCTGCTCCGATGGAGAAAGCGTGTGCAGGTCTCAGCCCTCTCCAGGGGGCAAAACACAGCGCGGGTCACCTGGTATTTTTCTTGCCCATCACAAGGGGAGAGATCAGCAGGCAGGAACAAGTCTTGCTGGCATGAAAGTAGAGGCAGAATCGGCCTTTGCTGCTGCTGGCTGCGAGGACTGTAGCGCGAATCGCTTCAGCGGGGGATACGTGCGTCTCCTTTTGATTCTGCAGCACAGGACTGTTCTTTACGATGCCACACTTGCTGCTCCCATAGCTCTAGTGAACGCACCTTTTCTTTCTGCCCGGTCGCTTGGGCGACTTTCGTTTTACTGAACTCTGTATTTTGTACTTTCTCTTGCACAGAGGCTCAACGATAAAACTGGACCGGTTGCGTCAGAGAAAAGTTGACACTTGAACGCCACTTGAGAACTGCACGTCCTGCTGTTAAAGCACTTCATCTGGCTGCACGCTGCAGTTTTCCTCTCTGCAGGTTCCAGACACGCAAGACGGAACTCGTACCGCACAGCAAACGTTACTCGCTTTCCTGGGGGTCTTTCTGGTTGGTTTTAATTTGCTTTCTTGTTGCACTAAACTGGATGTACTTTTTAATGTTTCAGACTGTGAGGTGGATGCAGCTCTGCAAACCCTCATTGCTTTGTCAATGCGATGGTACTAAGTACAAATCCAACCCCAGGAAACACGTCCTAGGCTGTTCGCTCCTGATCTCCTAAGTGCAAAGCCTGGTGGTAAACTGTCTGCACTCTCCTGTTAGTGGGGTTTCAGAGCAGTAGTTTTAAAACCCAAGCCCAGCCAGTCTGATCTGCTGCTGCAGCTGCAATATGCTTTTCAAGACTGGACCTGTAATGGCAGCTGGGATTTGCTGTCCCTTGTCTGTTTCTTACAGACCTATTTCGAAACCGGACTCGTAAGGGAATCCACGTCTCAACTTTTTATGCTTTTAAATTCCTGTTGCTATATAGTGGGGGTTTTTCCTGAGCAAGAACGACAGCACGGAACCCAAAGTTTTGTTAGTTTTGGTGTAGGTTTTAGAGTTCCCAGGTTTTTAAAGGAATCGGTTTGGTTCCCCTGACAAAGTTTTCTTACTAGATGAGGAGGCCACACTGGAGAGAAGTACGTGCAGTGTTTGGCCTAACCCAAGTGCCTGTTGCTACCTCCGTTCTATTGAAATGGCTGCAACCAGCTGATCATGCACTAGATGTGTCCTTGTTAGCAGCAGGACTGTCCTGTGTTGCACCAGCAGCAGCAGCAGCCTCCTTGTTCTGCCTTTACTAGAGGTGTTTGTTCATACCACTGCAGATAGCTCAGGCCGATCGTTACCTGGGTCAATTTTCACTAATAAATTACCAAAAAGAAGTGAGTTCCTGTTTCCCACTAAAACTTACCAGTGGCTGAAACTTGTCACAACACTTCTGTCAGTAGCTGATTTCATGGCACAAGTCTATGCAGTGTACGGTGAAGGACGGTTCAAATGGGGGTAACGACCAGTAATCAATATGAAAGTGGGAATTTGATTAGAGGAAGAGACCCAGCTGTAATTAGACCTCCACTGTGGACTTACTTGGAAGAACGTGTTAATTCTGCAATATGTTTCTTAGTTGAACGTTGCACAGTTCTTACCTCATTTCTGTAAATAAAGTTTTGTGAATCTGTTTTGTATTGTGAAGAATTCCGAAGAAAACACGGATATTTTGATTTGTAATATTTCTAATTAGTAGATTTAATTGAGAAAGCAAAAATAATTTATTTTTATATGTTCTGGGGAGTTTTTTTAAAATGTCACAAATCACTTTTGTAGATACTTTACAAAAGTAAACCAGTGGTTTATTTTACTTGCTCGCCCCACTGGTGGCTATTTGTAACGCTTTGTACAAAGGGTCAGATGGAAACGTGCTGTTATTTTGCCTAGATGTAAAATTCCGAGTGTATGAAGAGAGATGTACAAAGATTTTGTTAATAAACTTTAATGATGTTTACAGTTGGGTACTGCTGCTGCTGCGCAAACGTGTCCCCCGCAGCACCACGCTGTTTCTGTTGCCGCCTCGCGGCAGGAGGGAGGTCAGTTGCAGCCTTGTGCTGTAGGGCTGATGTTCAGATTTGTTGCTTTCACCCTTCATAGAGAAATTACAGTGAAACTGCATTCAGGGCCACTAGGCTGACGAGTCCACAGTGCTACACCTGGAGATGGCTGTGAAGACGAGCACAACATGGCCAACAGCATGAGGCCTCTGGGGAGAGCTCAGCCTCGCTTTGACTGGAGGGCTGCATCTGCATTACTGCTGCTTTAGGCAGGGACTTGAGCTGAAGACAAAAATGTGACTGGGTGGAGGGGAACTATCAGTAAGTCGTCTTGGTCCAGTACCACAGGAAGCAGGGCAAGTGGTTAAGCCCTGCTTTTCCTCATGTATTCCCTGTATTTGAGGGACTGCCCAAGGTCAGGTATCAGCCTCCTGGTAGGGTGGAGAGAAACATGAAAGGGGTGAAGTTGGGAATATCAGTGACCTTGTCAAATTGAGGATATTCCTAAAGTCCCTGTGTGCTAGGGATTGGTGCCAGAAGCCTGGGATGGCAGTGGGTGCTTTACAGTTTGCACCGACAATCAACAGCGGGGAAATGATGAACAGGACAGTTCTGACATCTAAACAAAAATCCAATTCACCAGCCCTTTAAAGAAAGAGACCACATCAAAGTCAGGTTCACGTGAGTGCCAGATGCAGTCAAAACCAGCCTTGTTTCAATGACTTTGCAGATCCTGACATCAAAGATGATGAAAAATGATGCTCTGTGGCTGATCTGGCACCAGTTCAGTGGAAGCTGATACTGGCATCCCCGTGAAGTGCCTCTGATGCCGAAGCAGCCCAAGCCACTACACAGGTCACTGACAGCCAAGACACTGGTTACTGATCTGCACTCAGCTGTGTCAAGAACTGTTCTGGGTTCAGTGTCACGAGAGCCACACAGACTACATGTGCTGCATTCCAGAAGAGTTTCGTGTTAACAGGCTGGTTTTGTCATCAAAATCCCAGGGTCACAATGCTAACACACAGCTTTCAGGAGCCAACTCAGTCTGGACAGGCTACAAAGCCTCAGATCTTGTTTTATCACCTTGGGCCACTCGGGCTGTGCTGGCAGGAGCTCCTCTTTCAGCAGACTCAACCTGTGACGTTGAACGGAGTGATTTTCTGGTGCCTGTTTTTCGTAAGAAGTTGCACTACAGCCTCACAGTTGGTCCTGCCTGAAGGAGAGCGCTTGCACAGCCTGACGTTGCTGGTGGTGTCAAGTCCTGCCAGCTCACACAGGGATCACATTGCAAAATCTTCCCCGTAACAGTTCAAAACCCGATTAGCTCCTATGCCGGCAGCTCTTGAGATGAGACTAATACAGTCACCCGTTTCAATCTACAGGGTATGACAGACCCAGTACGTCGTTGTTCTCAGTAGAGCGCCGTTCGTAGCACCTCAGTCACACTCATTCACTTGTGTATGGTGTTCAAAGCACCAGGAAAGTTCTGCTTGGTGTTTGGGCTGCAACCTCAGCATGGCGCCGCTGCCTTCCTGGCCCGCCTGCCCCAAATGGCCCCTTCCGCTGTGTTTTTGCCCGGCTCGCCCACACGGACATGCAAAGATGCTCAACAAAGGCTCAGTCCTGACCCGTGTAGGTACACATCACAGTACAGCAACTACTGCATCGGCCCTTGAAGACTGAGAGCTTTTCAAGCACTAACTTTGAGCTACAGCTCCAGCTGCACAGGACATAGTATTTGCCTACTAGCAAAATCCTTTTTGTTGCCTACAGGCCATCTGCATTCAGTGCTAGAATCAAAGCTGGAAGAAGTTGCTTAAACCCCAAGCTTGGGTGATTTTCATGGCCACAGACTTTCCAAAAAACTAGCTCTGGCGGTGGATCCCAAAGTCACAACCAATTCAGGCTTTGGCTGTGGTGCACCACGTCCCTAGTGAGCATCACATCTGCTCTCTGTCATCACAGACTCCATCCACTGCCAAAGGGTCAGTTGTCATTATCCAGAAATCTCCTGGCAACCCCAGAAGAGGACCCTAAGAGGCAGTGAAGATCCTGGACTCTGACCCCCACCCAGCCAAGCACAAAAGCTAAAGCTTAGGCTGGACCAAGAGCTTTGGCCTCTGAAGAAGCAAACGTGAAGGACACAGGCTGGCTAAGGCCTGTTATCAGTGTGAATGTTCTTTCTCACAGACAAAAAGAGGAAACAACAAAACTGTCTAACCAGCAAATGTTGCTTGTCCTTCTTCCTCAGACCCTGCCCAGAAGGTCTAGGGCAGCGAGAACCGGTGCCACGTACACGGCAGCGATACAGGCAAGTCATCTTAAACATATAAATCCTTAAAGGTTTCCAGTGTTAAAGGCATGAAGGTTCTGCCAAGTCCTCATTTTACATTTGCCCCTGAGCTTTTGCCTCAGTACCTGATTAAACTATTTCTTGCTCCAAAAGGAACTCGTTATTACTCCTCACAACCACAGCAGACACCTACGGTTCTGTATTCCTCGCTTCAGGGGGACACCGATTACCGCGAGGGCAAAGCGCCCCTTTATACGTACTTGGACACTTCTCTCAATGTAGAGCAAAGGCCAACAAGTCCTTCGGACCTTCCCAGAGAATCAGGCTGTGTAGACTCTGGATCGTGTGCTCTCTTGTGGGTGGTCCACATCTTCCTTTGAGTGTGTTCCACCAAAGCGGGCACACGGCGCCAGGTGAAGTCATGTGCGCCCACCGCGGAAAGCTGACTCTGAGCTCTCAGCCTCTACCGTCCCATCACCTGCTTTCCTTTCTGTCCTTCGCAGCGGCAGGCACGTGCCATCGACCACTCAGTTTTTCCATGAACACCACATTGCCGTCTGCTCAGCCCCAGCCCTGCCAGTGCTCCATCAAGTTAATTGTCTCCAATTCACATAACCTTTTTAGCAGCTCTTAGTAGCCATTTCAGTTGCCCTGATTTGCAGCTACAGTCACCTCGCTTGGAGTGCTGCGGACAACTAGCACCTGTTTGAAGTGAAGATTTCCCGATATCTCTTGAAAATCCCTCGCCTTCTCTCACTTGAGACACTTCCTTCACCAGTGCATTAGCAGCACAGAATGAATCTCTGCTCCATTAGCACTTGCAGATCACAGCACAGCTGCTGAATCAAGAGGCTTCCAGTGTAGCTAACCTGGGCAGTTCCCTGCGAACACCCCTTCAATCGGTTACCTTCTGTCCCCTGAAATTTCCACAGTACAGTAACTGCTAACCACCGCTTCTTTTATACAAAACCAAACCAAGTGCCCATTGGCAAAGGCCATCTACGGAGCCCTGTCACCTTCCCGCAGATACTCCTTCCCTAGGGCTTGGCAGCAATGGGCTGACACTGTGAAACGCTGGTCTGTCAGCAGCAACACGACTCGATTACTGGGGAAAGGAACGGTGCAAATGGCAGCAGGCTAATGGCGAACTTTAGTCACCAAGCTCCACTTCTGAGTCCAGATCCCTGATCCATGGATTTCTCATTTTGAATTACAGCTCAGAAACTCACTAGAATCCTGGTATTAGGCCAGAGTTTGAGCAGTAAGTCATTCTTTTTAAAAAATGCAAGTCCTTACTGCTCCCTGCAAGAGACGATTACTGCTGCGATCTGCTGACTTAACGTGCAGCCCACTAAGTGCCCTTCGTTCCAGCATTTGAAACGGTGTGTTACTGTACCAAAAGGATGGAAGCCAAAACAGACACCTCTGGGTTAGTCTGCAGAGGTGATAACACAAGTGATAACACGAGCTGTTACCTTGCAGGGGCTTACAAATGCACGTGACAGTTCACCTGTTTCAAACTACTGTTGGAAGGGCTCGACGTTGCGTGCAGCGGCAGCCACGCCGAGAAGCTTTGGCTCTTGAATTCGTAGCTGCAGGGAAGGAAAATACAGTCTGAGCGGAGGTTTGCACAACTTGTGCGTAACAAGTTCATATCGCTTCTCTCCTTCCCAGCACAGACAAATGCAGGGGATCGGCCGTGCACCCACCGGCTCCAGTCTGCAGCTGTCAGCGTGGCTTTTTCTGGAGGTCCACCAGTTGTGGAGAGGCAGCTATCGCGCACACGCGCAGCTGCAGGTCTCCCCAGCACAGAAACACACCGTCACGCCTCAGCACACAGAACAGGTGAGATGCTGTCAGGTTTATTCACGTTTTCTCCCGCTAAGGCACATGACGTATAGAAACACTGAGGTACAAAAAGGCAGCTTCCTGCACGTGAGGTTCAGACCCCGCTCTGACAAAGACGAGCTACAGCTCTTCTGCCCGGAGCGTTCAGCTTCTCGCCAGTTTTTTCTTCTGTACCAGTTCAACAAGTAACTTGTACCTCGTCACACACTCCTCCTGAAAGGAAAAACAAAAGCCTTGGTTAGAGTGGGGGCTGCAGCGTGGCTGGAACCTCCTTTCACAAGAGCTGGGTGGCATCTTTTGGGAGGTCTCTTTTCAAGTTGTGGACTGGATTTCAGAAGGAGAATCTAAGTCTAGCGAGGAGCAGATCAGAAAAGTGGACTTGCTGTCTACATTTCTTCATGGCCAGCTTTTCTCTCCAAAGAGCACACAAAGCTAAGAAAACGGTTGCCCACTCCTTCCTGGCAGCCGCTCTCAAAGCAATGACTACACGGCTGTGTTGTCGTCTCTACTGCGGAGCACTCTAGTAGTGACTGCGGTACAAGTCACTCTGCAGGCAGGTTCAGAGGAGCCTTTATGGGCAGGAGCACCTGCTGACACCAGATAGTCTCGAACAGCCTCAGACACGGAGACACTCAAACCCCCTCAAGTCCCCCACCCCCCACTTCCTGCTCTCCCACCATGCTGGGCATGATGAAACCCAGGGGTTCGTGTAGGTACCGTGATGAGAGCACGCGAGCCAAGCCGTCGCAGCTGTTACTCTGAAAGCTAGAACAGACCGGTGACACCACCGACAGTGAGCACTAACTGCTTCAGCAAGATTATACTTGCAGACAGAGCACGAGACAGAGCAGTGCTTGCGGATGGGCTGCTCTGTCTGTTCATTGAGATGGGCTGAGAAAGGTGTGCTGAAAGGGCAAGCAGAGAGCCCCACCAACACTGGGCTACTAACTTGGAATCAAAACTTGGTTTAAAATCCAATTTGTCCTGCAACTGAAGATCTGAAAGGCAGAGGAGGGGTAGGATTTTAAACCAAGCAGGAGGTATTTCAGTATTTTCCATACTAGATCAAACAAACTGAACTAAGCCAGAAGACTTTTGAAAGGAGAAGTAAAACGTGGCGTGACGCCCGTTACATCGAATAGGCTAAGTGCAGACCTCACCTTCCTGCGCAGCCCTTCGGGCCACTCAGTCAAACACTCCTCCTACAGCTCAGGGAGGACTGGGCGTACCTTGCTTTTTCCAGGAACACATCTGGCTATTTTGTCCCAGCGGTCCGACGTTCCCTTCGGATACTGCTGCAAGGCCATTTCAAGAAGCTTCTGTTGATTCTGAGTCCACAGCTCTTCCGGGGCGTGACTTCTCTCCCTTTTCCTGCTCTCGTCATCACTCTCCTCGTTTTGCTCGCTGCTATCAAAATCTTTCTGGTGCCTGCCTCTGCCCTTCTCTTCTGCTGCCTCATTTGCGGCTGGCAGCATCGTTTCAGGTGCTCTGACAACTTTCCGTTTGCGGTGCCTGGTTTCAGTTGCAAGAGTCTCCCTTTGCTGCATTTGGACGTCCATCTGCTCCGGGAGATGATCATCCCTGCCCTCCTCCTCCTGTTCCTCCTCCCTCTCTCGCTGGGTGATTATGTGGTCTGGCAAATTCACGGGGACTTTGACACTCCTGGAGTTCTGAGCCAGCGTTTTGAGCTCGGACAGCCTGACGAGACCTGTGAGAAGCCCTGTCGTTACACTGCTGGGAAAAGCAAACCACAAACTGCCCACAAATAAAACGTACCTGGAACAGCGCAGAGAGGAGGAAAAGCTCTTCCGGATCAAGAGCTTAGCGACAACATTCACTGAGAAACGGAGGTTATTTGTTATGAAGCCATTAACTTTGCCAGTTAGGAGCCTGTCTGTGTACGTGAAACGCTGCTAAATCCCCCTGCTGATGTGACCAAACAGGACGGACAGCCTGAGCAAACGCACCGAGCACACACGAGACTGGCTGAGAAAGCCTGGGAGGCTGGGGCTGAGGGCTAGCAGGACAAACATCCCCTCAGAACACCCATCGGTTCTTGTCTTGGCAAGGTTGCCACAGTCTCTGTGCAAAGCACACCCCAAAAGGTACCAGAGGTCTTCCTGCACCTGCACAGCTACAGCCCCAGCGTGGCACTTCCACGCACACCCGTGCACGGGTCTGCGGGACGTAACAGGGCGCACCCCAGAGTCCTGAGGGAACCGGCTGGCACAGCTCCTCAGCCGTTCTCCGTGACACTGGGAAAGTCCGAGCAGCCAAGTGAAGACCCTGGTGGCTGGACAAGGGAAACACTGCACCCATTTTGAAGAAGGTTAGAAAGGAGGACTCCAGGAACTAGCAAGCCATCAGCCTCACCTCTGTGGCTGGGTTGAACAGATCCTCCTAGAAGCTCTGCTAAGGCCCACAGAGGACGGGGAAATGATTCAAGACAGCCAGCACGGCTTCACCAAGAGCAAGTCCTGCCTGACCATCCTAGTGGCTTTCTACGACGAATGACTACATCAGTGGACAAGGAAAGAGCTATGGACACCATCTGCCTGTGATTCCATAAGGCCTTTCACGGAGTTCCCCACAACACCCCTCTCTCTGAAGTGGAGGAATATGTATTTGATGGGTGGACAACAAAACGGTTGGATGGCCGCATGGGAAAGGCTGGCTGTCCAGATGGGGACTGGTGACAAGTGATGTCCCTCAGGGATCTGTACTGGGGTCAGTGCTGTTTAATGTTTTCATCAATGACATGGTGGGATCGGGTGCACCCTCAGCAAGTGTAGATGCCACCAAGCTGCGTGGTGCAAATGACAAGCCTGAGGAACAGGAAGTCATCCAGAGAGATGTGGACAAGCCGGAGAAGTGAAGCCACATGAACCTGCTGAGGTCCAACAAGGCCAAGTGCAAGGTCCTGCACCTGGATCAGGGCAACTCTTGGTAGCTACAGGCTGGGGAACTGAGAGTGACCCTGTGGAGAAGGACTTGGGGGATGGAGCACCTCTGCTATGAGGACAAGCTGAGGGAGTTGAGGTTCAGCTTGGAGAAAAGGCGGTTCTGGGGAGACTTTTCTGCAGCCTTTTAATACTTACAGGGTGACTACAGACAAGATGGGGACAATCCTCTTGGCAAGGCGTGCCGCGACAGGAAAAGGGGTGATGGTTTTGAACTACCAGAGGGTGTGTTTAGACCAGACATCCACAAGAATCTTTTTCAAATGACGGTGATGAAACAGTGGAAGAGGTTGCCCAGAGAGCTGGTGAAAGTCCCATCCCTGGAGACATCTGAAGTCGGTTTGGATGGGGCTCTGTGCAACGTGATCTAGCTCGCCGCACAGGGGCTGGACTAGATGACCTGTAGAGGTCCCTCCCAGCATTAACTCTTGTATGACCTAGCAGCACATACCTGGTGTAAATGTGACAGAATCCTTCAGCTGTTTGGCTTTCATGGTGACCTGCATGGAAACAGCAAAAGAGGAGGACTATTGAAAAACGACGTTACTTGGGCCACCGAAGAATTCGTTAGCAGCTTCCTGCGAAATACCACCACTGTACACACATTCCATGGGGCAAGGCTGACGCTCTTCTGCTGGCTCTGCTCACACCTGCATCCCACACCGGCAGAAAGTCACGCCTAGATTTCGTCCTGTCTAAAGCTTATTAAAACCACGTCAGCGGTGCCGCACGTTTCTGTTACTGTCAGCATCGCACGTCACAGCCGGCAACACCACTTTAGTTCTCTTTAGTTGTTAAATCCTAACACTCTAACCTAAAAACAGCAGAAGGAGAAGGGGAAAAAGCAGACAAGTGAGTTGTCTTCTACATATTAGTTTCTCAACGTTGAGCAAAAGAACAGAATCATCCACGCGGTCCCAAGATGAAATCCAGCTGTTTCACTCCAAAGACCAGCAAAGGCACCTCCTAAGTCCTGACAAGTCGAGAAAAACGCTTATTACTGAGGATCCAAAGGACAGGGAGCTGCCTGCTTCAGTCTCCCTATGCACACTGAAGTCTTTGTCCCGGGAGAAAGCTCACACCCGATTCAGCGTTCTCGTTTTTATTGAGGTAAAGACACAGGCTTTCTCCTCACGCAGAGCAAGGAGCTTCCCCACTCCAGATTTCAAGACCTCACTACAATTTACAAGGAAGATGGGCTTCACTTACATACCAGATCCTGCCTTTTAACCACTTACCGTGCGTTACATCAAATGATCTAGACTCCAAAACTCAAGCACCACGTTAAAGCACCTTAAAATGTGGTACTCCAAGAAATACTGGACCATAGGAGGTTCCATATGAATGTGAGAAGGAACTTCTTCCCAGTGAGGGTGACAGGGCACTGGAACAGGCTGCCCAGAGGGGTTGTGGAGTCTCCTTCTGTGGAGATGTTTAAGACCCCCAGACGTGTTCCTGTGCGACTTGGTCTAGGTGGTCTTGCTGTGGCAGGGGGACTGGACTGGATGATCTTTGGAGGTCCCTTCCAACCCCTAATGATTCTATGAAGTACACGCACTTCTTAGTTACTGAAAACGTTCTGTGACACCAGATTTCAACTGCAGAGCTTTCTGGTCTTTGCTAAAAAGCTAGACATTGACATCGAGCCGTCTAAGCCACTACAAACAAATAAAACTTTAAATTTAAACAGGAAAAACCTCTGGATCAGAACCAATACTACCTGGGACGGGACAGCTGTGACTCCTGCTGTTTGAACCTGGGACTTCAGGTGCTAACGTCCATGTAGTGGGAGACACTTAGCTCTGTGCTGCTCAGGGCACAAACACTCCACGTGGGCTCACACTCACCCACAACATGGATAATTTAGTCCTTCAGAGCCACAGCACGGACCTCTGTGGTGCAGCTAACTAATGGCAACGATAGCCACCATCCTGTGCACAGCGCAGTGCCGGGGGCAAACGTGCCAGGGGGCTCTGTGGCCATTTACTGCAAGAAGAAGGAAATAGAGAGACTTCTGGTTTATGACAAGACTCCCGAGTTCCTCAACAGTGAAAATCCTTTGGTACTGCTTGGTCTAACCCTTTTGGTTCTTCCCACTCACCTTTCTGAAACGGCAAGGCTTCTTTCAGGACAGGCAAGTGCTGGATCTCCTCGACAAACTGGCAGCAAGGCTGAACGAGGGAAAGTGGCCCATTTCCCCTACAGGTTTAGCCTGGTCCTGTAGGGTAACTGAGGTCAAATGAAAGCTCCACAGGAAAGAAAATCCTAACTGTAATTAACCAGGACTTCTTCCCAGAGGTGGACATCTGGCAGAGACATCTCCAGCTGCTACCACTGCACCATGGTGAAGTTCTGATCATGCAAGGAGAAATCAGACCAGTAACGTGAAGGGACGATTTAAAGTGGCACTAACAGTTCTGCCTGTGATCTGCACGATCCTGGTTTTGAAACAACAGGACGGAGCCTCCTTCGAAATAGCAGGAACGACCTTCTCTGAAGAGTTTACAGCCTGTAACAACCAGTGCTAAAACGTCTGTGTTCCATCACAGCAGATCTCTGCAGGGCTGAATGGAGGGGGATCCACGAGTGTTTTGTCTCAGACTTCACTCACAAGAACTCACACCGTGCCAGCAAAGTCACAAAGGACTGGGACTCGGCGAGGGAAGAACCACCCGAGGTTGAGGCAGATCAGGTTTGCAACCGTATAACGAGTCTGAAGGATCCTAAGTCCACAGGACCTGACGGGACACACCACACCGGTGGATGAAGTTGCTTGGCCGCTACCCATCGTACTGGAGAAATCACGGCAGTCCAGTGACGGTGCCGCTGACCGGAAAAGGGGAAACACAACCCCGATGTTGAGAAAGGGAACTACAGGCCAGTCAGTCTCACCCCTGTGCCTGGCAAGACCATGGAGCAGATCCTCCTGGAAACTATGCTGAGGCACATGGAAAATAAGGAGGTGACTGGTGGCAGCCAGCATGGCTTCACTAAAGGCAGATCACGCCTCACAAACCTGGTGGCCTTCTACGACAGCATTACAGCGTTGGTGGACAAGGGCAGAGCAACTGACATCATCCTGTGATCTGCACGGACTTGTGTAAGGCATTCGGCACTGTCCCTCATGACATCCTTGTCTCTGAAATGGGGATACATGGATTTGACAGATGGACCACTCAGAGGATAAGGAATAGGCTGGATGGTCACACTCAAAATGCTCCGATCAACGGCTCGATGTCCAAGGGGAGATTGATTATGAGTGGTGTCCTCAGGGCTCTGTTCTGCGGCCAGGGTTGTTTAACATCTTTGTTGATGATGTGGACAGTGGCACTGAGTGCCCCCGCAGTAAATCTGCTGATGACACCAAGCTGTGTGGTGTGGACAACAAGCAGCAGGGAAGGGAGGTCATCCAGAGGACCTTGACAGGCTTGGGAACTGGGTCTGTGCAACAGCAAGTCCAAGTGCAGGGTCCTACATCTGGGTTGGGGTGATCCCAAGCAGAAATACTTGTTGGGTGGTGAATGGATTAATAATTGGATGGAAGGAGAAGGACTTGGGGGTGTTGATGGACAAGAAGGTCAACATGAGCTGGAAATGCATGACTGCAGCCCAGAAGGTCAACCATATCCCAGGCTGTACCAAAAGAAGCATCACCAGCAGGTCAAGGTTGGTGATTCTCCTCCTCTGCTCTGCTCCTGTGAGACCTCACCTGGAGTACCGCATCCAGCTGTGGAGGTTCCAGTACAAGAAGGATAGGAATTCTTGGAGCAAGGCCAGAGGGATGATCAGAGGGCTGGAGCAGCTCTCCTGTGAGGACAAGCTGAGGGTATTTGGGCTGAGATGAGAAGGCTGTTGGGGGGACCTTAGAGCAGTTTTCTATTAGCTGAAGGGGGCCTAGAAGAAAGCTGGAGAGGAACGTTTTTATAAGGGACTCCAGCGATAGGACAAGAGAAAACAGTTTCAAACTAAAAGAAGGTAGATTCAGGTTAGATCTTAGGAAAAAAAAAGTCACTATGAGGGTGCTGGGGCACTGGAACAGGCTGCCCGGGGAGGCTGTAGATGTCCCCTCCCTGAAACTGTTGAAGGCCAGGTTGGATGGGGCTCTCGACAACCTGATCGAGAGAGAGGTGCCCCTGCCCATGGCAAGGGGTTAGAACTAGACGATCTGTGAGTCCATCTAAACTCCCAACCCAAGCCGTTCCATGGTTCTGTAGGCTGGGTTGCTACCTCAGTGCCAGTGTTTGCCCTCCTCTGTGGTGCATCTCTGATGCTTTTCAGTTTGCAATTACACTTTTATTTTCCAAACTGAGACTACACATGCAACATCAACGCTGCAAACCAGTATGCTGCGCTCAGTTTCCTCCACAGGGCAGATGTTCCCAAGCCAGGTTTGTGTGGGTACTCCGTAAGAGACAGGTTTTGCTTCATAGTACATCTAATTGACTTAGAACCTAACAAAGAATTGCCAGTAGAAGAGTGAATTACTTGGGTTTGTTCCTAGATCCTAACGGCATTTCATCCCTCCCCACATGTGCAAGAGTACAGAATCACAGAACATTAGGGATTGGAAGGGACCTCCAAAGATCATCTAGTCCAATCCCCCTGACACAGCAGGAT
>JAOXOE010000506.1:17996674-18011994 GCA_028565055.1 Phoeniculus purpureus | reverse complement strand
GGGGTGGGGGCTGCCGTAGGCCGGGCGGGCAGTACCGCCGACCCCGGGATAGGCTCGGGCGCGGAGCTGGCGGCGAGCCAGCCGAGCAGCCCACTCGCCCTGCGGCACGCTCCGCGCCGGGGCGGGGGAGTTCGGGGGCGAGCGGCTGAGGGAGCAAACCCACGGGTGCCCTGGCAGCACGGCGCTGGGCTGAGGCTCGCCAAGGGTGAGCTGGGCGGGCTTCGGGCAGGCCCGCGAAGGTCACACGGAGCGGGGGGCGTGGGGCCGAGCGAGGGGCTGCAGGAGGCGCAGCCGGGGCTCCCGCTCGCTCCTCCCGGCGCTCCCCATTGTTCCCCGGCCGCCGCTTTTCGCGCTGCTTTCTCCTGGCCGGCGCCCGGAAAGGAGAGCAGAACCCCCGCCGAGCCGGGCACCCCGCACGTCGGTGCGCTCGAAGGCAGCTCGGGGTGTGGGGGGGTGGTCGTCGAGAACCCGGGTAAATAAAGTAGAGAGGAGCCTTTAGAAGTGGCATCCACTGAGGGAACTCCTGTGAGGCTGTAGCTCACGTGTTACTTGAAAGGTAAAAAAACCCAACCGACCAACCCACTGCCGCAGTGGATTTGTACATAAAGTAACATCTGTTTGGGGGTGGATTTTAGACCAGGGCTTCTTAAAGAAATCGGGATAAACTGCTCCGAACCGCTGGATTTGGAATAATAAATGTAGCCAAAGAGAATTTTGGAAGGAACTCGTCTTAATGTTCTGTTTGTGAAAATGAAGATTAATCTCACACTGTTTGTCGTATAAGCACCACGATGTCTAGTTTTCTTTTTCCCTCCTGATTGTTTTATGTTGGTTTAAAATAATTTGGTTTATGGAAAAAATGTTGTCTTTTCTCCCTTGAAAATAATTAGAAGTTAAATTGTTTTGGTATGCCATCTTCAGAGGTGAACGTGCTCTTGTATTTATATAGCGGAAGAATTGACTGACTTTATGTTAAAGAAAATTTCCAACAAGTGCCCTTGATCTTCTAAGGGGGGGAAAAAATATTTCTTTGCACGTTGTTTCTGGGAGACTGAATTAAAAAGGGTGAGGGCTCATATTTGTGTTGAGAATTTATAGAGAACTAGTTATTTTAACAAAATCCTTTCGGGGAGAGCTGTGATTATTTTTAGCAAGTTATCTCCGAGTGCATGAGAATTTATTTTAAAAGATCGGAAGCAATTACTAGATTTTTATGTTTAAATTAAATATATCGGTGAGAAATGAACGTTTTGCATAGCTTATGAGCAGCAAGTAAAATCAGTTAAAGAATGATGTTCGTGGGTATCACCTATCTGAAAATAATTCTGCAGCGACTTTCCTCCCCCCACGCACACTTGGGAAGTTGCATGCTTGCAGTCATTGTTTCAGATAATACAGTTTGGGACTTCTCTTCTACTCTTTGAAAACTTGCAGGCTTTTGTGGGACTCCTCCAAATAAAAGCTCAGTTTACTTTAGACCGTAAAAAGCATCCATGTTACTCGAAAGCTGTAGATGCAAGTAGCATTTAGTAAGAAAACGCCACCCTGGTGATATCTGAAAGCACTAACTTTAAGATCGAGGAAAGACAGATTTTTTTGGTTTTGTTTTACTTCTGATTGAGTACTCTGGAGATGTATTTACTTCTGATTGCTGCTTGGCGATTTTTGAAAGGTAATTTAGAAGGCATCATTCGAAAGGACATTTAATGCTCTTGTATTTACTAAAACAATATATTGCTATTTGAAAACTGGTTTATGGAAAGGGAAGATTAAAAAATAGGGACAGAGTGCTTGTTGCCATCTTTCATTGCTATTTATTTTGTTTTGGTGCGGAATGTGTTGACATATTTCATATATTAAGTTGTTTTGGATTGTGGTTTTGTTTTTTGTTTTTCACAAAGGAGCATTGTTGTTACTTTTAATTGGGAAAGACCACTATATAAAAATTGCCCACATTCCCGACTCTGAAGGACCATAGTAAGATTGACAAAAAGTGATCTGAGGCTTGTGTGCCTCAGGAATGTTAAGCTTCCCAGATACACCCTATGTGGTCAAGCCACACTTTTGCTCTTAGACAGTTTTCAATGGTCAAAGTCGTACCTAGAGGAAATGTATATATGTCTGTGTATGTGGAATTGAAATTAGATGGTAACTAGCAGTGGGAACGGAGCTTACTGGTTGAAAGATTTTTTTTTTTTTATTGCATTTGGCAACCTCTTTCTTTCGGAGACACAATACAATTAATTAACATATTCTGGGGCGTGTTTTTGAGATTGGGAAGTGGTGGCCCCTTGTTGAGAAGAAAACACTTTAAATAAAAAAGTAACATTGTTTTGTCCAAATGGTACTGGGAAAAGCAGAGTAGTGTTGCTTATGCAGCCCATGGATGCGGTTGATTTACTCCAATTTGCTTTAGCCTATAACAAACCAGCTTTTCCTTTCCCACGCCTATATTAGATATATGTGTTTTGTTTATACAAATCCATCTAAAATAGCTCTGCATTTCAGATATTTGATGGAGAATTCAGCATGTCTTTTCTCATGATTAGTATGGAGTACAGATACCATTCCTAAATCGAAATCAAATAAATGTGACCTGTGACAGAACACAGTATCATAGTGCTGATCGTAACACCACGAACATTAAAAAAAGGCCATTAATTTATATGGAATGTTAATTTGGCAAATCCTACATACAGATATAGAAGACATGTAATCTGAGGCTTGGTTTTGGAACAATGCTGTGCAAATTTATTTAATAAAAATCCAATTAGTTCAGATCTCATAAAACCCCAAACTTTAAATGAAGTACTCTTCTTTGAAGAAAAGCCCTGAGTTACATTTAAGTTGCATATAATCTAAATTCCAGAGTTTACTAACACAGCATTTCAGGGCTTAATATAGCATTAATATTCAATAAGGTTTGCTAGAAGTTTATTTCAGGTTCTTTTGTATCATGCTGTAATTATCATTACTTTTATTTGACTCATAGAAAACTATGGTTAACATTTTTATGGATAACGTTTCAGTACTTTTGCAGTATACTGCAGAAAATTGTAACTCTAACTGTCACATTTAAGGCTTGAACTTCTATCACATAGGGAATTTTAAATCTTTAGAAAGGAAATAATCACTGTGCTTAAAAATGTCCTGTGCTAGGATGCATGTATTTAGAATTTTGCTTTGAAATTATTCATTCACAGAAAATCCCTTGTTTCTTGTTTACTGTAAACCTCACTCTGAAATTAACATTTAAATGCCAACATTAAGAGCAGAAGCAGTACTTGAAAACCACCAATTTCAACCATCCCTGCTAGTTAAGTGGAATTGACCAAAGTCTCCAAAGGTGATAATACAGTTAAAAGCAAGAAAACGAATACAATAGTTGGAATTACTTTCCCCTTTCTTTACAGTCTGAAGAACTACCCAAATTATAATTAGCTTGCACAAAAGAAAATAGCACATCAGAAACTGCACAGTGTCTGGGAGATGCACTGACACAACCTTTGGTGCGGCTACCTGTACCTGCATAACACGTAAATATATATACAGCACACAAACTCCCAATGAAGAAGTGACTGTACGTTAAATGTTGAAGCTTTTTATTTGTCTAGGACATCGCATTTGGATAGGTGTTAAATACAGATTCAAGTGTGAATTAAATAATAGGAGGAAGCAGGAAACTTTGCTCTTTCTTGGTATGATTTTAGAGTGCGCATGTAAAGCTACATTCACATTTTTCATATGCGTTCCACAGACATGCTGTATCCTTCAGAAATTAACGTTGGTAGAAGAAAATTGTTGGATTTGAGGTGGGCTGCCACTTAAAACATGGTGTATGCAAAGAGCAACATGCAAGAGGAATTTTATTTTGCGTAAAGTGACCATTTTGCTGCTGCCTTCCCAGAAATGAAGCAAATACCTACGATTAGAATGTAATTCAGTGAATACTGTTAATCGTTTAAACCCACACAAACAAAAGGCAGACAAGCATCAATGGATTTTTAATGGATAATTGGGAGATGCATTATTCTGCCTATTGGGTATCACTAAGTTATTGTGGTTTTCCTGTTTTCAGTTGCATCTGTTTAGCTGCAGCAGGTATTCTTTGGCACATAGGCAAAGAGCAAAGCTTTATCCAGAAAGACCTAATTGGAAAATGGAGTAAAAATTGATATGAGACACTAGCTTCTAGGGAGTGAGTTTCCCCACTTTACCACTCAAAGTTCCTATATAAATTCAGGTTGCCTAAAATAAGTATACACATTTCATATAAAGTTTATGATTTTTCTGTTATTTCTCAAAGACTCTTCTGATTATTTTATCCAACTGGTAGTGCAGTTTTGTAACTACAAGACTTTTTCTTGTTCAGTGCTTTGTTTTATTCACTAAATACACAAAGTTATTTGCACATTTTAGGGGGAAAAAAGTAAAAGTGAAATCTAAAGCAAGCATTCCAAAGACTTAAAATTATTGTTGGAATTAATGTGTTGGAAAAATTTAAGGTAAATGCCTTTTTTATTTTTTGGTCAATGAAACTAAGGTGCTATGCCCTGACGTACGTTCACATTTTTTTGAGTAATTTATTGAATTTAAGCATTTGAAGGCTATAGTTTTCTTTTACTTATTAATTCCATTTGAAAAAGTATCTATGATCTAAAAAAAAAAATAAAACATATAATCTGCTTGTATGTTTATCATCTAAGATGTTTTGCTTCTAGGTTTTGTAGATTCCTTTCAAGAGAATTGGATTTTCTCCTTGCATTTAGATTAACAATGAAATTATTCATTCTTACTCACTGAATTATATTCCTCTCTAATTATTTTAATCTCTTATATATCACTATAAGAAGGACAGGCTTCTTTTTTTAAAGAAAAGAAAATTGGCCTTCTGTTTCATGTCAGTGCTTATTAAATACTACAATCATAAGAACATATATGTTACAAGATTTTATGTTCTGATTCCATAGACTTAGTGTTTGCAGTATGTATTTAGGAGTAATGCATTGCTTTTACTCTTTTACATTTCAAAGATCTTCTCTAAATGATTGTTTTACAGAACTATCATGAGGTTATCTAAATTTTTCCATCAAATATTAGACAATACCATAAGGTGGTAGTCATGGAGTTTCTTTCAGTCCATGTACATCCTTTCTATAGAAAGAATTCAGCAGAAATCCATAAAAAGGCAACAAATGTTTTGTTAAATAATTGAATGTATTAGGCTTGACTGGATTTTGACCAAAGCAGAATTTCAGGCTGCTCAGCTCTGAGCGGGTATGTTACATTGTGTAAGATTAAAATATTTTTGTTTGAAAAGTATACAGTAGGTTTTTCACAAATACACTGTTGTTGTCATGGTGCAGCTTTAATCAGGTTGGTGCAAAGTGAGAATTTTTTTTCTTTGGTCATGCTTCTCTGTAAAACTAAAAATTGAGCCTTAAAATATCTAACATTAAAAAAAAAACCAACAGCCAGAAAACCTGGGAATTGTACTAGTTGCTTTTCAAAGAAGAAAATGCAAGAAGACCTCAAGGAATTAATTAAAAAAAAAAAGCTGTGAGAAAAATTTGCAACAGTTCCTTTGAAGTTTTACTAAATGATTAAATTCTCCCTACACATTAAAATATATTTTCATTTAAAAAATGATATTTATTTTAATTTTCCTGTCAGGGAAATAAAGGACACATTTGCCTCGGTACTCTGATTTAAATTTTTCTTTTTTTTTTTTTTTCCCAGAGTTAGCAGAATCATTGACAATGCTTTTTAAATTAGATGTCATTTTCTTCATTTTCTTGACAAGAATGAAGAAGGGCTGGGACACTGTATATATTGGCTTCAAATAATTTGTGGGGTTTTTTTGGTTGTTTGTTTTTAAACACCAGGATATATTGATTGGTTTATTTTCCTTACAAAGTAATTGCTTGCACCGGCAATTTTCAGGGCATTTTTACAAGCTTTAAAAGTAATAAAAATAGTGTTGTAAATATGTTTTATAATGTAAATTGCTTTATGTTCAAATTTGTAATCTTCAGTATTGAGATAGGACATTTAGCTGTGGGGTGGGTGTTTTTGAGAGCAATTTCTGAATGATTTTATGCAAACTAAAACATAATACAGTACAGGCCTCCCTGCCTCAATTTTTTTACGCGTGCCTTAAACGTTTCTAAGCTCTCAAGGATATTGGAACATACATTTAGAGAGCAGCGTTTAGAATGTGTCTCAAATGGCTACGTTAGTAGCGGGTTTGCCTGGGTGCGCTTCCTCTAGGAAGCCACCTTCGTCATTCCTTTCTGCCTGCCTTCTGTGCTTCCTCTGTCTAAACAATTTCACCTAAAACTTTAAAGGAGGGAAAAGAGTTTGGTATCCTGCATACAAACTGCAGGCTTAGTGTCTCTGGGCGGTAGAGAGTGGTGCACATCCCATTTTTGCCTTCCATGTAGCAGTTAGTCATACTCCCATACACAAGTGCAGATGTTTTATTAGCTAACAATGAATGTCTACAATATAACCTGCACATACATAGGTCTAGGTAGCAGTGGCCAGGAACGTACATAATTTAGGAGTGATTTGTACAGATAACTTATCAACTCAGCTGGCCTTGCAAAATCATAAAGAAAAACACAGTTCACGCGCAAATTCTGCTTCTCCACCTTTTAGCGTGATCACAAAGATAAATCAATTGTATCTTCCTTGCCCAACGCTAAATAAAGAAATGAATGAATGAATGAATAAATAAATAAATAAGCAGTGAGCAGAGTTTTGCAAAGCCGCATTTAATCTCTCTTGTGCTCTTACAATCACCACAATTAGTTCCTTCTGCTACAAGCATACCTGCTCACAATGGCGAACTGAACAGGCCGAGATTCTCCTGTGTTGACCACCTCAGCTCTGTCTCCCCTCAGGTTTACTTCTACCCCCCCTTAATTAAAAGAGACAGCCGAATTGTTTTACTGCCCCCTCCCCCAACTTGTGGGAAGGCACATCCACCTCTCCGTAAGAGCAGCAGTGCTGAAGAACGTGTTTGTTTTAGCGTGTCTGTGGCCTCCCTGATTTCTCTATTGGTCCTGTCTCCTCCCTGGCATCACTTTCACTGCTGTGGCGGCGGCATCCCCGCAGCGTTGCAGCTACACGATGCGTTTTGTGGGGGGAAGGAAGAGTGGGATTGCTAATAACGCTGGGATTTTGCAGCCCCATCGAAGGGAAGACGAGCAGCGTAGAAGGAGTTGCGGTGAGCGTAGGGCGGCGGGGCGATGGCGAGAACGCGTTCGTGCTGCCCGCGCACGCAGGGAACACGCACAGGACAATAAAAGTTGGGCGCGGGAACGCGTTAGTGCTGCAGCCACACCGCGGAGAAACAAACAGTGAAGACGGTTCCCGCGGGGCGGGAGCGGGGCGAGTCCTGCAGCCTTCCTGAAGGGGGCACAGGCGGCGTGACAGCGCGGGTGGGAGCGGGGCGCATGTCTGTCACCGCGGGGAGCGGCGGGGGTGGGGGAGCAGTCCGACTGGCAACGCTCGCCCGGGCCGCGGAGGAGGCGGTTTTGCACGGGCTGTCCCGCGACCCCGAGCGGCCCCGGCGGGAAGTTGCGGCCCGCAGCGCGCAGGGCCGGCCGGGGTGGGGGCGGAGGGGTGCGATGTCTCGGCCGGGGGAAGGAGCTAGGTCGCGCGCCGAGGTGGGTGCCCGGGCGGGGGCCGGGCCGGACCCCCAGGTGCTCCGCAAGCAGCTCTTCCGGCCGCGCCGCGGGGGGTGGAGTGGGGTGGGGCAGTGCTGGCTGGGCGCCGCGCGCTCGCGCACGCTCTCTCGGCGCGGCGGTTGGAGCCGTTGGAGGCGCGCGGCGGGATGGGAGGAGAGAGGGGAGTGGGGTGGCGGCGGGTGCGCGCGCTCTCAGCCGCGGGCGCACGTTCGCTGGGCGGCTCGTGAACCATCGCGAGGAGGCCTCGGCCTCGGCCCTACGCCGCGGGGGCGCGCACTGCGCCTGCGCGCGGTCCCGCTGCCTCCCTGAGCCCGCCGTGCGGTGCCTTCCCCAGCGAGCCGCCGTCGCCGGGCCGCCCCTGCCGCGCTGCTGAAGCCCGGCTGGTCGGTCGGTCGGGGAGGAGAAGAGGCTCTGAGGCGGTGGCCATGGGCCCACAGTCTGTACCGTGGCGGCGGCGGCGGCGGCAGAGTGACTGAGGGGAGACACCGCCGGGGGCGGGGGCAGGCAGGGGGTGAAGCGCGTGTGCGCGCCTGTGGCGTTGACGACGGTTCTTCTTAACCCTTAGATGGTCTCTAGCGAGCCGCTGCTGCTGCCTGTGTCACTGGAGGGCGAGTTCTCTAGTAGCATGAAGGAGATGATCGGCGGCTGCTGCGTGTGCTCCGACGAGAGGGGCTGGGCCGAGAACCCGCTCGTATACTGCGACGGGCACGGCTGTAATGTCGCAGTGCATCAAGGTGAGTAGGCAGCTAAGTGCCAGCGCACCCGCGCCCGCCTCAAGCTTCGCTACTTTCAGCATGATCCCTGTCCTCCTCCCCCTCCCTTGGGCCTACTTTTCCCCCACCTCGCCTCCCTTGGCCGTTTTCCGCCGCTTCTTCTCTCCCTTCCCTCCACGCAGCTCCCTGTCACCCATCAAGTCTATTTCGCTGTTTCTGGGGCCACATGCTTTCTGGTCTGACCTGTTCTGTCATCCTCTGGCCTTCCAATCTGTCTTTTCTCTGATGTCAGACATCCTGTATGACTTCCTATGTTATAGCTATGAGAAAGGAAAAACCTCTTTTCCAGCTTTTTCCTCTTCCTCTTTCCCTTGGGTCTTTTCTGTCTCGGTGCTTTGCAAGTCTGCCTTTGTACCCTGTTAGCAACCTTGGTGCGGCAGTTCAAAGACTATCTAAACTCCTTTTCTTCTTTGCGAAACTTGTTACTGATCTCTGCTCTGGCAGTTGTTGCTGTAGTTCCTTCTTCCTTTTATCAATTCTTGTTGTCTGTGACTTTCCAAAGTTAGAAAGTATTATTTGAATAGCCAAGGAGAGTTGAGCGTTGGAAGAGAGTTGTGTGTGTAGGAAAAACTTAGCTGTCATGTGATTACTTCCTCTGCCTTGCCTTGAATGTCATTTGGCTGATATTTCCTGGTAGATGAAGAGACTTCCTGTTGTGGTTTTGCAGGGGGAGGGTTCTAGTCAGAATGGATGAAGCTGGATTTGTTTGGATTAGTCGAGGCTGGTTGGTTGGTTTCCAGCTCAGCTCAGGAGCTGGCATGTTCTCAGTGGGTTGACCCTTGTCAGAGGAAGAGGCTGGATTCTGCTGCTTACATTGTTAGAAAGGAAGTTAGGACGACTTTTGCGTTATGGTAGCAGAAATAAGGAGTAAGATAGCAGTTTCTCCGTATCAACTCCCAAGCACTCATGCGAACTCGGTTGTTGCCCATTTGACTCCTTCTAGATGGTGAGCAAATTGGAGGAGACAGAAAATTCTAATTCAGTTCATTAGTCTGAATGTGTAGTGTGTGTGAAAATACTGCTGTGTGTCTCAAACTTGATCTTAAACTGTGTGAACGATGATACAGTCACTGTGTCAGGTCTGTCTTTCTTTGTAAACTGACAAATAATGAGACGTAGTAATAACTCAGTTGTTTTGCAGATCTTATTCTTGTTAATATTGCATTGAGTACAGTGGGGAGCTGACAGGATCTGTGAAATTAGTCCGACTTTGAATCGGTTTTCTGTTATCTTAACATCTGAGTAATGTTAACCAGTAAATTAACTCTGCTGTTGTGCAACCTTAGATCATAAAAATACTACTAAAACAGTAATACTTTTAGAAGTCATACCTGAATCAGCTGTTGCTTTTGTATTATCTTGGGCATCTTCCTTTGCATCTAAAGCCTTGCTGATATTTTCAGTGCAAGAATTTAATGATAGCAGCAGTTGAATATGAAATAGTAGGAACAACAAAGGTCCATTTTAGTCCAATTTTTTTCTAGTGCAGAGACACACTTCAGTAAATGTGGTACAAGAATACTGAACTTTTATAATTAAGTCCAAATCTGATTTTTTGAATCTTATCAGGAAGAGCAAAGTATTGCTGCTTCTAAATCCAGATGCTGGTTTGTAGAGGTCTTAAGAAAAGAAGAACTGCATGTTTTGATTTACCGTACCATCGGCATTTTATGTTATGAATTTGATGTTTCATGTGAATGAAGGTGGTAGAGGAAGCGTGTGCACTTTTTTGGTACTCTTTCTGCTGTAAAAGTAGTCTTTCTTGGGGCTGAAGCTGGTAGTCCTTATTTGAAGAGTTCAGACCTGTGAGACTTTATTAAACTGTGCTGTTTTTTAAAATCAGGAATCTTCAAGTGTTAAGTCATTATCAAGTTGTGGAGGACAAAATACCTTAATATGTTTAAAGAACCTTTGCATAGGAGTGTAACTGTAAAGCAAAGAAAGTCCTGGAGCTCAGTAAGCAGTATCAACAAGTCAGAACACAAACCTGTGTGGGAGTCTAGGTATACTTTGTTACGTACTTCCTGTCGACTTTCATCTTTGCCCAGTTTGCATTGTGTTTGGATCTACTTGCCAGCTGTGTCTCTAAGTTGCATTCTGTAAATTATTTTCTTACTCTGCACTGTCTTGCTAATCTGAACGTGTAATTGCACATTTAACATCTCCTGCTTAATTTCTAAAGATGAATTAAATGTCCTTCCCCTCTGTCATTAATATCGGTACAATGAAAACGAGATTATTGTTCCCAAATTAACTTTATTGTACAGTGGAAAGGGTTTATTCAGCTATTTAGTTCTGTAGGTACTTGGGTAATGTTTAAAAATCTAAAAATCTGTAACAACTGATCTTAATATTGACTACATGTATTTATGTAACAGGAAATTATTGCTGAGACTTTCCTTCATAGAAGGAAAGAAGGTTTTTGGCCAAATGTTTTTTATTTGTATATGTTGCAATTACTCTCTGTGTTTTGGTTTTTCCTGCAAGCTAGCACAAACTCAGTGATATCTTTGTGTTAGAATATACTAATTTAATCTCATCTTTCCTCTTAACATTTCAGTTTTTATTTTCTCTAATTATGCACTTATGTTGTTTAAACAAGATTGTATTATTTATGATGGCTGGAAATTGAGATACTGCAAATGTGATTTCAGTTTCTGGATTATCTTTTTGAGGAAAATGTTTGGCTTTTTGGTTGGTTGTTGTTAGTTGTTAAACCAAAACGGATACTAGAAAATATACACAGAACTTGTGGTCTGATCTGTGCATTTCAAATAAGACCAGTATTGCTGAATTGCTGAACTCTCTTTCTGTGGAATTAAGACCAGTATTGCTGAATTGCTGAACTCTCTTTCTGTGGAATTTCTTGTAAATTATTTTTTCGTATTTATATGTAGTCTGTAAAAAGAAAGAGGACAGTCTTGCAGGGAGATCTGCATATCTCAGAATCTATTTCCTTAGGATTTATGTTATAGCCCGGCTATAGTTAAAGCAAATCCTTGCCCTGATGCTCAGTTTAGTTTGTATTTACAGCTCCATATTAATTTTTTTGGAGGAAAAAACCAACACACTCTATATCTTTGTTCAGTTTATTGTGGATTTCCTGTTTAAAACCAGTTACTTAACTTGAAAAACTAGGAGAATTTGATAGTTACTAAGTGTATGAGTGTCTTGTGGCAAGGTCAGATTGGTTAGTTGCTTTTAGTGTTCTCTTGAAGACTGTACTATAAATGATGGATGTTACTGTGGACTGTTTACCTGTTTTGCTGGTAAAAAACCAACATGTATAAAGCATTGCTGCTTTTGAATGATTAGATTACTTTTCAAGTAATTATTATATTTTTTCAACATATTAAAGAAATTTTGCATACTTTTTAAGTAGAATCTTTCACTTAATTGCTAGTACCACTCTGATAGGATTTCATGTGCAATATATAGGTGTCAGTTTAACTTATTAAAATTGTGTGAGATGAACTAAGATTTTTTTCATAACATTCATATTAGTAGTACTGTAGTGCTGCTTATGTTTGCTGAAATATTTTGTCTTGTTCAAAACAGCTTGCTATGGAATTGTTCAAGTACCCACTGGACCTTGGTTTTGCAGGAAGTGTGAATCTCAGGAAAGAGCAGCCAGAGTGGTATGTGCTTTGTTTATTAAGTAATGCTAGTTATAATACTTGTGTGGAAGAATATTTACTCAGGTATACCAGTAAGGGCAGAAAATAGTTTAGTTTTCTGTCATAATTTCATTTAAATGCTCTTCAGAAGGACCTTTTTTTTTCCTTAAGTGGAAATATGTAACTGTGTAAGTATTCTGAAAATTTCTGCATTTCTGTGGTGTGTGTATAATTTTCTTTCCAACAGTTTCAAAGATTATTTTATTCTTATTTATGCTGTGGGTTTTGTGTAATTTTGTCAGTTTAACACTTACATAGTTAGGTATGGAAAAGAAGCAAAATCTGTGCCCAGTTTTCTTTCACAGCAACTTTAGATTGCCAGTTGAAATCTTCAGCCTAGGAACACTTAACTTAAGTGATGTTACTCATTTCAGAATCTAATGCTTAGTTGGAATGTGATTCTTCAAACTGAAGAAGTATTTTTTTCTCTGTATTTTTAATTTGTAATTAGATATATTTGGGATTCAGGTAATCCTTCTGATCAACCAGAAGCCCAAATGCTTTTCTTTTTGTTTTTTTTCCCCTCTTGGTTAACATAATGGGCTTTTTTGTTAGACTTTTATGTTGTTAGGTCAAGATGCATGATATCCAGGCATTTTTAGAAAAACAGAATTGTGTTTCTCACCACTTGACACATTTTAGTTTGTCTTCCAGCAAAAGATGAAGTGACAGTATTTAGAAAGACTGAACTGGTCCTTTGCCTTTGAAAACATTTTTCAAAATGGGAAGAGAAAGTGTTGCAGCTTCTTAGGATAACGATTAAACTGTTTCTAATTTTCGTATACAAAGAAAAATGAAAAGCGTGAGACCAAGTTTTTAGTTACTCTCAGTGCTTACACATGCATTTTGCTATGCCTGTTTCATTTCCTAATACAAAGTAGTGTAGAAATGGTAGGATGATGCAGTGTGTGAGTTTTTGACTTCTGTGTGCTCTCCAAATAGTTATTAACTGACATCCTTTTTAAAGAAAGGCTGTTTTTTACTTTTCCTGGAAAGACCATCAGCAATGTAAAGTTTGAAGAGCAACATTTTTAGATGTTGTTGAGTTTGATGTATACAGGTTGACAGCAGAGATGAAAATAGAGAGCAGAGGTGGGGAAGAGAGGTGGTGGCTAGAAGGAACATTTTTCTGGTGCATGATAGGGAATTGTCATTATGATTTGGGATATAGTTATTCCCAGCTTCTCCTGACTTAAGGAATGAAGGACAACTGTACTCAGTTCTAAAATAAACAGTGTCTCACTGTGTTCTGGTTACTTCCTGAGCTTACCTAAGAGAATAGCTATGATAGGCATACTGATTTTCTTCACCTTTGAAGTTAAGAAGGAAAAATGGTGAACTTAATACACTGGACAGAGAATGGAGTTCTGCTCTTTTGTCTAACTCATGGGGTCTGTTTATGGTGCAATTCAACAATTTGATTAATGATTTAAAAAAAAAATTGTAGGTTTGAACAGTTCTCAAGTGAAGCCAATTGCACACAAGAACATATTGGTAACAGTTGAAGTTTTATGGTGGCTGTCTCTGAGGTGTCTTAGAGAAGCCCTTAGCATCCAGAAACGAAACTGAAGCTCTGACATGGGTATGAAAACTGGAACTTTATTGTAACCAGTTTATTAGACACAAAAATTGTAATGCATGTGTTTGCAAAAGCAAACATCACTGCGGGAGACTACAGCTTAGCTTTTCTGTTGGCATTTTTGTGTAGAAACAAAACCAGAATTAAATTAGCCATATTACATTGAACATGCTTCTTTACTACGTATTTTTAATCTTTAAAAGTACCTAAGTCTTGGGCTCAGTGTGTATCTTTCTCTGCTGCTTGTGTTGTGTGTTTTTTGGGTGTGTCATGTTACTGAGCAAGCATTCTGATAAGAGGTGAGGGTTAACTGCTTGCACTAAAGCTAGTTTTACTTTAACAGCTGCAGAGATGGACTAATTCAGGAACATGTAACTCAAGTAAGTGGTCACCAGAGAACTTAGCCAACTGCTTTAAACTACACATATACTTTCAGCTGTTAGTCACTGAATATTGTGTATCCTTTAGTTTGTGTACTGTTGCTGAGCTGGTACATACTGCTTATCAGTGAAAGCAGCGGCTGATTATTTCAGCTACGCAAGCCTTCTGACTGGCTGACTTCTGTGTTTTTGATAGTGGGGTGGTAGCCAATGTCCTGGGTTTTGAATGGCCAACTTTTTTTAGAAAGCACTGTTCGACGCCTAACAAGTTATACGGAGTCTTGGCTCTAACAGGGTCAACTGTTTGTGTGTATGTCTGTGAGAGAAGCTGCAATTTTTGTAAATGTGAACTGTTTGGATAATGGACATATAATCCATTGGGGTATCTGGTATTTATTTAACTTCGCTTATAATCGTGCATATATAGTGCATAATAAATACCAGGTTGCAATCCTAGTGTGCACTTCTTACAGTCATTGCATAAGATTTTAACTGTTGCTTGAAAAGTCTTGGTTTTTCCCTAAATCAGCTAACTTATTTTGGCTGATCTGTGGTGAGTTTGGAAAGTGAATCTCTTCAGGATGGGTTGCAACTGGTCCTAGCTTTTCCTGTGTCAGCATCAGCTATTATTGCTCTGTCTAGTGGACCCTTTTGATGTCTTCACGTGTACCTGAACTTCTGAATCAAAAAGCAAGTCAGATGCATGCTGATGTAGCAAAAAGCAGTATTTGGTTCCATGTGAGGATGCATGCATATGTAATAGTATGCAAAGCAGTTCAGGTCCTGACTAGGGAAATTGGATGGTGCACCTGGGGAAGGATGATGAGCTGGTTGAGAGTGTATGACTTAAAATGAAAGGGAAGACAGGGTTCTGTGATGTTACTGTAGGGGTCTGCTACAGGCCACCTGACCAGCAGAACCAATTAGTTGAGGCCCTTCACAGGCAAATAGTAGCGGCTTCCAGGTCACAGGCCTGGTTCTCATGGGCAATTTCAACCACCCTGACATCTGCTGGAGGGACAACACAGCAAGGCACCAGCGATCCAGGATGTTCTTGGGTTGCAGAGATGACAAATTCCTCCTCCAAATCGTGGCGGAACCAACAAGAAAAGGTGCTGTGCTGGACCTTGTTCTCACCACCAGGGAAGGGCTGGTGAGCAATGTGAGGCTCAGGGACAGCCTTGGCTGCAGTGACCATGAAGCAGTTGAATTTCAGA
>JAOXOE010000506.1:17963183-17982634 GCA_028565055.1 Phoeniculus purpureus | reverse complement strand
TACCCACTGCCACGGCTGTTCCCCCCCACCACACCTCACTGCATGTGAGACCCTATCCCCAGAGTCCCAGACAAAGCGATGGCCAGTAAGTCCTTGAGAGATACAGCAGCCCACCGTGTTCTCAGGGCTTAGGCAGAGTTTTGCAGACACATTGGCAGAGCTCCGGGGGCTGCCCGCTGCACAGTGCCGAGCTCTCCCACCGTTACCCTGCTCACAAATGATTTTCTATTTGCTTACAACCGTTTGAGCCATCTCAGACGTCAACGTCTGGCAGTACCCCAAAGCCCCTCTCCCCACAGCCTACCTGGTCCAAAAATACAGGATGCTCTTGAGTGCTTCCCCAGCCCCCTCACAGAGCTCTACCCCATAGTAGCCCCCACGGCAGGGAGAAAGAGTTACCCCAACACGCTCAAGCAGGGCTCATGAGGACCATGGCTCAAGCAAACCACAAGGAACAGCCAGAAGTGTCTTTCCAAACACGGCTGTTCCCCCAAATTGTGGATCAGTCATGATACCGTTACAGAAAACCCCACAGCTTCGCTGTTAGGTTTGGGGTTTTTCTTTAATCGCTATCATGAGCCAAACAAAGCACAGGAACTCCCACTTTTAGGGAAATCTGAAGTCGCTTAGCTTAGGTTTTCCATTGCAAGTTCTGCCTCAGGCCTTATATCTTTTGGTCAATCTAAGCCCCAGCAGTTAAAGTTTGGTTGACTTACAAGCATGGCCACGTAAAGGAAACAGTCAGCAAGCTTTAGTTACAGGCAACACCAATAGCTCAGCCACTAGTACCAATCTAAACAAACATCACCTGGCAAACTTGCCCAAGCACAGCTGATGACTGACTTTCCAAGTGAATGCATGATGCCCGAGGCTTGGGTAGGGGAGTAGCTGCTTTAGGGTTACTAATGTCCATGAAGAGCCAGTTTATCTCAGTCAAAAGACTGTATTTTTCAAGCAGGGCTAACTCTCAGGGGGAGAAAAGGGGGTTGCCTACTTGTCTGATTGACAGAGGCTACTTGATCTGTGGGACTGTGCAGAGGTGGCAGAACACCATAGCACACTGTCATTGCTTTTGAAAGCAGAGAGGAGTTTTTCTGATTTTTCCCACTTCTCTGCATGCATAACCCGTGTCATCGAGAGAACAACAGCACATAAATACATACGTGGTTTGTGGCTGGGTCTGTTTGGTTAGCAATGTCAAAACTACACCAACCATAAGGCGTGGGTTCACAGGGCTCCCCCACAACAGGAAAAAGCTGAGCGTCCACCTTGTGCCAGCAGTGGCTGTGTCCCGCACCCTTAAGTTTCCAGTGACCACTTGAGCCCCAGTGGAAACCAGTGGTTTGTCTCACACACCGAGGCACATGCACAGATTATTTTGCTCTTCATCTGTCCAACAGGAAGCAGCTACTAACATTTCCACTACATTCTCTCACATACTTCAGTCCTCCTTCCTCGGCTGGGATAATCCTCAGGCAATATGGCAGACAGGGCAAGTGGAAAGACCAATTATCACAACAAATTGCATCTAATAATGCCTGGGATAAGACCGTGGGGCTTTGCATGCAGCTCCACATTTCCGTAAATCAGCCTTTTCTGCTGTGCCGGCGGTGAACAGTCCTACTGCGAAACAGCACTATTTCAGCTTTATGTGCTTATCATTCTTGTTGTTTTCAAATTGACCTAGACAGGTAAGCACTACAGCCCAACTTGTAGATGGCTTTTCATGCAGATCCCACTGTGATCAAGTATAGTCAGTTTGATTTTCAGCCACCCTGTCAGATGAAAACTTACAGCCTGCCTTGAAACAAAGATGAATGGGGCGATCTTTGATGTTACAAGCCCAGCAGGAGGGAAAGTAGATAAAAGATGTTTACGTGCCATCTTCTGCTGTTAAAATAATGCGCAACGCAAAGCAAAAGTAAGCGTTTCCATTTTAGTAAAATCAGCAGCGGCCACAGAAATCTGTCAGGAACAAGCAGACCTCTTGCAAAGAAAGCACTGAAACAGCCTTCCCCCGGTGCTTCTCAAAAAGAGACAAAACCATCTAGTGGCGAATGTTCTTAGGTAGACATGGACAGCAACAAAACGGGTACAAGAGTAATGAAATCCATCCTTTCTCATGACAGAAATGGTGGCAATTTCAAAATTATGCCAGAGCCCAGAAGCAGCAGCCACCTTGTCAGTCATGCCTTGGAATTTGCACAATTCGATGAAGATGTTGGCCAAGTGCGTGCTTACCCTGGTATCTGTGCTGTAGAACACTTTCCTCTATAAAATACTCTCAGAAAACATACCAGGAAATGTGTAATAACCCCAAACTTGCTTTCAGAACCCATTTTCATTTTAACAAGAAGAAAAACCCAGCACCAGGAAACAACTTTACCTGTGCTATGAATTTTTGTTATGACTTGGACAAGATATAAAGCTGCAAACACTCCTTTCAGTCACATTCTCAATAAAAAAGGTGGTGACACATCAAAAACAACTGAGCATGCACCTTTCAACCAAAGCCCAGGCCAAGGTATGACTATGGGAGCAGCTATAGCAACCTGGCAGGAGAGGCTGACGACAAGCAGTGAGGGTGGAAGTAGGGAGTAGAGGCGTGCACAGACCGCTACCCATTCCCAGTATGACCCCGGGAACTCGTTCTCCACATCCAGAATAACACAGCTATACTGCATGGGAGCAGCACAGCTAGTCCTGTAACCCAAGCTGAGGTACTCGGCTGAAGGTTCAGGTTTCAAATCCTACTAACAAGGAATGCTGCTACTGTCGCTGGGAATTCCACACTGGGGGAGGGGGTCGACAGAGAGACTGTTTTCACCTTTAGAAAACTCAGCCTGCCAAGAAAGGTGCTGAAGAGTGAGGACGCTGGCATACCGCCGCTTGTGTAGTTTTGATCTGGTCCTCTCTGTGTGCACATTGCACAGCAGCCTTCAGCTGCACGCTCAGGTATTATTAGGATTTGTTGGTTATTGGGGTTTTTCCACAAGGCTGGATTCCATAGTCGATAAGTCAATAACAGACATAAAGTACTAACTAGGTTTGTGTAATGAATGACGTTATTTTCAGGGAAATATTTTATCTCATTGAGACTCAGCATCCAACACATTTCACAGCCTTTAGCTCTGGAGGGGAATCTGGTCATGGATAGGTAACTCTGTTTTCTGTCGTGGTCAGTTTCCTCAAGGGAGTTTTCTGAACTCGTAGGGAATACCAGAGCTGGTTCATTCGCTGCAGTCACAGCGCAGGACGCGTGGAAGGGCAAGAGGATGAGTTTGTTACAGAAACGAGCAAGGGAGCGGGACAGGGCGCCCACAGGCAGTTGGGGAGCAGTGGGGCAAAATCAGACCCCCTTGTATGCTCTTAAGGCCGTGGATCAAACCGGCAGCGTGGCCCCTGCAGAGGCACAAGGCGCTCCGGAGCCGCCGCAGCCCTTGAACCCGGCGGCTGCGCCCCAAACCCGGGGTTGCGCCCGCGCAGCTCCCACGCGTGGGCCGCTCCCCGCTGCCACAGCAGCAGCTGCTGCCGCCGCCAACACGCAGTTCTGTAAGAGCCCGGCGAGAACCGGGGCTGGGTAGCCCCGGGCATGGGCTGTCGCCCCGGCCCTCCCCCGCCGCCCCGCCGAGGCTGAGCGGGGCCTGGGCATGGAGCTGCCGCTGGACCGCCCCGTAAGGAGCCTGGGCTGGAGAGGGAAAAGGTGTGCGAGGGGTCCCGGCTGAACGAGTCGTGCTCCGAACGAGTGACGGCTTCGTGCCGAGCACCCCCGGGAGCCGAGGGTCTCGGCCTGCCGCAGAGCAGAGCATCGCCCCGGAGCGCCGGGCACCCTCGGAGCCCCCAGAGACTCCAGCTCGCCTGGGGACCTCCCAGATCTGTTGACGGCCCTTCCCTAAGGCACGCTTCAGCAGCACGCAAGGGAGCACCACGCAGCGCTCTCCCCACGACCCACCAGCCGACCCGACCCGCGCGTTTCCCTTTCGCACCGCCGTCTCCTCAGGAAAAGCCCCAGATCCTTCCCCTGCGCCCACCCCCGCGGAAGGGGCTGGAGGCCGGGACAGCTGCGCGGGTTAACCCTTCGTTGTCTCCTCCCCTCCCTGGAAGCTTCATTGAAATGCGGGGGGCTCCAGCTGTCCGTCTGAGTTACACCGCAGAGCCAGGAAATGATCCAGCCAGGGGAGGGTTGAACGCGTGCCGGCTCTGGGTTCGCTGTGCCGGTTAGTGCTGGTTTGTACCTGCTCTGCTTAATTCGAGAAACGGGTGTTGTTAGTGCTTAACATGGCAAGGCTTACGCTGCGTGAACTCCTACTATTTACAGGATCCCACGAACAGACTTCTGGAGAACCAACCTTTCCAGGCGGGCACCCAAGTTCCCAGCAGTTTTTGTCCTGGGAACAAAGGGAACAAATCCAGGGGCAGCTACGTTAGTTAAAACACAATAACAGCTTGTTAAATGTACAGTTTTCCCCTTCACAGACAACAGATTTAGATATTCATGTAAACGGCTGGTAATCTTATTGTGGACATGTTTCCATGGGGAAAAAAACGGATTCTAAGAATCATAGAATCATGGAACATCTCAGGTTGGAAGGCCCTTCAGAGATCATCTAGTTCCAACCCCCCTGCCATGGGCAGAGACACCTCTCTCTGCAGACCACGTTGATAAGGGCCCTCATCTAACCTGACACTGAACACTTCCAGGGATGGGGCATCCACAGCCTCCCTGAGCATCTTGCCTCAGCACCCTCACAGTAAGGAATTTCTTCCTAAAATCTAAACTAAATCTGCCTTGTTTTAAGAAGACAGCAGAAAGACCGTTCCAATGTAAACTAGAAGAGATGACTTTTTTTATTTCCTGCAGGGCTCATTCAAAGATCAGCAAGTTCTATTTTGGTTAAAAAAAAATCAGACTATACCAATTGCTGCGAGCCTAAGATGTGAGGTGTGAGCTCTAGGATAGGATTTTAAAACAGAAGATGAGATCAAAATCTGTATATTTACAGTACTCACAATTTACAAGGTGTACTTTTCAGTACAAAGTGCATCAATATATTTCCCTCTATAAAAGTAGCTGCTTTGCAACAGCTGACAGAGCACTTGGCTTTTTTTAAAGTCTTAATTGATATTTAGATTAACCAGGCCCTGCCTGGAGATGTTTTCATTAGCATTTTTGTTTGACTAGGCTGAAAAAGGGTTAAAAGTAACTACAATCTCATAGTCAACAGAAAGCTATTGAAATGTTTGATTATCCCTGCAGCAAAGGAAAGAGAATGGTAATACAACAGCAACCTCTCTTGGGGTAAAGCCAAGATTTAATAACCTAGGACCAAAGCAATTGTTCAAATAGAGCAAAAGGAAGTTCAAAATATTTTCAAGTACAATCTATTTCCTTGTGTTTATTTTTATCAAGATGCCTTCAGATAAATAGTCCTTTTCCACAGAAGGCAATAGAAATGTCACCACTGACTCCAGGGAGATCAGGATTGATGCCTGGCCAGCACGTGGGAACATTAATTTAATATTTCGCAAAAATAGCGCAGCTAAAGAGTAAATATTCGCTGTCCATTGTCTCCCCTTTTTTGTCAGTGGTTTGAGTTTTTGAGTTATTATTACTGTTTGCTCAAACCACTGTCCTAGAATTCAGCAGCAGAAAAGATCTGGCAGATTGAGCAATCCATCTTCCTTGGAATACAGTGTTTCCTCACAGGTTTTGATGAGGGTTTTTTTACTGATGCCTCGCGGAGCACAGGGCGTTTTTAAATGTCCCAGGTGATAAGGGCTCCTTAAAAAGCCTCACTGCACTTTGTAATGGAGCTCTGACTATGATCAAACCCTGCTGTTTCTTGCTATGCAGGAAGTCTTTCCAAATTAGTCTAACACCAGGGCCGAGCACTGTGACTAATAGGCATAACTGCACTGTTCATGCTATCTGTAAGGCAGGTTCAGCAGGGAAAATACCAGCAACGAGAAAGCGCTCGGTGTTTTTCCATGGAGTAAGGGGCAACAACTTAGAGGAGGGAAAAAAAGTCAAAGTAATGGATTTGGGATTTTAGACCTGAAGCATAACTACCTATGCAAAAATGCTTTACACCAGAGGTCCTTTGTCAGTAACCACTCTAGATAAACCGAAGGAAAACTCAAACTGCTTTACACCAGTCTCAAAAGGTAATTGCCCTTCAGGATGTTCACATGCTTCACACAGAAGAAGAAACTGTGACCCTGCATATCGAATTCAACAGACCCACAAAAACATCAAGTCCAGAGGGGCAGATAAATTTTGTTTAAGGTTAACCATTAGATGTTACCCACTTCACTCAATAGCTTGCCAAATAACTGTGTCTGCAAAAGCAACATTTCTAGGAAGGCTTAAAAGCTACAAAGAACAGGGACTAGCCACCTCACAGGGCAGTGCCATACAAATTAGTTCTTTCCTTCATATGTGGGTTTGTCTGACTGTAGTTCCGTCTATTCCCTTCCCCACTAGCTTAAATAGACATACAGCTCACACCTCTTGAGGATATTTCATTTTGTAATCCAGTTACTTAGGCAAACATGTGCCCCAAGAGCATCTTTTGTGACACTTCAGGGTTTTTGAAACGTAAGGGTGGGAGGGGAGAGTCTTTTCTCCATCGTCTTCACGATGTCAGCGTTCCTTCCAAAAAACCTGAGGGTGCTGTAGCACATAGTTATGCTTCCTTGACATAAAGCTGAGGGAATGGCTTGTAAAGGAAATGGTGGGAATAAAAGTATAAACTGAGCAGTTCTGAGAGCTCTCAGAAGCCACGTATTGTTATTGGCTGAAGACGATGCTTTTTTCTTAGGTGCTCACATAGGATTTGCTGTTACCTGTTTGAATATGTACTGCTGTAAAGCTTTCCTGTTTTCTTCCATAATATTGGCTGTTGGCCTTCAACTTATAAAGAAAATTTACACTTTTAAAGAACAGAGAAAATACTGGAATATCCTCTAAAAAACACCCAACCAAACAAAAAAATGTCAGTATCACACATCCTATCCTTTAGTGAAACCCGAAGGTTTCAATGGCAATCTCTTCTCCGTGAGCCCTTGTAAACACTGGGAAACCTGTGCCCTGTAGACCAGCCTGCCTGGGCAGCCAGCGTTCTGCCCAGAGAAGTTCCAAGGGACAGAGGAGTTCTTGGGGCTGGAGGGGTTCCAAGGGCCTCCAGGAGGCACGGGAGGTCCTAGTGACAGAAACTGTGGGTTATTCGGATAAGCAGAGTGCAGGTAGGTGTTTGTAGCTGCATAGTTGGAAATAGCTCCTGAAAAATTAATGCAAACTTCCTGCCTAGTCAAAACCAGACACTGGTTGCCAACATGGGGTTCTTATTCAACTTTCACCGCTGAGAAACTATTAATCTCTAAAGTCATGTTCATTTAGTGTGACACTTGTTTTGGCCCCGGACAAAGAATGTGTTTGATAAAATGAGGGCAATATCTTTTTCGTTTATAGAGGCAATTAGCTACACACTCTCTGTTGTCAGAGCGACACAGCATCAATCACGGCCAGAGATCGGTTTCTTTAAAAGTTAAATTCCCTGCTGTTGGCCCTGCCAGTGTTTTAGTCACAAGCATTATGTTTACTTTGGGAGGAAAATGTGTTTCGTTCTGGCAAACAGAACAAAATGCTTTCGATGAGGGTTCCTTTAATATTCTGATGCTTTAGATTAAAAGGGGAGATAAGGTACCCGATTTGCTGCTGCCGCTTTAATTGTGCTTATTACGGCTTATTGTTACACGGTCCGCTGAAGTCTATGGGACTGGTGTTTTCTCAAGGCATAGTTTGCCCCTTTAGGATTGTACAGCCTACCTCGCAAACGTTAGATTAATCCATAAATCGCCCTGCACTATTTTTAGTTCTCTCGTGCGCGAACCTCGAGGTGAAACGCTGCTTCCTTCCTCCAACATTAGTGTCTCTTGGATCAGCTGGCAGGGTGAAGATTTTTTTCAGCTTTTGTAAACTTCCCCCTTCACCGCCCATGAGAAGCCTGCTAGCGAGCTGCGCGCAAAAATGCCACGTTTCGGGAATCATCCCTGGCCGGGAAAGACCCAGCGCTCATTACTTGACTACTGCGCACAAACTCTAATCGGAAGGCAGAAACCAAGGCGGCGATACGCGGAGGACACAGCCCTCCCTCCCTCGCTTTGTTCCAGAACTTCGCTGGGACATTTATCTTAAAACAGACGGCAGACCTGATCGGCAACCTTTCCGCGCAGAGACGCGCAAAGCCGCGCAGAGTTCTGCCGCGCTGGGAAAAGTGGCTTTGCTAATCTCCCGCTGTTATTTCAGCCATCTGGGGTGCAGGCTTGGAGCTTACGAGCCGCTATGAGGGCGCAGAGACTGCGCGGAGGTGAGCGGAGCTGCGCGGTGGAGCCGCCCCGGAGCTGTCGCCATACACCGCTCTCACAAATCATCGCTTAAAAACACGGGAGGGGAAACTCGTCGTGCTTAATGGCTTGCGTGGAGCTGCTCTAACGCGAGTTCGTCTTCATCAGCTTCCAACTTCGTCCCCTCCAAAAAAAAAAAAAAATGCACAAATCCCCCGTCTAGAGACAAGAAATTCTGCCTTGAATCTTGCCCTTGGGCAACCGAAAGGCATCTCCAGCTCCCGCTTCTGCCTTCGCGGCTTCATTTTTGCGGGTAATAGAGGTGCAGGTGCGGGTTTTCGCCCGTGCCCATCGGTCCCGCCGCCACGGCCGCCCGGGTCCCTGGCGCTGCAGCCCCTTGGGGATTCTCTGGGAGGACCCTTCGCGCTGCCAGCGCGTCTTCGTCCTAGTACCAAGACCGAGCACGGGATCACTGCTCGGTGAGGGCGACAGGTGTGGAAGGGAAGGCGGAGGAGCGCGCACGGTGGCGCATCCACTCCTTGGTGCCCCGCGGAGAGGGGGCAACGGGGCCTCACGGCCCTTCTAGGGTAGCTCCAAAATACTGTCTACTAGGGAAATCGTCCTCCCACACTTTTAATTCTTTTTTTCATGGGTGTCGCGGCTGACCCTTAGGACAATCTGTTTAGCTCTAGGGATGAGTGGCGCAGGGCAAGAGAACGATGCTCCGCGACAACTGCGAGCCTGAGAACGTCCCGTCCCGCAGAGGCTTGGCCCGCAACTCCGGTGCCCCCGGGGTCCCTGCTTCGCCTCCTGCGAAACGGAGCTGGAGCCGTGCCCCTGTGCGCGGAAGAAATGCAGGGACGCGGGAGACCGTCTGCCCCAGCAGCCGGCCGGACCCCTCGCTAACGTTACTCGGGGCTGACAGGAGCTTCGCGGTTTCCTGACTCCGCGCGTTGCGGAGCGGTGCGGAAAGAACAGCCGGCCTCACTCCTGACGCATTAGTGATTGCTTCAAATGGCGCTGTTTTTTTTTTTTTATTATTTATTATTACCCTTTTTTTTTTAATTCCACCCGGGTTCTCTGTTCGCAGGCGAGCGAGGGACCCCGTGCGACCGCTGGTCCCGGGCGACAATGCGCGTGCAGCACGGACTGTCCGTGCCCCGGGAGCGACCGGGGTGGTCCCCGCCATGAAGCGAATCACAAAGACCGAGGGGTCCTGCGACCCGAGGGTTGGACCCCGTTAGCAGCGCCGCAGCCGTCGGATGAGGCTGTTCGTCCTGGAGACCCCCACCAGCAGCTCCTCTGAGGATGCTCCTGCCGCAGCCAGCGTGTGGCCCCGATTAATTTACCCGGCGGGGTACGGCCCCTGCTCCTGCGTGGAAAATCAGGCCCTTGGGAGCGCTTCGCGCTTCACCGACATGGACCGCAATACCAGCGATGCATTCACGGGAGAGTGGGGGTCGAGGACGGAGACAGCGGCAGCACCGGCGGTCCTTGAGAACGAGGCGAACGGCAATGCCGCCGGCGCCTGGCGTGTCACGGCCTGCCCGTGTCCTGACTCAGCGCGGAGGAGCAGCCTCCCGTTCCACCTTAAGAGATCCGGCCCCTTTAAGGCACTGTGGCGCGGCCCTGGCTCTGCCGCACCGCCGCTGCCCTGCAGGGGGCGCTGCCGGCCTGCGTTTGGCGCCACCAGCGGCAGGCAGTGGTGCGGAGCGGCCTCTCAGCGGGGACCTTGCTTAGCTCCGCAATCGCGGCCCCGCGGGCGCCCCCCGCGCCGCAGCCTTTGTTCCCCCGCGGCCGGGGCTCTGCCCACTTTTCCCCGGGGAGCGCCCCGCTGGGCCCCGGGCAGGTGCGGAGTAGGGGCCGCCGCCTCCTCCCTTCCCCGCTGAGGCCGCGCTGCCGAGAGCGCTGAGCGGAGTCTCCGCGCTGGGTTCGGAGAAGGGGAGACGGGCGGGAGAGGCGCAGGTTTCGCTCGTGCCGGCCGGGTCCCGGCGGCGGCCGTGCCCCGACAATGAGCGGGACCCGGAGGGAGTTTTTTGTGCAGGACCCACGGTGGCGGGTGTGGGGCTGCCCGGACACGTCGTCCCTTTCGTCCACCCGGACAGCACCGAAGGAGAACCCGGGACAAGCGGGGATCCCATGCCCTGCCCGGGGTGCTGCAGTGTCCGTTACCGGGCGCGAGCCTTTGTTCAATGTCTGCCGCGAGCCTCCCCCTAATAATTCGAATATAATTAAACTGATTTGTTTTTTTCCTTAAGAGCCTACATAAATTGAAATAATCTTAATTTTAATGTGACATGACCTCTACTTTTCTTGAGAATAATGAGAATAAAGCAGTCATTAATTAAAACCAAGATGTCTCCGCATAAAGATAATATCTAGACGTACGGAGGCTCTGAGTCATTTGCCGTATTAGTAAATGTGTAATTGAACATTTAGATAATCATCGGATTGGGTTGTGAGTCAGTGGTTTAACCTGAATGCACTACACTTATTTGGCAGGATTGCTATGGCCCTAATTATTTGTATTTCTGGTGGCCAGATAAATAAAACCGTCCTTGTTTCTATTGTGCAAAGCAAGGAGTCCTGAGCAGCCCTCAGCTCTGAGAACTGATCGAAAATTTGATAAGAGGGCAACCTCCCCCTGCAGCCACATTCTTAATGTCATTGTTTAAGCGTCTCATCAGGAACCTCAAGAGCGTTTGTTCCTCTAAAAATAGGAAGGAGCAGACACAACTACATTTAAAACAACGCTGTCCTGTGCTGGACTCAGAGAGACCTGGTTTAGGTTTAAGGATCCGGGGATAGTTTTGTAAATGATGGCCACTGACTGCGGACGGAGCTGCTCTGCCGAGGAGGGACGGCCAACGGTTCCCAAAAATTTTGCTCTCCTTTGCCTCACACACTTCTATTCTTCTTTTTTCCCTCTCAGTTTTGTGACTAATAAGACTTTGTTCAGGGCCAGCTGGTCTTCCAAACAGAACCTTATTGCATCCCTCGCAATTGCCTCTCCTCACTTTCCAGATATATTTTTACTCATCCTTTTAATTTATGATCCTTTTATTTTCTCCTCACGCTTATTTGTTCTTTTCTTGAGGATTTGGAATATAAAACGCGTAGCAAAGGAAAATTGAATAATACCTAATTAGTTATTCATATCAATCTGTCAAATATCCTTCTTATTAAGTTATTCCTGCACCGTGCGCCTATTCCCATCTCAGCTTGACGCAAGATATGCAGATCCCAGAAATATATATTTATTCGTATTCAGTGTTCTGTCAGCGGCCAGAATTTTAGTTTGTAAAGTTAATTTTCTCCTCTTAAATGCTGCCTAAAATCTTAACGCTTTTTCTTACACTATTAGGGGCTTTGAGCAATTAAAGGGGCATAAAGGAGTAATTTCTTCCCTCTCTTTTTTTTTTTCTTAGAATTGGTATTTTCCCACTATAATTTAGAATGAAATAGGATTTTTAAAAGATCCAGAGTTCTAATCTCGGTTGATGTTTTGGTGTATTCACGGTAATGAGTCCTATTCCCTCGGGTCATGAAGCCCCCAAATGTCAATCAACCAAACTGATTCAGAAATGCCATTGTTCGACTCCCACGTCACTCGCCTTCCTCTCATTTTACTTAACAATACCGGAGTTCTCTGATCATTCATTCGGAATATGGGCATTATCTGTGCAAAATGCATAAAGTGTCTTGATCTTTCGCTGGCAGATACTGTTTGAGGGTTTCCGCCGAGCAGACGCTGCGTGTTTATACTTCTGCACCCTGGACTTTATTACAGCTCGAAGGAGCCAATGAATATCTTGAAAGCGAACCGTGCCATAAATCCGTCAAAAATTAATTTGTCTGCGGAGATGTTACATTTCTATTTCCGTGCCCGGAGCCGGCCCCGGCACGGGCTGCGGCTCCTCTCCGTGGAGACCCCGCGGGGAGGGGGTGGGTCTGTCCCATTGCCGCGGGGCCAGGCGGCCGGGCCGCGGACACGCGTGAGACTTGCTCACTCCTCTCCGCAATACGGAGCTCATGGACATCAGGAAGGGGCTTCTAGGGTCTTGCGTCCCCGTGGGTAACGGCATCCGCCTCTCAAAGTGTGGGTGGGGGAGGAACAACCTTCTCCAGAGCAGGTCGTGGAAATAACCCGTTTCGGACGTCTCTGCGTGGGTACACCCCCCCAACCCACCTCTCGCCAGGGAGTCCCTGACGTCCCTCCTTTTTCATCCTCAGGTCAGGGAAGGTGGAGGCAGCTCCGAATAGGAGCTGGACGGATTGGGTTTCGCGGATCGCCCCGTGTCTCGAGTACAAACGGTGCGTCCCTAGGAGACGAGAGAGGGGATGGGAGGGCTGTGAGCCCTGCCCGGAGCCTCGCAGCGAGCCCATGGAGAATTAGTGCTATCCCTCACCCAGGCTGAGCACGGGCTCTGCGCTGGTCACAAGGCGTGAACGTCGTCTTCATTTAAAATTAGTGGCATAAGCTCCCCAGCCCCCAGCCTCAGCATTTAAAGTGCCTTTTGTCTCTTCATTTCACTTAAGCAAGGTTTTTGTTGCCGGTTGCCAAGTTCTATTACTGCAGAATTTAATCGGGAAGCGTTTTTCCCTGGTCCCAGCAAGACGGGAATAGCAGACGCTGAGGCCCGAGACCATGTAAAACAGATCCCTCGGTGATTATTGCTAATACCCTGCAATTTAATGTCGTCTTTAGCAAAAACCGCTTCTGTCACAGCAACTTTTTTGCACTCAGAGGGAAAAAAACGGTCTTGGGGTCTGGAGCACGCAGCATTCACGCTCGGTGCTGGAATATGAAATTCTTTTCTCTAAACAGAAGGGCGTTAATTACTAGGTTTGACGTACAACTAATCCAAAGGCACACTTAAAAAGAAAACTAATAACACCAGTTTCTATTTCACTCTGAGTCGTATGTGTCCTCTGGCTGGATGCTGCCAACCCACCTCTCCCGACGCAGAGCCCGAGGACTTCCCTCCCCATTTTGTTCAGGATCTGTTGCCTTTTCTCCACATCCCCTTCTCCCTGCAGTGGGAATAAATGGAAAGCCTTCCTCTGGATTAAACCCTTAGATTTTCCCCTTTGCTAACCAGTAAAGAGGGAGAGAGGGAAGAGAGGAAATGAAATTGTTATGGAGATTACAGTGTGTGTCACAGGCTCTTTGGCCAGTCCTCGGGTTTTGTCGCTGAACGGTTAAGTGCAAACTTGTATTTCCCTTCACAAGAATGGACAATTTTTCTCGCTTGTTTGCAGTTTTCCAAAGTTCTACACACAAATCAGTGAACCTTAAGAGACCCTTTCACTCTTTTATTGTGAATATTTGTCAGTGCTCGGGGGCAGTGATTGCAGTGACAGGTGAATCCAGGGGCCCAGCGATGGCATCCCCACTTCATAGGTTTGGGAATGTAAAAGAATACCGGCCCTTTCACTCGGATGTGGCAGTCAACAGGTTCACGTTTTCTGCGCTGTAATTCCTCTTCCGTGCAGCTGAGCGGGAAGGGAGCAAACCCGACCCCCTGGCCGTTGCCCTGCCAAATCTCAGCCTTGTGCAGGGCAGCCACCCCGGCACCCCCGAGGAGGAGGAGAAGAAAGAGGAGAAGGAGGGGGAGGGGAAAAGGAGGACGAGAGTGGGGAGGTAGCCCGGAGGGTGCCGCAGACCCCAGCCCAGCAGCCCCGCAACACACCCGGCCACATTCGCCCCACGCCCAGTGCCCAAGCGGGCTCCCGGGGAGCGCGGAAACGCCTCGCCCCTCCTCTGCCCGCTCTTTAATTTTCATTCCGCTTTTTAATTATTAATTAAAGCCGAGAAGGGCTGTGGCTGGGGGAAGGCGGGTTGTGGGGAAAGAAGGGCAGAGAGAGAGCTGGGGGCAGTGGTCAGAGCGGAGGCTGGCTGGGGCGCAGCTTTGTGCACCGTGTTAATTGGCCTGGCCACAAAGGGGCTGCCGGGGAGAGGGGGGCCCGTTCCTCTCCCCTCCAGCGCCGGCATCGAGGCGAGCTCTCGCCGCTACCCCACCGTCGCCGACCCGAAGGCCAAGGCGGGAGCCGGCCCGTGCTACTCTGGGCCAGGCTCCGGCAATACGCCGTGCCCCAAGCCCCGGAGCCCGGACCGCTGCCACAAGGCTGCCCGGTGCCCCCGTGCTGCGCACCGGAGAGGGGCTGGCTGTTTAATCCGTCCCTCTCCGGACAAAGACCCACCGTTTCACCAAGGACGAAACGCCATTGAGATGCGGGTAACCTTTAGGGTTATATCCCAAATCGCGACCCGAGAGCTTGAAAGACCCTCTTCCAACCTGAACAAAAACATGCTGGGGGAAAAAAACCGTCCTTTTTTTTTCCCCCACAACAAAGAATTCCTAATCATTTCATCTTGGGGGTGAATTTTTATTCCCGTGTCCACTCAGGGTATTGAAATCGATCGCTGCAATATTTAATATATTAGAGTCTTAGAGTCCTCTCTCTTAAGGCTGGAGTCAGGCTTGTTTCTTGCCTGACTACATCCTCTCCTCATTCTGTACATTTGTCTGCAGTGTAAAACAATTACAGTCTTCATTAAATACACAGTCATTAAAGGCTACTGTCAGCTTTCTAATTATGTGAAAAATCAAACGATGGGGAAAAAAAGGTATTTTTAAAGAGGAAACTCCAAATAAATTCACTGGCCCTAGATCAACAAACTCCACAAATATCTGAGTACCCTAACTAGAGCATTGGAACAAACTTTTCAAAATATGCGTTATATGAGGTCGATATAATGTACCTTTCATTTTTTTGTTTAACTTTCCTATAGTGACCTGTCCCATAACCTTGTAATCCACTGTGGGATATTTCTTTCTGGCCTCTTTCCTTTTGTTATGCCCCCACAGGTTTCCAGCTTAGATGCTTTTTTTCCCCCTCTCTCTTGGTAAATGAATGTTTTAAAAAAGTATTTTACCTGCCTGACTTAGAGACACACATAGACATCTGTGGATTGGGCTAGGATTAGGGTTTCTACGCGATTTCATTATCTTCCTAAAGCAACAACTGAAAAATAAAAATAATCCTTCAATGTCGGAGGAAATTGCTGCATTAGCAGCATTTGCAAATGTCGATTATTCCTGCATATGGAGTTTGGGGAGCTTTTAATACCATAAAAACATAATTGGATGATCTCTTTGTGAGTACATCCTCGATTCTAGAAAACGTCCTGGCACAACAGAGTTTTTGCTACCAGACTGGATAGCTCTGGACATCCCTTGGGAAAAACAGGGAGTACGCTAAGGTATCTGTAGCACTTCCATAGCAAGTGTGAGTTACGGAGTGGGTTCGGCTTTTCCCACTTCTCTGGGAGCAAGAGAGGCTGCAGGAAAACGCTGTCATCCCAGTCGGAGTCAGGGAAAGCAGGCTTCAGCCCTTCATCACGGACCGGCTCTCTTCCTGGGAAGAAGCTGGCTTGCTGGTTGTTTGGGTTTTTTCAGGCGTGAGGTTTGCGACTTCTGGTAAGCAAAGACTGCAAAGCAAAAACAAAAAAGGAGCAAGGGAGCTACTAGCTTTTCATACACGTCAGTAGAGAGCAAGTACTGCTGAACTCGACGGTGCCTACGAGTCGAGTAAACTCTAAGCACCTTTGCGGGTAGAGGCAGTCAATCTTCAGTAGAAAACCCTTTTTCTTTCAGCACCCAAACATTTATCTCCAGGAATTTTGGGCCGGTAGAGATGCACAAATGCTAATCGCTATCACGTCTATGCAAAGCTATTAACGCTGTCGATTCTTAACTTTCTCAGCGAGGACAAAATTACCATATGTCGATATTTTATTTTTAATACGTAAACATTTTTTGAATGAAATTAAAACTATCTCTGTGCAATTGTTACTGCGCACTTGATTCTAATACAAGTTATCTGATGTTTATGTAGTTCGTCTTTCTGAATGATCAGACGCCATCGGCGCTGCTAAAGCAAAGACGAGCAGCAACTTTTATCTGGAAGGAGGTTTTGGCTTTGCAGGTTTCCTGAAGCCAGACCAGTTCACGCAAAGCCGCTGCAAAGTCATCTTGCAGTTTGTGCCGGCGTTGGGGTTGGGAGCCGCTGAACTCCCAGTTGCCCTGCGGAGCTTTTCCCTAAATCCGATGTCATCTGTCTCGAGGAAAACAGAAGGAACAAACTCGGCTATAGCAGCACGGCAGACGCCGGTGGAGGAGCCGGGCTCTGGGTAGAGGTTTTCACGGGAACCCTCCCGCATCTGTGCCCTGGTGTTTACAGAGAGAGAGGGGAGGGAGGGAGGGAGGAAGGCCTCAGGAAAGGCAGGAGCCTCTTTTAAGTCCGCTGATGAGGAATTGCTGCCGGGGATCCTTCTTGTTGGCCCACGAGCAGTGCAAACACTTATAAGAATTCTCAACTTTAGGTGTGGGGGTGTTGGGTTTTTTTAAGTTCACCCTCTTTCAAGGCTCCTTAAGAAGCTCATTTTTTCCTGGACGGAACAAACACCACCAAGTACTCTGGTGGAGGACGGGAGATATTAGCGATTATCTGGAGAGCTTTTCTATTTATCGGCCTCTACGCAGTTAGATAGGGCAATACAAATGTTCAGGGACTTGATGAATGGCAGGGCTTGTGGAGAATTAAATACATTTAACAGGCCCCTTTACGGGAGAAGGATACAGAAATCATAATTGAATTAATGAGATTTTACTAGCAAAATTTGTAAGCCCCAGGTAACCATTTATATGCTTCTCCTAAAATATTAAGAGAGACTGTGAGCTCACAGCTGGGTAGATGTGACATTATTTTATAGCACATATTAAAGACCATTCTCGTTTTTTCCTCTCCTACATCATTTAGCAAGTACATCTTTTTCCCTCTGGCGAATTTAGCTAGATTTTGAAGGAGACAAACATGTCATAGCGGGAAACAACCCCAAAATCCTTCTTCTTGCTTATAACGCACTGCTTCACACGTCCGCAGCAGACACAGTAAAGTATTTTCAGATACGTCTGGAAAGCTGTACACGGAACAGCACGTTATCGCTATTCACCCTCACGCACGCTGTCACATCCTCGAAAACAGAAATCATCATTTCCCAAACCCAGCAACACGCCCCGCTTTCTCTTTCCTTGGTTTTTTGTGGTTGGTTTGCTTTTTTTTTAATGCAGTTTAACTAGATAATATTTCTGAGTTTGCTCTTGTCTTGGGCAGCTCACCCCTGAACCCGGGAATACAAAAGCATCGCGGGTAAATATAAAACATATGTTCGCGCAGGTTATGTGGCAGTTTTAACACTCTCAGCCCCGTTCACACGCATCTCCGCAAACGCACAAAGGCTCTGGAGGTCCCAGCAAACGTGCTGCTCAGTCGGAAGCTGCTCCGGGAGCAACAGCGAGCGAAAACAGGAGGCCAGGGAGGGTTTTCCTCGTGCCGAGTCGAGCCTGGCTGGGACGGGGCGCTGCTGGTGCGGTAACCCCAGGCTTCGCCATCAGCGATGGCTTTTTCCAGGGCTCTGTTTGTTTGTTAGTTTATTTATTTTTGCCCGGGAAGGTAGAGAAAGGAGAATGACAGGATGAAATATAATACAAAGATGTGAAGTGACCCGAGTAGCAGCTGAAGGAGAGGGCTTAGCCAGGACGTGTTTCCCAGCTAAACTCTCCGCTGCTCTTTGGGGAAAACCAAACGCAGGTTGATGGAAACATCCTGTTTTGAGGGAAATGGAGTGCACAGCCCTATCTAGCCGCTTCGACACCACTAATCAGCCTGGAAAAGCACTGCGAGCGAGAGTCCCGGGGAAGAGGGAGCCGCGCATCTGACACGTTTGCAATTCAATCCCGATACTGAAAGGCAGTTTGGAAAATCGCCGCGGCCCGAGGAGCAGAGCTGGGGCTGCGGCGGCCCCTCCGCGGTTCGGCCCCTCCACCTACAGCAGGGTCGAGCCGCGGAGGGGAAGCCGACAGATGTGGGCTGTGCAGAAATCCGCGAAACAAGTGCTTTAAACCCGAAGGGATTTCTCCTAACAGCGAAATCAGAGGGGAAGAGATTTCAGGGCAGAGAACAGCCCGATATAAGTTTCTGGGGTGGAATTCACATTTCATCGCGGTTTCTGTGTTGTCATACGCGGGCACGTGCGCGCGGGGGGCGTTTCGCCGAAACGGCGCCGATGTCCCAGCGGCGGGCGTGGGGGCCCGGTGCGGCAGCCTGCCGGGAGTCGCGGCCAGCACCTCCCGTGGGACTGCCATGTGGGGTTTGGGGAATTACACCGTGGCAACCCTGCTCCCCTCCCACCCTAGAACAGGGGCTGGAGGTGCTGCCTACTTGTTTATTTGTTTAATGGTGATTGCGGCCAAGGAGACCGAGAGGCGCGCTGGAACGCGGCGCTGCCTGGGCACCACAACCCCCTCACCGGGCAGACGAGCTCCTCAGCGGGACAGGGGCTCTCTGGGCCGGCCGGGGCGTTGCGAAGCCGCGCGGCCGCTAACAAAGGCGGGAGCGGCCCGTGCACGTGTGCGCGGCCACGGCGGGCTCGGCCCTGCGCCGGGAGAGAGGCTCCGGTCTAAGCCTTGCCGTGCGGCCGGGCCAGGGAAGCGGAGGTCGGGTCGTAGCCGGGATTCCGACCCTTTCTCGCTGCAGCCGCGCCTGGCGCAGGGGCTGCCTCTGGGGCGTCCATTTTAGCGCGGCCTCCGCACGGCCTAGCCCGACATCGCACCCCCGGGCTCAGCGGGGCCCAGCTCGGCCCCTCCACGCTCCCGGCACCGCCGCCCAAAGGTCACCGCGGCTGCTGCCGGCCCCTCGCTACGGGCCACATTAGCGTAGCGGCCATTTACTGCCCCTGGATTGCACCGAAGACCGGGTTAGCCCATAAAGCCATTCACACTCAACAATGGGGATTTTCTCAACAATTAACAAGAAACAACATAATAAAGCCATTTACAAAGCCCGCGCTATTTACTATAAATTAGCCACTCTTTAAGAGACCAGTGCGTAATTTCACACGCTTTACAGCCCCGACTGCATTTTAGACACAAGAGCAAATAGCCCTGTTGCACTTTCAGCGCTGACCCCGCTCGCCATCGATTCCCCGGCTGGCTCCGCCGTAGTGGAAGGGGCACGGCCTCCGCCGAGACCCCAGGCCT
>JAOXOE010000506.1:17946996-17957572 GCA_028565055.1 Phoeniculus purpureus | reverse complement strand
TGCTGGAGCAGGTGCAGAGGAAGCTGGTGAAGGACCTGGAGAATAAATCTTGTGAGGAAAGACTGAGAGAGCCGGGGTTCTTCAGTTTGAAAAAGAGGAGGCTGAGAGGAGATCTCATCATTCTCTACAACTGCCTGAAAGGGTGTTGTAGAGAGGTTGGTGCTGATCTCTTCTCACAAGCAATTGGTGACAGAACAAGAGGGAATGGTTCGAGTTACAACAGGGTAGGTTTAAACTTGATATTAGGAAGAAGTTTTTCACAGAAAGGGTGGTCAGGCACTGGAATGGGCTTCCCAGGGGGGTGGTTGAGTTGTGATCCCTGGATGTATTTAAAGATCATTTGAAGGAGGTGTTGAGTGATCTGGTTTCGGAGTGAACTTGTAAGGTAGGGTAGGTGGTTGGGCTTGATGATCTCAGAGGTCTTTTCCAACCAGGGTGATTCTGTGATTAAGTCTGAGAGCACGCCATCCTGTTATTAAATGCTGCCTTACTGTTATCTAGAGTGCATGAGCCATGAAATATGGGAGTTCACCAGAACCTTGGTTCCCAAAAGTCCTTCTGGTCAATAACTGAAACCAGTAGGAACATGAGAAAGGAGCACCACCCCACCCCTGTTAGTATCTACCTTCCATACCTTCTATTATTTCCATTCTCTGCTAAAGATTTCAGACCTATTTCCAGGGCAGGGGGTGGGGGAATATTTATTAGAAATTGCATAAAATCTTTTCCTTATTTAAAATTCTATGCACAGGGAAAATTGTGAACAGGGAGCCAAACTGACTTCAGGTGTGAGTTTAAAATGCATTAGTTAAAACATACTAAACCCCTCTGTGGACATCCTCATTCATAAGTTAAGTGGCCTAGTTTAATCTGATTTAATTAATATGTTACAAATTCTCCTCCTTGTTAATTAAACTTCCTTTTCCTGAGCATGCCCATACAGTCACTCTACAGAGAGCTCTGAAACTCCCCAAGCTTCTCTCCCAGGTTACACAGAGCTTTGCATAAGCCAGGACCAGTGCAAGGAGACAGAACTCCGCCGGCATTTGGAGCACAAACCTCACAAGGGAGCTGGAAGTAGGACACAATTAAGAGAGTTTCAAACTAAACGCGCAAGCCTGGACAAGACTCAAAAGGACAAATCTGCTGTAGAATGACTGATGTGGTACGGCGTTAGGCACAACAGTAATTGTTATGAACACGGAAAGCTGTATTAGTTGAATGCTCAACTAATCTAAGCACGTACTGCCTTACAAGATTCCAATGGATCATGCTCTTACCTGCTGTGTTTTTTCCTTATTACTACTGGAATGTTGAATTCAGAACCCATGTCCAAACAAAACACAACATACCAAAAAAACTGGAATATAAACACTAACTTTAAGCCACAATAATTCTCTGTTTTTATCCTAGGTTTTTCAAAGCACTGGCACCACTGGATTTGTGAAATGGTTACTGGATTGGTAACCTATACCAAGCCCGTATAGGGTAGACAGAAGGGCACCGAGGTAACATACACACACACAAAACTCCATCTATTATTTACTTGAATGTGAGTGCAGCATCTGTAGTATTGCAACTTTAGTGCCATTAGTGAAAAACTACTCTACTGTACAAATACAAATGAGCAAAACTGGAATCCTTTCCCACACATTAAGACATTGGGTCATAAAATCAAGATCTTTCAGTCCTCCCTTTGCTCCACTGCAAGCAGCTCCTTATCGGCAGTAACACTAATTCACTACGCTGATGTTTGTCCTATGGCCTATGTGAAAGAGCTGGTAGTTTCTCTTCCTACTGGGCAGGTATCCAAGCTGTAAAGCTACTGTTCACTTGTCACTAATTGATACCCTTGGTAGTCCATTAGGGAAACTATGCAATGAATAAGCACCTCTCACTGGTAAAAATATGCTCAGGACATGGTAAAAAGATTGTGGTGCGCTGGCAAAAGAGCATGAGAAAGGCTTCGCTGCTGCTCATGCTCCATCCATTCAGAAGATAAATAGAGGGCTTCATTCTTCAGATCTGTCACTTTGGCATCTTTCATAGCAATAAATTAGCATTTAAGAAAAAGCTACAGGAAAATTAATTCTTCTTGCCAGTGACAAAACCCAATTCTCACACATAAACATAACAAAGGACAATCACTTCATAAAATATTCTCTGGAAAATAATGTATTATTCATAAGCTGAATCATACAAAATTTCTGTGACCTTTTGTGCACGGCTTTCTCGGGATGGCATCGACTGCTTTGTAACTTTCTTGGATTTTCCACTCTCTCAGACTCATCAAAATTAATGCTAAGAAGCAATTTTATTTCAATCATCATCATAAAATCATTCTGCTAGAAATCAGAGAGAAGCAACACTTATCTTTTTCCAGCCTCCCCCTCTCCAGTCTCTCCCAGTGTCTATTCATGAAAGCTTAGCTAATTGTTAAATAACCCCTCTAGTTTGATTTTTGGCTTCTTTGGCATAATGTATTGTTAAATTACATTAACTCACTGAATAAGCATTTCAGTGGAGCTACTTAATACCCTTTGTAACTGATTCAAACAAGGAAGACAGCATTCTAATTTAGTGCATTTAACAATCTCAAAAATTAATGCTCAGTGCTAAACAGCTGGAAATAGTAATACTAAAACCGTGCCAAAGACAACTGAAGCGTTTAAGCTACAGTCATTAAATTTGATACCATGATGGCACAATTCCTTTTACACTAACAGACAATCATACTGTCTCACTACCACCACCACCAAAACGACGAGCACATTTTCCATCATTTTTGTTCATCATTTTTGTTGAACACATAACACTGGGATTTTGCATCTTTTTCCCAGGCAAAATGCAGCAGCTGGTCTGGCCCATGCATCTGGTCACTATGCCAAGGTTGTAAGACTATCGCATGCCTCTGAAACCTTGTACTTCTTTGACATCAGTTGAAAATGAGAGTAGCTGGATGGTCAATGCAGCTCAGCGCAGTAACACCCTTGCGGTTTTCTTATTCATACCCCCCAAGCCAGCATCAAGCCATAAACTGTGGCAGTCACCATAAATCACAGCCACGTAGTACGCAGTGTTTAAGGCAAGTTTTCCAACAACACAACTGATTACAACTACAAACAGAATTATTTCTAACGACTCACAGAAACACGTTCTGAACGCAGCAGACAAAGTCGGGAGAGTCTGAAGTCACGAGCGTTCACAGCGAGTTTGTAAGAAAGTGCAATTTTCATTTATTTTTACAACAAAGCAAAAAAAGGAACAAAAGGAGCTTGGTCTTCTGTTCAATAAGACTGCCTTAGAAACTTTTATAAATGCTCTGGCCCTACTGAAATAATACATCCTGTTGGCCCAGCTGCTGACAGTAAGCGACGCTCAGCAGGAGCAGCAGCTTTTCAGCTTCTCCCATAGCAGGTCGGCTATAGACATGCACACATTTTGTAAACCTTCACTATTCAATGCAGCTCAGCCATTGCCAAGGCTTTCCACTGCACACACACAGAACACAGCCTTGCAACGCAAACACCACATTCGAAAACAGAGTTAACTGTTCACTAGTCTGCACTTCTTTGCTTTATCTTCTCCCCATGCTGTGGTAACTTTAATCTAGGATACCAGAAGGACAAAAAGAAAATACCATTCCAGGTTCAAAGACAACTCAAGATCACTTTCAGAACAAGAACACTAAAAATCAAACATAGAAGTTCCCAAGACACTGCACTTCTTACTGAGGTTGACATGCAAATGATTCCTCTACAACCTTTAAAAGAGCCAATGTTCCCTAGGAGTACAACACAGAACTGAAAATACCAAGACTCTGAACACCTTGGTTTACTTGAGTCATCACTGGAGAATTCTGATTACCTAGTGGCAGTTTCCCTCTGGGTCTTTTTTCCATTTATTTGAAGATAAATAAGTAAAGCTACACTTACAGTGTGTCTATGCACAGGATTAATTCTGCAGGGCTTTATCTTACTACATCTGTTTTCCACCATTCCACAGCTATGCTCTGGTGCAGATACTGGCGCAGTTTTTCAATTACACTTCTGAGATGTGCAGCTCAAAGCGCCGCAGAAATGATGCAAACCTACACGTACTTGTACAATGACATCTAAACTTACGTGTCAGCACTCATGTTTGAGCATGACAAGATGAAGAAGCAGATACCCGGCATAGGAGTGTGAATATAATGCTACTACAGTGTGTGGGAGACAAAATATTTCATTGCAAGTAAAATCTGACAGTGGAAATTTCCATTCCTTGCATACTGTAAAGGTGAACTTGGTTCTTACACATGGAAAGTATTCTAAACTGGAAAACAAATGCAGTACCTGTACCTGACACAAAAGTGTAATGAATGCCTTGATTTTGCATTTGGAATTAGCAAAACCCTTCCTAACCCACAAGTGTACACGTGTCGCAGTCACAACACACACACAGAGATTACCAGGATAATGTGTTTGAGGTGCTTTTAACGAAAAACACCACCTCTCGCACATGTTACAGCCTGACTCCACTTTTGACTGATATTTCATGTGGTTTTTCCCAAAGTTATTCTTAAAGCCAGCTCTGCCTTTAGCTGTATTGACCTTAGACACCCACATCTTGCTTCTACACATTTTAATGCCTACAGAAAATGTGCGGATCACCCTTCCCATTTCCACCAGCATCACGTGCTTCATGAACCAGCTTCTCAGAGCTTCCTCTAGTCTTTCTTGCTGTCCTTCGTGTAGAAGTAGCCTTTTCCTAGTATCTCCACACCAGTTTCCCCTATCCCTAAACAGACAGTAACTCCTGTTGGAAAACAGAGTACCTGAAGTACTCAATCACATTGCACTGGTTATAATTTCTTGTCCAAATCCAGCAAGGCCATTCAAACTGAGCAGAACTTACTGCAAAGTTCTTCCTTTCTTGATACAGTCTAGAAGTTAAATATTATTCTGGACAGCACCCAAGGGCATCTGAGAGTTCCAAAATAAAAGTTATTGCGCTTTATGTGGTTTAGGAAAGCTCAGCTTGCAAGGCTTAACTAAGTAAACAGAGAAGACCGGGTGAGAACAAATAAATATGCTATTACTAGCAAACTGAATGGAAAACACTATGTTAAAGAAGTTTAAAGAGCTTAAAATCCATACTCTCATTGCAAGGTGCCCAGTGCAAGAGTCATTCTTTCAGGTTATGAAAATGCTCATGGAAAAATAAGTTTGTCAATGTAAAGCGCTAAAATGCATCCAAATTTCAACATGTTCTACATTTGCTAGATTGGCTCACTGTTTGTATTTTGTAAGTAAATTTACCTCTTAAAGTAAGCTTGAACACAACATGCTTGTACACAACAGAGAGGTTTGAATGAAAATGGAATCAAGACCTGAAAGACATGGGCAGAAGTAAAGGAAGTTAAAAAGGAATTAAGTTATGATACGTTCGGTAAGTCAAGTCAAAATCAGAGACCTGGTCACATTTAAAAAGGTTGGAGAGAGGCAAGAGATGGATATCTGGACATTCAAATAACAAAAAGGCGACAAACCAACCAAGTCAAAACAACAGTGTCAAAACAGAAGTGGAGACACAAAGGACACGCTACAGATGCAATGAGTGAAATGCGGTAGGAAATGGTATCAAGCTGAGGGAGAAAGAAGAGGTATGAAGGTTACATACCACAGTTTTGCTTATGCAGGACAGGAGGACAAAGCCAGTGGCCCTCAAGGAAGTGCAGAAGTACAAGACCCTGAGGGAAAGAGGTGGACAGGTTTTGTCATGTTTACATTTTATTTGCAGAGTTCCATGTGGAAAAGTCTGAGGTAAGGAAGGTCAGGTCTTCTATCAAACCCTCACGCACACCAAGCATATAAAAGTCCCAAAATGAGGTGAAGTTACCTGGGGATAAGTTGCCAAGTTAGATGAGGAGAGGCCAGACGGCAGTTCTCTTCCCCCGTACAATAAATAAAACGGTACATAAGGCATCAGAAGACAGAAGTGCTGGCAAAACCATGCCCAAGTTAAAAGGGGGGGAAAAATGGGGAGGGGAGATTAAAAACCCAGCTTTTTCCACGAGCTATTAACTACTCTGATGTCGTCAGAAATAGCCAGGTACTACAAGTGTAAAAATGTCTCTAACCACGTGGACAGGCAAAACCTAGTCTTATCGAGTCTGCAGTGCCATTTCCAAGGAGCAAAGGAGACCCAAAAAGAGACTGTGGAACAAAGAACTAGGGTAAGAGAGTAGAGTATTTCCAAGCAGCACAGAGGCGTAAGGGAAAAGGAAGGTGCAACTGCAGCTGCTGAGAAAGCTGGAAAAGAAAAGGGCAATGTTGATACTCTCCCATTTATCATACCCACAAAATTCTGATAAATGGGACTATTAACTTCTCTTTTTTTATACAGAAAAGGGCAGAAAACAGTGGTACTAATTCAATGCCGCCTTAAGTAAAGAGAAGCTGTAACTGAGTTTACAAGTATTGCTTATTTTTTCTAATTCTCTCCTGACAAGGGTTTGTGCTATTTACTGCGAAGGGGATTCTGTATAATTAATGAATAATTGTATTCAGTTGTTCCTGAACACATTCTGAAAAGAGGCAAATGAAATAAAAATACAGAAATCCCACCGTCACTGTTGGACCATCTTTTTTCAGCCTCATCTTCCTTCAGTAAGATCCTATCTCCAAACATTCGTCCTGAAGATTAAGACAGCCGCCTTTCAGCCATCCTCCAGTCATTCTAGTTCTCAGTATCTGCTGATTTCTTTGATCACATCTCCTTTTTCATCCTGCAGCTTTCCTTCCAGTTTTACTCTCTTCTCCTTTTCTTTCTCCTTGGATCAGCTCCCGTTTGGAGCCTTGACACCCTTCCTTTATTTCTCATTCCTCCTCCGCAGTTTCTTTGCTTTCATTCTGCCTGCTGCCCTCTTTTCCAGCTATCTGTACACTGTAAGAAATATTTAAATAGGAGATCTCACTTTGAAAACTTGTCTCCCTTGGCAGTCTCCACAGGCTGGGGCGGCCGCTGGCACTGGCAGGCGCGGGTTGCTAAGCAGCGCTTTAGCACCCTGTTCAAGGGACCAGCACTCAGCTCTGCTCCGCACTGCTGATGCAATGCCCTGGTTTGCAGAGAACAAGGGGCCTGCTTACCTCAGTCACAGGAAGATCAAAGTCCTGCTCCTTTTTGGAGGTGCGTAGGAGGACAGAGGCAACAGCATACCCTTTTGTAAATAAAAATGTACACGAGCATTCCTAAGGTGTTCCCTCTGTGGTATCCCCACCTCTAGAGGACAAATGTTTTGCAGCTAAAAAAACTTTCAAGGACATTTTTTGGCCAACGACACAGAAAAATACCTGTAAAACCAAAGCCAGCAGCCATTCATAACCAGCTCACCAGATCAGGCAAACTCCCTGCTTTTTTCTGATTGTTATCTGACCTTCTTCCAGGTCCATTTAAGCCCACAGCTGATACTGTGCTGATCCAGATCCTGCTTTCAGAGCAAAGCAGCATAATCACAGCCAGCCAAAGTCTGGTCAGAACTGTGGTACTCGCAGAGGTAAACTGCAGGGCTTGGTCCTGCTACAGAATCTACACTGTTAGATTAGGTGGGACTTCTACCACTGTCTCACCCAAACATAACTTCTAGGTCCCCTCCAAGTTCTTGGCAAATGTGATGTAACTGGCTACCTCAGTATCAAGCCGCATATACTGTACGAGCCATACGTCAGATGGTGTACCTGTTTTAAACCAGGACGGCCAGCCTTTGTTTTGGGAAAGAGGCAGGAGGCTGAACACAGAGACGGCAGCATCTTGTCACGGCACAGCACATTTCACTCCCTTACTCTGTCTTCCAGATTCAGACCATACTCACTGCCTCATGCACCCTTTCTTCCCTTTGGATCCATGTGGGTGAGATGGGGATGCCCAAGTTCTCAGGCAGACAAGCAGGAACTAACTGACAAGGGAGCGATCACAGCAGTCAGGGTGCAGACACAGACTTCCAAGCCGCACTGCCCCTCAGACTAGATGACAACTGCGGATGGAGCCTGCACCTTTGTTCTGGCACCCTGTGCACACCAAGTTACCGGAACACAAACCACTGTATTTCATTCTCTCACACAGAAATAAAAGATACACGCAAAGTATTTAATGCAAAGGTCTCCTTCAATTCCAGAGCTAAAGCCAGAAATGAAGGCCTGATAACCATGTTCCTGTTTTGCTCTGAGACTAACTAACCAGTAAGCCGATGGCAGACCACAAACAGGGAGAAGCCTTGGTAGCATCTCTTAACTTGTCTCTCAATTAAGTGGAAAGAGAGACTAGGTTTAACAGAAGAGGAAGCAACATGCACCTTAGATGTTTCCAGTGATGAAAATTCAAAGATAATTAAGAAGATGAGTAAGTTTTCATGACAGTAGCATGAGCTTCTTCCATTTAGTTAAGATTTGCTGAAGAAAAGTCTTGTTGGAGGACAATCTACCCGCTTGACTTCTGAGCACAGTAGTCAGCAAGATATGGGATTGATCCATCACATAAGGAAGATCAAATAGTATGTGCACATCAGTTCTGTGTACTAGGCAAGAGAGAGTAGAGAGGAAAAAATGCTTCACACACACACCCATATGTGGTCACATTAACATTTGTGAAATACGTATGCATGTAAACTGACAGAGTGAATTATGAATCCAGAAGTTGCTTGAATGAACAGCAAAAGTTTCCATGCTCTAAGAGCAGTATCGCACATTTTGCTGAGAAACCTGTATTACACAAGGGAAACAAGGTAGGCAAGCCACAGGACTGGCATATTGCTTGAACTGCTCTTACGTTTGCAGTTATGGAAGCTTAAAGAATTTAAAAATATTTTCTCACTGCAGTTTTGAAGCACAGTCTGCAGAATGTGGGTATCCAGGAGTACCAGTTTTCTTTAGAAGTAGAGACTCCACTAAAAGCATCTTGACATTTCACCTTTCCTGGATGTTCGGTAAAGTCCTGGATGCTCAGTATATGAAGCAAACAGTAGCTCTCATCAGAAGACTGCTCCTGGAACATTCAATCCGTCCAGCATTTCAGCCTTTCCCCGTAGCTTGGGGTGTTTAATACTTAATACTAGCCAGGAAGCTGATACTGTTTTTAATTTCAGATGGGTTTGCTGCATCTTTTTCAAAATATAGATTAAAACTGTGCCTATAACATTCCAATCATTCTCCAATGAATGTACATTTCAAACAGAATATACAGGCACCAAATAACTTGAACAGTGTTCTGCACTGTTGTCAAACAAGCCTGTATTTAAATCTGAGCCGTTTGCAAATGCACATGAGCATGCCTTTTACTTACTTTTTTTCATATGCAATAGTGTCCTGTCATATAAATGCAAAACATTCCTGTAAGAACACATATAAAACAGCCCTTACATAGTGCTTCTCGTGAGTGCAGCAGACCTCAGCCTCCTCATTTACCAGATTTTTTTTTAAAGCACTTAGGTATAGAAAAATTAACTGTCCCATGAACCAGCAGAACGAAGAAGAACTGCAAACAGACCTGAAGTCTCTTAGCCACTGCAAAGGACCAACACCTTGGGCAGCTGTGATTCTTCCTAATGCTCTCTTGACACTACCATGACACAGCCTGCTACCCTAGTGGCATCGCCAATTAGTGATGATCGTAACTTCTCCTGACATCAGTTCCACTACTGAATCCAATTAAAATGACAGAGGCATACTACAGACAGTAAACCACTTGTTGTCTTTGGAGATGCCTGTTTCAGCCACCCTAAGTGTATTCCACCTTTCAGATACTTTCTCAGAATTTCTGCACAAGTCACATTTTCCTTTAGCTCATTTTTGCCTCTGCAACAATTGGGAAGAGGGGCTACCTACACGTCAGCACTACAACGCCGTTGCTAAAATGCAAATGTCACTCTGCAAAACACAAACCAACAGGGATCTGCAGAAAGCAGCGGGAATTCTAAGACTTTCTGAGAGTACAGCACAGGACAAAGGACCACTGGAACAAAAAGACTACGTGCAAGGTGAGCCATGGCAACGTCGTTATGTTTGTAACGTAAAATGTCAAAGCAAACCTAGCAATTATTCTCAACGTCTGCTACGGAACAAGAAAAAGAACTAAGATAAATCCACAGAAAACAAAGATTAATTCCAGGAAAACTATGAACCATAAGGGCATCATAGAGCAAAGACTCTAAGAAAACTGAATTTCAAGAACAGACTGTGTAAATATTCAGTGCCATTTAGGTAAACATAGTCCTACCGCACTGTAAGACGGGCTAAAATGATCTAAACTTTGCTCCCAGTCTGTCTTTATTCCATGCAGCACACTATGACAAATACACGCACTAGCTGTACTTCTATAAAAAGACACACAGAGCAAAGAATAATTACATTGATTTGTCGTTTGATTTTGAGGAGCCCCTTCATAAGTACTTACTTAGGGTGGATAAAATTACACATCTCTAAATCTAGATAATATTACCATATAACCATAATGTTATACCATGGAATCATAGAATCATCAGGGATTGGAAGGGACCTCAAAAGATCATCCAGTCCAATCCCCCTGCCACAGCAGGATCACC
>JAOXOE010000506.1:17906046-17946896 GCA_028565055.1 Phoeniculus purpureus | reverse complement strand
ACAGGCCCTGGTCCTCATGGGGGATTTCAACCACCCTGACATCTGCTGGAGGGACAACACAGCAAGGCATCAGCAATTCAGGATGTTCTTGGATTGCACAAATGTCAACGTCCTCCTCCAAATGGTGGAGGAACCAACAAGAAAAGGTGCTCTGCTGGACCTTGTTCTCATCAACAGGGAAGAGCTGGTGAGCAATGTGAGGCTTAGGGAGAGCCTTGGCTGCAGTGACCGTGAAGCAGTTGAATTTAAGATCCTAAAAGACATTTTTGACCAGTTCCCTAAATCTTCAGGCCTCTCAAAATTCAAATGGATGCCACTATTGAATTTGGTGTGGGGTCAGTTTTCAGACACAGAAACTATCAGCTGTGCACTGTTTTGTAGGCAGAGAGCTGAATCAGCAGATCTTTTTTCAAACCTTGCCTGTAGACCTGTACGTAAAACCCAACCAAAAGAGCAGTTATTTATGATGTGCAAAGGAATGAGAAGGGCAAGGTACCCTTTAAATACATCCATTATTCATTCCTTCTGAATACACATGACTTCTGCTTCAAACAGAGTGGGATATGTTGTGAGAGATGCCCTTCTAATAAAAACAAGGCAGGAATGTGAGTACCAGAAGGTTCCCTGCAGGCTAAGAAGTAACAGTTGGCTGGGCCAGGATCAGAGCAAAAATTGGGGTGCAGCAGCAGGCCCTGGTTACACACGGAAAAGAAAGCAGAAAGAAAACTCCACAAATTAGAGACATTATTCCAAAAATTAGCTGAAAACTTATAAAAAAATCAAACAATCTGTTTGGGAAAAGGAAGATCTGACATCCCAAAGGAGCAGACAGGGACTGTACTTTGCATTTCTTATCAGAGATGCTGGCTAGTAACAATGAGCAGGAGGGGAGGGAGGGGAGAGAAAGAGGACAACAGTTACAAATCACCCCCATCTGTAAAAGCTGTTCCCCTTGTCAAATGGGGTAAGTGTGGAGAAGGTGGGAAATTTAAGAGAAATCTTTGTAATTTAAGCGCTACCTCTATGCTGCTTTTTCAAAACTCCCTTAGAAATTTATAATAAATCTAAGTTCTTCTTTAGTTACAAGCACTGAATACCACAGGCTTTGGTGTTTGGTTGCTGAGGGTTTTTTCCCTTTGACTTATCAGGGAAACCTACAAAAGAAGTGCCTTTTACACAGGCAGAAGTGACAATCCTAAATACGTATGCATCCTACCTTCTGATTACTTTTAGCGTTTGAAAACATCTACACTGATGAGCTTTACCATTACTGTAAAGTCGTTTACTTGCTAAATAACGTAGCTGTCAGAACCTCAATAGGTTTATTTTTCTTTCTCACCTCTAATAAGCAGGTACTTTCTGCTCCCAAGGCAACCTAGTATTTTTATTTTAGGGGAGGGAGAGCAGTGCCAGGGATAGACAGTGATGATGCAAACCATATATGCTATTTGTTTGTGAGGAAGTAAGACTGGTAGGTGACATTAAAAAAGATTCTGAAAGATGCTAATTTTCTTAGGTATTGAATAGTTTGCATGTTCTTAAAAGATTTGTTTATGTGGAGGAGAGGAGGCTCAGCCTGCACTGAGGCAGCATGCTGTCCCCTTTTTCATATCTGATCAGATCCTGTAGGTAAGACACAACAGGGATTTGGGTCTGCCCTGTTCAGCTCACCTGTGCAGGGAGACATATTCCATAGAAGGCAAATAACAGCTTTTGTGAGTGATACAGCCAGTCTGCACAAAGCAGACAGGCTGGAAAGGAAGATCCATTTAAATGCACTGCAATGTTCATTAACCGCAGAGCACTTCACCCAAACCCCTCACGTGCTGGCGTAACCGGAAAAGGCACAGTGATCTTCTGGTGATCGCACAGTGTGCCTTCCAACATACTTGTAGGCATCCAATGAATTAGATATGAACTTCCCAAACAACGATTGTTTGTTCTTTTCCATCGTCCCTTTTAATAGACAAGCAAACATCAATCTGCTGCTGCTGGGAAATGCAGTTACTCACAGCAGTAAGTTTGATCCTCGGGTCTCCTGTCAACTTCAACACACATTCACATATTTTGAGAAACGGTAAATATTGCTCAGTTAGTTATAATACAATGCAGAAGACTGAAGACAAAACCCATCTCTCCACAACAGACCCAAGAAGCAACATCTCTGTCACACCTAGACGGACGTAACTCTGGGCAGGCAGCTCATGGTCAGTACTTCCACTAAGACATCAGCGTTACGTTCTAGCACAAAGCTTAAACACACATTGTAAGTGCTGTCTGCTGCACAGGCATCGAGTACTTTAGGCATGAACAACTTCCAAAAGGATGATAGATTTTTAAGGGAGGCCACTTTAATACCGTTTCCCAGACAGATGCCCTGCTGCTGAATTGACCCATGCGCTCTAACAGGACTGTGTTCAACCTACAGAAACCAGATGGGACATGGATCTCTAGAAACACAGATGGCTTGTAGCCATTTAGGGAGACCACAATAGCAGGGGTGCGATCACTGGTAAAGTGGCAGTGAAGTATAACACCTGTAAATGAAGGTTGACTACTTCTTCTGACACTTTTTCTAGGCCAGAATTCAACTTGGGTGCTCAGGCAGACACCTGCACTCACTGAAACACAGTGCCCAGGGGTTCGCATCACTGTCATTCAAGGTAATTGAAGGTCTGCAAACTAGTAGGATGCAGGAAACCGGCACCAAGGGCAGAAGAAGGGAAGAGAGGAGGCAGAAAAGGACCGGCAGCAGCCAAGTGAGGAGTTACACTCCATTCCCCGACCCAGACCTGTGTCAATATGGTGTGTTAACGCTGCTCGTCGCAAAGAAGTATCGATAGTGACACAGGCACTGCCTATACCAGACTCCCAAAACGTGTGAGAAGCACACATGCCAACAGCTCGTCTGTCGCTGTGCACATGGTGAGGCTCTCATCAGCACAAGCACCAGCACGAGAAGAAGAGTGTAGATGCAGTCTGTACTGGAGACAAACTCTTTTTGACTAGCTCAGCCTGCCTCCTGCCACTCACAGCAAACTGTGCACTGCGTGCGTACGACTGTACCCTCACCCTACAGTTGTGTCAGCCCCAACTCACACCGGCACATCCCTGGCAACAGGGATTTGCCCCTCGAATCAACAAGTCATCAGATGGAAACCTTCAGGCTGCTGCATCCAAAACACCATTCTCCAAGGTGCTTTCATCACTTGTTTGGTGCACACTAGCAATAAGCCAAGGGGTTGGGAGAAGCTCCCAGAGGACTCCTGGTAGGTTTATCCTTTTGGATTCTGCTTGCAAGGAGAGCTCTTCACACTGCCTCGGCAGCGCTGGTGGCTGCAAGGGTGGTGAAGCAAGCAGTGATCGGGGCTGGGCTTTCACCTGCAGCCTGAGAGGAAGCTCAGTGGAGCAAGATCTACAGACATCGCACTGCCTGAGAGCTGGCAGCACGGAGCTCAAGTGGGAGACAGAAGTCGGACAAGGAAAGGACAGAGAGAAGAATGTCAGGGAACAGGACAAACTTAAGGGACATTCATCTGGCTGCATGCGTGTCTTCCTGGGATCCTCAAAAAAATCCTGGACCTGTCTCAGTAATTTTCTAAAGAAAAATGAAGGGGAAAACATATTTGGCATTGCTAGAATATCAGGTGGCTTCAGTGTTTGGCAACCATCTGTTCTCAGTTTTCTCTTTGTCAACAGTACCAGCATCAAATGAGACAGATACAGGAAATGTTCACTATTGCAGTATACAGTATTAGACAAATAAAAGCTACCATGAAGTAAAAGGAATCCAGCAAACGGACAGCAGTGTTAAAAGCACGTCAGCTCATTAAAAAAATTAATTAAAAGCAGGACCATCATGAATTACAACTAAATAGCTGCTCATTTAATTCTTGTATTACTACACATGAATTATGATGTTTTTGCTAATGGTTTATCATTGTCCTCCTCTCCAGCTCCTCCACATATTGTACTGTGAAAGAGCTGCAGAATCAGCCAGAAATGTTCAGACTACAAAGAAGACAACTCAACACAGAAGATAAAAACTAGAGGAAGGAGGGAAACAGCAGTGGGGCCAGAGCTGCAGGTGAGCACAGAGGACCAAAGACCCACATTATTGATCTGTCACTTAAAATTACATTAAAAAGAAACCATATTTGATTTTCATATGGGATTTTTTTGTCAAAGATAGTGGTAACTGTACAAAGCACGCAGGACTTTCTCTGAAGTCTCATTGCTTCAAGATGGATATTACCATCTTAAACCGAGATCAGTTATTACTTTAAAATACGATGCGTATGCAGAGATGATTTTTCAGAAGTGGGAAGAACAAAGACAATCTGCAGGTTCATTTGCCTCCATCAAAAACCTCTTGCTTGCACATATGCAGCAGGCAATTATGAGACATGCTGCTTTTGCACATTACTAACCTACACCCACAACATATCTAACTACAAGGTTGCAGGCAGAGCTTAAAGATGTGGGTGCAAAGTCTACGCTTTTTTATTTTAAGGATTAAACAAACAGCCAAGTAGAAACAAAAAAATAACTCTAAGCAAGGAAATCTAACTTGAATATTGAAGCACAGAAGCAGTTGGGCAACAAGAGACCCTTATGGCCTCTGCCACTTGACTTCATGGTCTTAGTCCAGCTGTCAGAGAAAACAATAGATGAAAACACAGTGAGAAGATTGAATAATCTAAAAAAAATGCAACTATGTCCCATAAACGCCAACATGTATAATTTGACCAGTGCCATCAAAGAACAGCATCCATTTATCATGGTATATGTGTGGCAACTTGCCACCACAGTCATATTGTGTGCTAAGAAGATTAAATGTGACCCTGATGTGAGGTAACTCCTGACTAATCACTTGAATATTTTTTATTTCTTTTGATTAACTACTTCTTTTCACCAGCCCTGCACTGGGCAATCTTGCTTTGCTCATTTCCGTCTGCCAACTAAACTTCAAACACGTTATTCTCTCAAATAATTGGCTGGTAAACGCCAACTGAGGTTGTTATTAGTTCAAGCTAGTAAGAGGAGTCCTGATAAGCAAACAAATCAAAGGACACACCAGGCACAGAGTCAGAAAGAACCTCTGATAAACATCAGGAATCCTGAAAACCCCAACGGCATTGAAGGGGAATCCAGTTCAAGGGCTCTGCGCTGGCATCTTTTACCAACCGCACAACGCAGTGTTCAAAGGGTCCCGGGGCTTTGGTGCTTCAATCTGCTCTACTGATACCATGACAAAAACCACTACACTGTGGAACACACTGGTTGACAGGGCTTCAAAGACCATGTCTCTTCTCAGCCCTCCACTGCTTTGCTGAGTCAAGGATCTGAAATTTGAAGCACAGAAAACCCATGAGTGATAGATAGTCTAGAGAGCCCTTCGGAGGAAAAACAAAATACTGCCTAAGAAAGCATTCTTGGGTCTTCTAACCTATTCAGATTCATTTTCATCCCTATTACTCTTCAAAAGTGAATGTAAATATCTGCTGGTTATACAGGGATCTATCATCTATGCAGCCGTGACTGTCAGCTAATACCTGAGGACTTGGAATGCAGGGCCTTGTCTACATTGTGTTTATAAGAGGATTTATTTGGTCACATGAAAATAATCAATAGATAGCAAAGCAGGACTCTTCTACTAAAACTCCTTATCTGCACACTTAATCTAGAACGTTCTGCTCCTGCTCTCTTTGATGGGATAACTATTAAAAGACTGTGCAAAAACCTCAAGTATTGCAAAGTGTTTTCAAACTGGTGCACACCGTTCTCTCAGAGCTACTCAAGCCTGTTATTACCATAAATGCCGAGACTGTGAAACGTAGCAACAAAAACATCTGAGCTACTGAGAACATATTTCTTATGTGTTCAAGATGCAGAGTGTTACTACTGTGTTTTTAAGTGTCTGTGGTTATTTATATCACAGTTCGTCATAATCCTCTACACACTCTGTCTCTTTAAAAGTAAAATGCTTGGATTTCATTCTTCTTAGATTTATCTATAAATCAGCACAAAGCTTGCAGTTTTGACTAAGAAGTAAGTTCAGCAATACATGGCAAGTGTTCATCATTTACATTATTAAGTGTAATACACACGGGAGTAACCATCCAAATAAACCACTGGAGCTGCCACAAACCAGGCTGAACAGCCAGCCCGGTAGCACGAGAGCTTTCTGTAACGTTCCCCAAATTTAAACCTTTAATTTAGAAACAAACGAGTTCGAGAAAACAGTACCAGCTGGTGGAAGGAAAACGTATCATATTCGGTTTTCACTTGAAACGGTTAGGTGTTGATCAGGCATCTCGTACTTGAGAACTCTCTACGTCCTTGCCTGCTAATTAAATTCAGACACTGACCAGCGACACATTGCAGTTTGACCTCAGCCACCCAATGCTCTGGAAAGAATGTACAGGGAAAAAGGTCAAACAAATTCTAACGACGTACTTTTAACTATGGTCTGAAATCCTCTGTGAACTCCACACCAAGTCTTGCTCCTTTAAATGTAAAAAAAAAACTCCAGCAGAGCCCAGAGAAACATCTTTCCCATGGACCATTTTGCGATTCCTCCAGCTTACACCAAAGCAATTCCGTTCCTCCAGCGATCACACACATAGCTCACAACCAAGAAAGAAGCAGTAAGCCAAACAGGACGCTGCTCCTTCTGCTCAAGAAAAAGGCAAAAAGTGCTCGAGTGTAATGGATGCTATCTGCTCCAAAGTGATATATGGCCCCCAAAGTTAGCACTGATTTTACTGAGAGTTCCATAACTAAACCCACATAAATCTGGAGTTTAGGTCAACCCATTCCGTTTACCATAGTGTGATGGAAGTGCCAGGTGCAGTTCTAGCTGATTCAGCTGGAATTTCTGCCAGGAATTCAAGGGAGTGTGCACAGCTACAGATGCTCGACCACATTTTGAATGAATGCAGTGTATGCTTTCCACGTGCTTCAGCTGCTCTGCCAGCCAGTGCAGCAGAGACAGTGCCACAATCCCAAACTCACGCTTCCTGCTTCAAAGCAAACGCTGCCAGATGTGCTATCTCCATCCGTACTGGGATGCACAGGGACTGTAGATGACACTAACAAAAGGCTTCTCAGGCCTCAGCTGAGCCATTACTCGCACTGTCAATGCACACATCTTTTCTCCTCAGCACGGAAAAAGCAGAAGCTCCTGAATCCCTTTTTGCGATATATTCTGAAATACTACATACTGGTTAATTTTTCTTTGCAGAAGGCAACACAGATGCCATGCAAAGCTTACGCTGGCGAACAGTAGCATTTCTTATCATTTCCTGAGTGTCTAAGTCCCAAATGTACAGGTCAGAAATGCACATATAATATTAAATCTTATTTATGTGGCAGAGAGCACTGATTAGACCATTAACAAAGTATGAATCGGAGATACCTCCCAAAACCCAATGCTGCATCACTGCAAAGGGTTCAAAACCCTCCACAACAAACCATAAACACTGGTGACCCTGTGCAACACACACGTTACACCTGAGAAACTGAGTGAAAACACAAGCTGGACTTACCTCCATCGCAGCTATTTCTCCAGTCCTTATCACATTAGCATACAGGTATCAAATAGTAATCAGCAAGAATGTAGAACAACTTCTTCAAAGGGTTTGTTTGCCACAACCCTCAGAGCCCATTTTCAAGAGCTCCACATGTTTTCAGGGGTTTTTTTTTCTTCAACTTTTCTTTGTCCTGTGCTCTGCCTCTTTTTCTTCTCTTTTTCATCTCCCTCCCCCCTCTAACCCATCAGTAGAGATGGAGCCTTTTTCTTTACGGTCATAATCAATCCTTCCCAAGCTGGATTCCACTGCATCTTGACATAACAATGAACGGCTTTCCACAACCAAAGGTTTCCAGAAAAAAAGGAAACCAACATAAAGCTTTCCTTATTTGTTTTACAAAAGCAAACATGAACCTTTGAACAATTTTTAGGGGTGAAATAGGTATGAATTTGACAGATAACTGTATGTCAACGAAATACACGCAAAAATCTTTTTAGAAGAGATCAGAGAAAAAGTGAAGAGATCGAGAAGTATGGTCAGGGGGAAAACGTGAAACACGAGGGACAGATTTTTAATAGAAAACTAGAAACTAAGGAAAACTAACTGGAAAAAAAATAACTGAGTGGCAAGTCAAAAGCTCCTAATAGGAAATAAATAACAGATGGACTATGTTCAGGCCCTTCACAGCATCAGCCTCATCTTGAAGTACCTATTTCTCCTTCTCTAATTCGTAACTGAAGCTTCTCAACTTGATTTCTCCCCACCCTCCAAAACTGTAGAAGAGAGACAGCTGCAATACTAAGAAGAAGAAGAAGAAAGACACAGAGCTCACAGATTCACCTATTCTTACGACAACACGAGTGCTAATACGTGCTACCCCCTCAGAGCCTGGATACCAGCTGGGTAAATCTGCAGTCACAAAAGGAGTGTGTTTGTAACGCTGCACTGGAAGGCATCGCTGGTTTCTCTTTTCTTGCTACATATCAGCAGAAGCCATCGTTCTGCTATTTCATAATTGCAAGACATTTTCTCCCACATTTATTTTGTTATAGCCTGAAACACAGGAGGTCAGTACTGCACTATCTTAGGTTTTCTAGCATCAGCTGCCACAGAAATAAACCAAAGTTTTCTTATGTTCAAACATATGGTCTGATATATTTCCCAGGGGGAAATAAGGCAACAGTTAACCTCTTCCTTGTTCTTTATTTCTGTTTTATGACTAAAACCAATTTTTTTAAAATAAGAAGTTTCTTTAAACATGAGGATTTTTTTCTTCTCTTCCATTCTGAAACACTACATCTGTAAGCCTTACAGTCTTCGAGAGTCCCGGTACAATCCCTGTGCTGCATCCACGCAACTCAGACGGTACAATCCGTTCTTTTGATCAAGGACAGGACCTCACCCATTGTCCTGCTTCGGTTTATATTTTAGGCTGACAAGACAAACGCTTACAGCACATATTGCTTACGCAAACGTGTGACCGCCATTGAATCACTTTGCCACAATTTTTGCTGGTAGTTTCTCCCGCTGACCCACGGAAAGCCGCACTTCTACGCACGTGCTACAATAAACGCTCCTCACATTTCAAAGGACAAAATCAAAACAAGGGAATTTTTTCACATGACACTCCCAGTGAACTCCACTGAAATCCTCCTCCCACCGCTGACGGCATTTTGGTCTGATGGGTTTTAGCTGCGTTCAACATTTGTGCTCCTTGAACGGTGCTATGGGACTGCAACATACACACACACACACATATATATATACACACACACACGTATATACATGTCTATCAATACCAGGAATGTATTTTTATTGCCTGATTTTATTGCCTTTTTCAAAAATTTAAATTACATCTTTTTGTAAAGCGTAACCTGAGCAATCTCTCTTCAAACTAAAAACAAATTGCTCAAAAAATATTTACATAGAGAGTAACAGAAAAATACACACTGACAGTGTAAGTTCTGAGAGAGCCTGTATCCTGCCTAAGCTTTAAAATTGGACTATTTCACAAGGCAGAAGAAACAAGAATTCTCACTGCTGTTTAAACACCAATACATTTCAACACACGATAACCTCGTCTCCAAGGAATACCTGCTTGAAGACGAGAAATGATTGGCTAAAAGCAACTAAACACTAGCACAAACAGCACCTTCCTTGGCAAACAGTGCCTCTTGGATATTATTATTAGTTTGTTAAATATAAGACAATTGTCTCCATTTTAAAGACAACAGAACTAACACATGGAAAACTAAGCACTACAGCTACCAGAGCAGTGAGGAGCAGACCTTAAGGTTTGTTAGTGTCTTCGTTTATAGGAAGTGCACTGTTCACTCAACTATAGTTCCTTTTCAGATGCAGGAATTGCATTGGTTTGGAAATGCCCTGGATTCTATATAATGGTCTCTTATTACCATTCAGCTGCATCCAGAAAATTATTTTTAAAGAAAAAAAAGTCTCCAAAACAACACTTTTTATGAAGAACCACTGCAGACATGGTTGGAGATCATCTGAGTCCAACCTTCCAATGAAAGTACGGCCCTAGACCGGGTTATCCAGAGCCCTGTCAAGTCAAATTTTGAATTTTTCCAGTAAGGGACATTTCTTTACTTCTCTGGACAGCCTTTTTCGGACAGTTAACTGTTCACATGGTGAATGTATTTTTTTCTTAAACGCAAGGCAGTATTTCCCCTGAAGCGACTGTTCTCATTGCTGCTTCTCCTACCAGCATGCAACCTTGCAAAGAAAAGATCCTTCATTTTGCCTGTAGCTGCCTTTTCAGTTACTGTGAGACTGGTTTTAGATTTTCCCCTTATTCTTTCCTTCTTCAGGATGAGAAAACTCGGTTCCTTCAATCAGACACCACAGATCTTTTGCCCTTTTACCACCTTTGTGGTTGTGCCGGGTCTGGCTGGGACGTAGCTGATTTTCTTCGTAACAGCCTGCACAGTGCTTTGTTTTACAAGTACGAACGAACACTGCAAACACCTTAATGTTTTAGCTGTTGCTGAACAGCATTTGCTTCTCATTCTGCACCCAAAGTGAATAGATTCATAGAGGAAAAGGTAATCAGCATTTTGAAAACACAGCAGTCAGCGATCTTCCGCTCATGCTGGATCTTCAGAAGGGTTGCTTTTTTCCTGCTTCTTAGAATCATAGAATCATAGAATCATTACGGATTGGAAGGGACCTCGAAAGATCATCCAGTCCAATCCGCCTGCAACAGCAGGATCACCTAAACCAAGTCACACAGGAACCCGTCCAGTCGGGTCTTGAATATCTCCAGTGACGGAGACTCCACAACCCCTCTGGGCAGCCTGTTCCAGTGCTCCGTCACCCTCACCGTGAAGAAGTTCCTTCTCAGGCTGATGTGGAACCTTCTATGTTCCAGCTTACAACCACTGCCCCTCATCCTATCCTTCTTGGTCTCTTGCAACAGGTCAAAAGGATTAAAGATGCTGCGATGGCTCCAGCAGCCATGGGGGCAATTACGACAACTGCAGCTGCTTCCAAAGAGGAAAAACTTAACTTACACTGAGACACAGGGAGATGTTAAAAAGTGTCGCTGAACTCCATTAGAAAACAGGAGAACGGTATTCAAGAAGCATTCTGTGACTTCAGATGTCACAGTTTGCAAAGAGTGAAACTCAGCATAAGATTCTGTCCCCGGCTTCTGACACATCACCTTCTCATGCATGTACAGGTGACCTACTGGCAGTGTAATAATTCTGTAGAACTACCAGATAAGGTTCAGCACTTGTTACTCTACAGCTTGTAAAAAGCACTTGTTTTCATGTGCACTAATTCCTAAAACTCAGAAATCATCAATAGGTTGTTCCCAACATTAGTGCAAACTAGCAAGGTTCCACTTAACTTTAATTACCGGACTGGAAAAGATGATCGTGTACATTGAGACATAATTAGGTAAGTGGGTATTAACCTTTTTTTGCATGTGAAAATCCCCAAAATCTCCAATCATTCAACTAGACACTGACTCAGGCATTTCCTTTTGAGATAGATGCTCCCAGTGAACCCCATTAGCTCCCCAAAGCTGCACAGTAACAGCTGGAAATCAGTGTAAGCAACACTCAGAAAAATGGGCTCGAACAGGAGCATCTATTCCCTTCTGAATTAGACTGCCTCATACTAATTGAGAACAACTTCACTGGGCTGACAGAGCCTGTAGTTCCAACATGATAAAAATGATGTTTACAGTCCCCGGGGGTACCAAACAGAAGTCTGCCTTCATGCATAGGAAACATCGGCAGTTGCAGCCGTGATAAGCAGCTGCCTGGTCACCCCTCACTCAGACCAAGACATGCTAGAATGGGACTGCTGGTTTACAAAAGGTGAGGCCAGACACACAGCCAAACAGAAAACATGCACACATGACCAGCATGAGGCTGAGCGGCGTACAAGCCGGCAACACTATGGTAACAGAAACCGAATTTAACTGGAGGTGAGGCAAGAAGGAACCAGGACAACAACCTCTGTTTCCCGACAGCACGCGCTCCTACCGTAACTGAAAAGCACGCAAAGCAAACGCCCTTAAGACACAACATGCTTCAGCAATTCATTTCCAAATCAGGGCCAGGAGAGTTGTCAGTATTTCTTTCGTTTCTGCTGCAAAGAACATTTCTGCCTCAAAGAGGAAAAACCCAGTAACTAAAGGAAGGCAGGATTGATGCAAACCAATTTGAAGTCACGTGTCTTCTGCTGCTCTTTCAAACAAAATACCAAGCGGGCAATACATTTCCCCAGCCTTTCTGTGCCTCGGTGAAGTACCTGTCTTTTCCCTTAGACAGACAACATCTCCCCATCACTGCTGTATCTCATTACCAAGGTGGTAACAGGAGCTACCATTTCCACAGTGAACATGAATCAGCCCGGTCAGCAGGATCCAGCCATCAACTCAGTACAGAAACAGAATTTGCAGATTAATAATTGACTGTTCTCATACAAGTTGTTAGGGAACGGTCTGTTTATTTGTAAAGCAACGCTGACACACGTCCAGTTCAACCTGGACATGGTGTTTGCCAACTTTCTGCCCCTTAGAGCGTTGTTCCAGCGCAAAGCTATTTTTAATTCTTGTTTTCCTTTGCAGTATTAGCATTTACGTCGGGCTGCCACAACAAAAAGTATTTACTGCTTCTTTGTCTTTCTGAGAGACCTGTGCAACTGTAAAAATCCCTCCTGCAGTAAACCAAACATCTGGTAACACGGAGAGGCTTCCACACCGTATTTTGATTTGGGCCACCTAACCGATCCTAAGTTAAAGCTCTTGCAGTCAGTTTATTCACAGACCCAGGGTCTGCGCTGTTGCACGCAACCTCAGAGAGATATCCCAAGATGCTGAAGGACTGCTGTCTAACGATCTTTGCCGCACAAACTACTCAGCTGAGTAACCTCGCTTAGCTGAGGACCCCGTGCTACAGCAGCAACTACACTGCATCCACTTTCCAAGCAGCAAGAGAGGGCTGCATCACATCGAGGAAGTTCATGCTGTGACTTTACACTGTCGGCTCACTTCAGCAAAAGGATGTTTTCCTTTGATTTCAGTAAAATTCCAAGTTCTAATTCCCATCACCAGTGACTCATCCAAGTTTTGAAGCCGAGGGAAATGAATGAAAAATTAAAAGCATGTTATTTTTAAGTAAAATATTATCTTCTTTCAGCATGTGGTAGAAGCAAATCTGATTGTTATTGAAACACGCTATTCTAGCCAGACATTCTCTGTTTCAGCTGCATCAGAAGTCAGATTTATAGATACTGAAATAACTCCCTGGATAACATCTTTCAGGCTTACATGATTTATGCAGTCAAAGAAACATTTGCTAAGAATGAGCTAAATGATCTTATTTATTTAACACTGCAATTATTAAAAGCGGGGGAAATTAACTTTCATTAAATACACTTAACTGAGTCCTGCAAGGTCTACTTGCCAGACCACCGTTTTCACCGCTAGTGCTTTTTCTCAAGACTACATTTGGCATGACAGTGCATGTGATGGGCCTTAAAATTAAATCACTGTGTTTGTCGAAGACATCTAATTTCCATGTTGAAAACACTGCAGTTCCTGTTGACAGCAAAACCCATCATTCGTTGATACCAAAAACTAGCTTTAACTAAATTGGGAGATAAATTATTGAGATAAAATCAGTTTGCACAGTCCGAGGGCCTGGTTTGTGTCTAGCTCTTAGCACCGTGGCCTTAAGGTTTGTTCACTGGAAGAGAGAACTTAACTGTTTGAGGCACGCATTTTTCTGCATGTCTGTCGGATGTAAGAGAAGTGAGAGAAGGTGGCTAGCGGCTGGCAGTACAGAGAATGACAGGAAAACAGAACAAAACTGAGCCAAGAGTCTCTACCAGGAATTTCTAATAAAATTTCAGAAAGAAAAGGCATGGGAAAGAGCATCCAAAAAGTCAGAAATGTTTTATGCATCAATTTAAATTCTTAATATTTTTTCACTTGAAAAAAATTTAATTTAAGCACTCAGTTTCAAAAAGCATTTTTTCAATTTCTGAATTTTCACTATTTTTAATTTCTGATCCAACATTTTGAGGGAAAAAATTCATTCAAAACTAAGTTTTGCATTTCTAGCATATAAAAAATAATATCTGTTCAGAAATCAGCCTTTCAACCAGTCAGACAAACCTGGAATAATTGTAAATTCAGTGGTTAGTTACTAGCTTCTCATTATATCTGAAGATATACCCAGACACACCTTTATATTAGCCCACGTAATTTTCCTGGTTACCTGGGTAGTCACATTTGAAATCAAAACTTTTTGCTCTGGTAATACTGGGCCACATAACACTATGGTAGATTTAAAACACTTCTGCCCACTTATGAAAACGGGAAAAAAATCCATTCCAAGTCGTAGTCAGAAAACAAAACAAACTGGTTTCTCAGAAGAGTAATAAAATGAAAATATAATTATTATTATTATTACTACTCCAATTGCTCACTGTTGAAAATAACAAACCAAACATATTCCTGTATTCTTAGTACATGAAATCTAGAGGGTCTTCTTTCATCAGGGATACAAAACCCCAGCGGCTCCAGAGACTCTAGAGAGCTCAGGAACACAACTAATGGAGAAGTCCCCATTATACACAAACTCTTCCCTCCTAAAACACTACCTTACTGAAAGTAGACAGAGGCAATGCATCTGAAACACTCAAGAGCTCCAGGAATTGATGCTGAATGTCAAATCGTTTCCTGTTTAACAAAGTCTAACGAAAAATCAAACAGAAAAGCCTGCTAGGAAGAACATCCATCCATCCATCCATCCATCCATCCATCGAGTCAGCAGGAGGCAGCAGGCAGGACTTCCCTCAGAAACAGGGAGCGTCTGGATTGCGCCTTTCAGCACAGCCTATGCTTCTACTTCAGACAAATTCTTTCAATACCTGTGGTCACCAGGCAGCTTTTTCACATGCTTTCTGAACAGAAAAAAAGCAGAAGAGATAAAACATTAACAAAACATCTTTGGCGAGACTCTTTGCCATGTTTCCAGAAACTGGAACGTCCTTTAGGAACACTGGAACATTCTGTAGGGAAGATCATCAGCGTAACCTCCCAGAAGTTACTGGTTCAGGTCAGCTTTTCGTGAGACTTCATTTGACTCCAGTCGCCAGCAAACCCAAATTTGATCAGATTATCATGTCATTCAATATTAAAATGCTGTCTCCTATGTAACAAGACTTGAGATTGACCCTGTTTTAGGAGCCTTTATCCGAGACAGCCACGTGACACCTCTTCCAAAATTCATGGACAGAAACAGGCATTTTTAGGGGCACTGTGACACAACCCATTTCAGATGTTCTGGTCCATCCTGGTCACCATCGTTACATACCGGATGGCAGAATAATGTTGCCCTATGGTATTTGGTATCTATGGAAACAAGACACGTTGTAGAAGTTTCCACCTACTAAAAATCCACCCTCAACACCTGTGGTATTTGTAACCATTGTTCAAAACACAGAGGTGACAAAGCTGCAGTCTGCAGAGGCAGACAGCTCTCATTACAGCCATGTGTTCTGCTTAGCACACCCGTCCATGTCCTGAAAGGTCCCCTGGGATCTGACTCCACCTGAACTGAGACTCTGCCTTAAGCACAGCAATCTACCATTGGTCATCGCTTTTTGGCTGCTTTCCATATCCCCTCCACTACTCCAGTCAGTAGATGCTGACCCACTGAGCTCTGTCTGTTATCTCTGGTGCTGTGCCCTGCTCACAGCCCTCCAGGGCAGCACCTCCTTTTTTCACTGATATCACTCATTTCGAAATATTCTAATTACAGCATGCTCAATTCATGTATTACTACAAGAACCTGGCAGGTCAGAGAGCAAAAGTTGGGCTTAAGGCTGTAAAACACGATGAGAGATTAGAAAAGGATGGGATGGAATGTAACTGAGAAAGTGAGTTCCATTTAGAAGGATGGAAAAGGAAGGGTAGCTTCTTTTGCAGTTACATCAGGAGCAGTGTCACAAGACTCCAGTGTTCACTTTATATCTGGACACGAGTCAACAACATGCACTCGCGGTTCAGAAGACCAACCATATCCTGCGCCACTTCAAAAGCAGAATGGGCAGCAGGTCAAGGCAGGAGATTCTCCCCCTCTATTCTGCTCTGCTGAGACCAGCTCTGGAGTCATCAGCACACAAAAGACATGGACCTGTTAGAGAAGGTCTAGAAAAAGCCACAAAAATTAGAGAGATGGAACACCTCTGCTATGAAGAGAGGCTGTTCAGCCTGGAGAAGCCCCCTGGAGAAGCCCCCTGAAAGCCCTTACCACAGCCTTTCAATACTTAAAAGGGGTCCTAGAGGAAAGACAATCTTTTAGGCAGAGCCTACTGCAAGAGGACAAGTGGTTTTAAACAAAACTCAGGCAGATTTAGACTAGGTATGCAAAATAATTTTTTTATAATAAGGTTGGTGAAACAGGTTGCCCAGATGGGTGCTAGAGGCCCCATCCCTGCAAACATTCAAGATCAGGCTGGACAGGGCTTTAAGCAATCTGACACAGTTGAAGATGTCTCTGCTCACTGCAGGGAAGTTGGCTAGATGGTCTTTGAAGGCCCCTACCAGTCCAAACCATTCTAAGATTCTATTCCCTAAGAAGCGACCATGAGCTCAGGCTGGTGGCAAAGCCCACCATGGTCACAAGGCATACACAGTATTAACTGCGTGAGGGTACGCAGGCCACCACTGTAACGGCAAACCACCGATCAAGTCAAATACAACATTATTTGATTTTTTTGATGCTACTCTTACACAGCGACCAAAACGTTTTCCCTTGGTTGAAATAAGCCACATATTCCATTTCTTCCTTATTTCAAATGGTGCTGTACCGTGTGCTTGACCTGCCTCTGCAATATGTGCTCACATTCCAGCCTTATCACCAAGGCACTGAAGCATCCCGTCCTCAACACACTTATCTCTTCTACTCCCTTCCTGACAGGGCTAACAAACTTAGGCTATTATTCTCCCTTTTTCCACACGTAAGTATCTATCAACAACTGATGTATTGATTATAATATTACACTACTAAAACATCCTCTTATGTTGCAAAGATGATAACAGCTTTCAAGTGGCACCTTCATTCACATTTGCATCTTTTCTAAAGCTTTAAAGCGATTTATTTACACTTCCTGAAAAACTTTAAGACAAAAACTTCATGCTTAATTTTACCCAGTAACATTTTTTTCTTACAAGTGGAATCCAACTATTTTTAATCCACAATACATTTAAAATATATCATATTTAGATATATATATAGAAATGTTTACATTTAAAATAAACTTGACGTTTCACATAGATACAAAACATTTCTATTTTGGTCACTGATATCAAATTAGTATTTTTTATTTGCGTTTCCGATTTGATTATCTGGTCCCAAAGAACCAGAAGAGGCAGTGGGTTTCCTGGTTTTTATTTTCCTGTTTCTGATTTCTCTTTTCAATTTTTTTTTTAAGTTAAAGTACCATGTCTATTTTTCCCTTCTAGATTCACAGTCTAGTAAGCTGCTGGAAGAAAACAAAATCGTGTTCCAGACAGATGCGAACATTGAAACTTCTCCAAAAATAAAAGCGCTTCTACTTTCTCCACAAATACCCTCAAAGCTCTAACATTTGGTGCAATGAAAGCATTTCGTATTTTCTTCCACTCACTTTGTTTTGGGCAAGGTTAAACATTATACTAATCCTAGTCTTCTTCCTTTCTCTTTCTTTCCTGACCCTTTCACTTGAAAGCCCATCAACATAATCTCCTGCAAGCATAGCACTACCTGACAAACTATCACCCCGAGTAGACCTCAATCCATCCTGCAAGGCAGCAGTTACAAGAAATCATTGAACTCTGAATGGTCCCTGCACCAGCTGAGAATAAATCAGGAAGACAATATATTTCTTGGATCTAAAACAGCCACCATCAATAAGTAACCTAAGCATCAGGAAAATGACCAACTAAAATGCTGACGAACGCTCATGGCCTTTTAAAGGGGTAGGACTGCCCAGGAACCCTCCTGCCTTTCTTCTTCTTCCAGATACCCTGAAAGGCCTAATACCATGCAATTTCTGATTCATGTGCTGTTTTGGCCTTGCACTACCAGTCAACCCACGGTCAGTGCCTCATCCTTCTCACAGTCACACTCGGCACATTGCAAATGCTCTTTGCTCCACGAGCAGAGAAGCTCAAACTACCGACAGTCAGAAATTATCAAGAACTGCAGAACAAAGTCGAAAAGAAAACACTGGCAAACAGAAACATCCACCGAGTGTCCAAGAACAAAACCTTTATCTGGCTGGAGCACACAAAGCCCTTCAGCAGCTATGCAAAATCTGTGCAAAATCTACAGATGTGGGGCACAGAGGTTTTGTTTACTCAGGTTTTCATTTCCCCATTAAGGATAAAGCTCTCCTTTTCTCTTGTCTTTTGCTTACAGCTTCTGTTTTGTATTACTTCCAACTAAGAGAATGCGACAACCTCCCTGGGTTTGCATTTCTCCTATTAAAACGTTTTGCTGGTCATTTTGTAAAGGCCATGTCCCGAACAAATGCTGACCACAAGTGATTTAATAATGGAATTTAAGGGCACTGCTCAGTTGCCAGTGTACACAGTGGGGACTGGCGCTTCACACAAAGCCCAGACAAGCATTTGGATAGATTTTTTCTCAACAAGAAAGCCAAAAAGGTAAAGAACTCTAGGACCCTTCATAGAAATCTTTAACAATTTAAAATACTCTAGGAGGTACAAGTAACCCCTAAACAAAATGCATGTTTATAAAGGCTCTTCAAAAGCAGACCTACATCACAGTGAATCACACAGAAGACTTCTGCAGGTTAATCAATATTTTCCCTTTTTACAGTACAGCTCTAAAGAGTGCATCTGTTCTATGAAACATATAACTGCACCAAAAATAAACAAATACAATCATGCCCGTAAGAAATTCTGTTCTCCAGTTCCACACCACCCCCATCACAATAGAAATATGCATCAAGTTTATCACTTTCCAGGAAAAGATATTCAACTGTGGGATAAAGTAATTTCCAGAGATATGTTAGAAGATTACCAAGAGATTAAGGTATCAGTTAAACTTTTGGGTTCCTTTCTGCTTTCAAAGGGAACCGTGGGTATCAGCAAATCAAGACAACACTGATCAATGATCACTCTCAAAAATCCCTTAAACTAGAAAACCTGACAGGCTGATCTTGTAGCATCAGCAGGAAAAGAAACTCCTAATGACTAAAGAGTAGAAGTGAATCAACCTCGTGGCATAAAATTCTACAAAGGGATAAGGACCAAATTAAAAACATTTTGAAAGAACCAGCGCAATTAGGAGAAATGGTCATTTATCATACTCTTTCAACATGTTAATGTAAGGCCACAAGAATAAGGACAAGAAAAAATGAAGAGAAAAATTAACCTTGTCTCTAAGAATTCTCAGTCCAGAACCTCTGAAGTTTGTTAAGAAATTGCCCCAGATGAATGGAAAAATTGGTTTCATTATAACAAGATGGATGAGTAGCTTCATTCCTTGGTAAAAAACAGGTCAGTACTTCTGAAAAGATATGAGCTTAAAATGAGGAACTAAAGGGAAGCCATTAATTGTCACAATGCGAAATGCCAGATGGGTTAATCCAGTGCTTTGATGTATGAAGAATCCATTGTTATCATCTCACATGGGAAAAGGAACTGTCGAGCTTTTACTTTGGGTGAAAGAATATTAACAAAAATACCACTTACAAATTATTATACCAGCCATCAAATTTGCTGGGAAAAAGAGAGACAATTTATCCCTGCCATCATACAAGAGGAGATCTAGGGGAAAGAACAAGATCTTCCCGAAGGAAGACCCTAGCAACATCAAGATCTAAACCAAGTTCTCCTAATTCAGTAAATTGACTAAAAACATATTCCTGAAAATTCCTTTTTCATCTATTCCAGGGTAAATAAGCAGCAGCACACTCTTTAGTTGTGCTTCCTTTTAATACAGACATAACCAATACTCTGCACAGGATCAGATCAATCACCCACTGATCCACGTTTCCTCTTGCTGATCACAGTAACCGTGAAATGTTTGGGGACAAAAATGGCAGTGCCAGCTGTAGGAAGTGAGACCACATGCACCCTTTTAATCAGACATGGCAGTCTCTCAAGGACGCAGACCTGAAGCCCAGAAAGTAAAGAAGAATAATGTGATCTCATTTTCCGGTTTTGACAGACATCCTTGGTACAAAGACTCCGCTGAAAGTGAAAAGGCAAGGAAGGACCTCAGCACCGGCACCTCTATAACCCAAAGTGCTGAGCATGTTCTCCATCTCTGCGGTACTGCCATCCTCAAGACAAAACAAAGCACAGCTCAGTGTCTGCTCCAGTTGAGGGAGTACTCCTGAAAGGAGCATGGACATACATTTCACCAGTTTTGCTCCCTTTGACCTAAACAGCCATTCCACAGAACCAGGAGGACACTGACCCTGCACCAGGTTTCACAGACACTCAGTTTTATGCTTACGAGTGTCACTCTGGCAGGCAGGTACGCCAAACACTATCTAGTACTAACCCTAGTACATCTCAAACACTATTACCCGGGGGAAAAATACACACATACATATAGATGTATCTATGAGAAGCAGCCACACACAGCTTAGACATGAGCCAGTTGACGCTACTTGTCTCTGCAATCATGGATGTCCTCCTCTCCCTCCTGTACTTAGCAGTACAAATACAGCCATCTTATGAGAAGTCCCTGGATGCTTCGCCTCCTACGACAACTGTTCTGGTTTTGATCTCCATCCTTAATTCTCTACAACCGAACATATTTCTGCCTCATAGAATCACCGAATCGTCTGAATTAGAAGGGACCTGAAGAGATCATCAAGTCCAACAGTTCCACCAAAGCGGGATCGTGCATACTGCACAGGACTCCAGCCAGGCAGGATTTTAACGTCTCCAGGGAAAGAATCTCCACAACCTCTCTGGGCAGCCTGTTCCAGAGCTTAGGGACTCACTCTGTAAGGAAGTTTTGCTTACTTCTAAATGAAACTTCATGTGTTCCAGCTTGCGCCCATTGCTCCTTGTCCTGCCACTAGGCACTACTGAAAACAGCCTGGCACCATCCTCCTTACAGCCACCCTTCAGGTATTTAAAGGCATGGATCAGGTCTTCCCTGATCCTTCCCAGGGCTAAACAATCTCATCTTTCTCAACCTTTCCTCTTCAAGACAGGCTCCAGGCCCCAAATCATCTTTGCTGCCCTCTGCTGGACTCTCTCCAGTAGTTCCCTGTCTCCCTTGAACTGGGGTGCCCAGAACTGGACACAGTACTCCAGATGTGACCTCAACAGAGCAGAATAGAGAGGGAGGATGAACTCTGTAGAATTACTGGCCACACGCTGCTCAGTGCTCCTCAGAATACCATTGGCCTTCTTGGCAACAAAGGTACAATGTCAGCCTGTAGTCAACTTACTGGCTACCAGGACTCCATGATCTTTCTCAAGGCTACTCTCTTAAGAGGTCTACCCCTAACCAATACTGTTGCAAGGTGCTTTTCCTCCCCAGATGCAAGACCTTACACTTGCCCTTGTTGAACCTCATTAGGTTCCTCTTTGCCCAGCAATCCAGCCCGTTCAGGTTGCGCTGGACGGCAGCACAGCCCTCTGGTGTGTCAGCGACTCCTTCTACCTTTGTATGATCAGCAAACTTGCTGAGGGTTCAGTCTGTCCCCTCATCCTGGTCGTTGATGAGTATGTTGAACACAATCAGACCCAGTACCAGTACTGAACCCAGGGGAACACCAATGGTCAGAGGTCTCCAACTCGATCCTACACCACCGATGATGTCCCTGTGAGTTCTGTCACAGAACCAACTCTCAACCCACATCACCGTCTACTCATCCAACCCACATTGCATGATTTTCCTAGTAAGGATTATAGGTGATAGTGTCAAAGGCCTTGCTGAAGTTAAGGTAGACAACATCCACTACTTTTCCCTCATTTACCAACCATATACGACATCATAAAAAGCTACCAGCTTAGTCACACATTATTTCCCTTGAAGAATCCACACTGACTACTACCCATAACTTTCTCCTTTTTCAGATGATTAAATTCAGCATCCAAAATAATTTGCTTCATCATGTTTCCAGGGATGGAGACGAGACCAATCAGTGTCTGTAGGTCCCTAGGTCGTCCTTCTTGTCCTTCTTGAAGACTGGAGTGACACCGGCCTTCCTCCAGTCCTCAGGCACCTCTCCTGTTCTCCATGACCTTTCAAAGATGATGGAAAGTAGACTAGCAATGAAACCTGCCGGCACTCTCAGTACTCATAGTGCATCCCTTTCATAGCCCTTGAATTTATGGATGTCCACCTGTCTAACCCAGCCCTCTTCTACTGAGGGTGTCTTCTCTACAGACCTCGTCTCTTATTCTGCAGGGGTTGCGTTTCATGAAGGCTAGGGCTTGAGCAGTGCAGACCTAAGCAAAGAAGGCTTTCGGTAACTCCACCTTCTCTCTGTGGGCTTGTGCTTCACGTGAGTTTAAATGCTGTGCAGTAATGCAACAAAAACATATCTAATAAGAATCACGGCATCCAATTTCCTGCAACAGAACTGCACAAAGCAACCAGTGTAAGAATCTAGTTCCAAAAATACAGGGCAGAAAGATGCTTAAGAGAATCAGAAGACAAGTCATGAAAAAGAACATACTTGGGAGTATGGCCCAAGCTCAGTGAATGTTCCCCATTCCTTCCCCACCCAGAAACAGAAGGATTTTTCTTAAACATTAAATTATAAGAGATTAAATGCATAATTTTTTTTAAAGTCATAGAAATTCTGACAATTAGTCTGCTAGATAATAACATCTATTTCAATACTACTGTTGAAATTAATTAATAATTCCAGGAGCCAACTTACTAACACCATTCTCTTTTGTCCGCTTTTTATTACTTTTATTACTTTTTATTAGTTGTACAAGTAAAGGTGGTGTAAATCACTTTTGATTTTGTTGATTGCAAGATTAAGGACATCTTACTCGCTATAAATTGATTCAATGTCATAAAAAAGTCTATAAAACAGGTTTGTTCAGTAAGTACTCTGTGTAGTACTCATGACTACTCCGCCCTCATCCTACCACCAAAATTACCTGTATTTCATGTAAATGCATTAGCCCGTCATTTTTTACAGTTAAACATATGTGAGGGGTGGGTGTCAGGAGGATGGAGCCAGGCTCTGCTCAGTGTCATCTAGTGATAGGACAAGGGGCAATGTGTGTGAGCTGGAACACAGCGGGTTCCACATCAATATCAGAAGGAACTTCTTCACAGTGAGGATGACAGAGCACTGGAAGGGGCTGCCCAGGGGGGTTGTTGAGTCTCTTTTTCTGGAGACGTTTAAAACCTGCCTGGATGTGTTCCTGTGCAGCTTGGTCTAGGTGGTGCTGCTCTGGCAGGGGGGTTGGACTGGATGATCTTTCGAGGCCCCTTCCAACCCCTAATGATTCTACGATTATGTGCATCTGAAACAGACGTATGAAAGAAAATGTACGCTATTTTTTTTCTCATCAACATATGCCAGAATAATGGTTCTCTTTATACTTGTATCTTGTGCATCCTAATTCTGAGCTTTGGAGGTGATTTTTCTCCTGTGACTGCGTGTTTTATAGATCTGGTAATTTTTTGGCCAGCAGGAAGAGTTTGAACTGCTTACTCCTGAGTCTCTGCAAATGCTGTTGTGCATCCTTCAATGTAGTTTAGTTCTGGTTTTCTTCTGTCAAATTGCATCAGGTTTTCAAATCACTAAGGATATTAATAACAGGTCAAACACTAATGCAAAAACATGCTGGCACTTCTGTATCAGCAATCAGCAGCAAAAAGCTGTGAAGTTAGATGGGTGCGCTTTTTCCACTAATGCTCACATGCCGGTCTGTCTAGTTTTTAGTCTGAAATTCGGGCAAGTATTGATCTTGGCTTTGCCATGTGCTCCTTCCATCAATAACCGCAGATTTTTTTCGCAGAATAATGAAGAAATAGTGCAAAAGGGATAGTCTGAATCAGATGTTTTGCTCAGGCACTAATAGCTGCAAGTGTTCCCTTACATATGAATGCACACACACATAATAACACAGGTTCATTGAAAAGGAAGGGAGTGTGCTGCTCTGCTTTTATCTACACAGCTTAAACTTTTTTCAAGGCATGATCTGACCCAAAAAGGAAACAGAGGAAAGAACAGTCAACACCATAAGAAATAAGTTATTTCTATAAACAAGTAAAAAAACAAGTCACTGCTATCTCAAACCCTTAATGTCAACAACATCGTTACACTGACCAGTACATTGCCCATGGCAAGTGAGTATAAATTCTGCATAATTATACAGGCCAAACATATTAGATTGAAACACAATTTAAAAAGAATGTAGGACACACAGCCAGCACCAGTGTCAGATTCTGATTAGCAACAAGTGGAACGGGTCAAACATAATGAGCAGGGAGGGCAGGAAAAGCCTTGCACCTGGCACAGAGATGGGCACGCTTCAGTGGGAACTGCCATTCTAGCCACAAAACTACACTTGAGCAGTGAGTACAAGATGAGCTGTCATCTCTTGAGGACTCACTCACCAGTGTTTTATCTAAGACCCTGACAATAAAGTCCCCCATACTGCTGGGGGTGAAGAAAAACACCCCTGGCAGCAGGGATAAAAGGAAGGGTTTGAAGAGGACAAGGCGGCCGTGAACCCCACCCCAGCCTGCAGCCATGCAGAAACCAAGCAAAGGACCGCCAGAGAAACCGGAAATCTGCAAAACTGAAGAAGCGAAGAGGGACTGATGACCTGTCATCACCAGCATCGTCCATGAAACCAACTATGCCAAGAAACAGATTATGAAGATGGCCAGAGAAACCGAGTTGTTTTTTGCAGTCCTGCAGATCCAAGGAGCAAGGAGGGGAAGCCAGATCCTGCGAGATACCGCTGTAGCCTGGAGTTGTGGTCTGACCACTCTCTTACCTGTCTTCTCTCTTTCCCCTTCTTGCCTCTACTGCCTAAGTTAGGTACCTAGTAACCCTAGTGATTTCTGTACTCTGAGTTCAGTATCAGGTAATTTTAGTAAACTTGACCTCTGTGTAGACCTATGATGTAAATCTCCTTAATTCAACCCAGGTGAATCCACAAACCTGAGTTAACTCCCTCCTCTGATGGATCAGGATGTGACAACCAGGACTAAAATTCAAGACTCAAGTCTTAACAACTTAAAGCTAATGCTTCTTGTTTTCTAGTTCAAAAATTAGTCCATATCTCACACACCAGCAGAAGATTTGGATTTCCACCAGTGAAACCAAAGAATTTCAAGACGCTACAAATCTGTCAGTAACACAAAACTAGGTCCGTGTATTCCACAGAGAAACTCCCTCTCTGCTTCCCAATCTGTTTAGGGTTAGGTTTTTAATAGAAGAGTAGGGGTTGGAAGGGACCTCTGGACATCAACTAGTCCAATGCCCCTGCCAGAGCAGGTTCTCTTAGAGCAGATCACACAGGAGCATGTCCAGGTGGGCTCTGAATGGCTCCAGATACAGAGACTCCACAACCTCTCTGGGCAGCCTCTACTCATAAGGAAGATGCTCTAGCCCTCTGATCATCTTAATGGCTCTGAGCTGGACTCTCTCCAATAGGAACTTGTCCCTCTTAAACTGGGGAGCCCAGAACTGGTCACAGTATTTCAGATATGACCTAACCAGGACAGAGCAGGTGGGGAAAAGAATCTCCCTTAACCTACTGGCCATGGTCTTCTTAATGCCAAGAGATCACTGGCCTTCTTGGCCACAAGGGCATACCGCTGGCTCAAGGTCAGCCTGCATCCCCAGACCCACCAGCATCCCCAGGTCCTTTTCCCCAGAGCTGCTCTCAAGCAAGTCTTGTCAGAAGCTCCCTGCTCCCACGCGGGTCTCCTGCTTCCCTCGCCTGACGTCTTGCTTTTAGGGACGTATCAAGCCCGAACCTAGAGGAAGTGACACTTGAAAATCGACCAGCTTTCAACACTCATACCTTCTGGAGTCCTAGCCTATAGGACCTCTTCCAGCAGGTTCTTGAAAAGATCAAAGGTAGCCCCTCTAATGTTCAAGGCTGTGATCTGGCCTGTTACTCTGTGCCTACTACACTTGATTCTGAACTCTTACGTTCTCACGATCACAGATGCCCAGGCCCTCTTTGTTTGTCAGCATCAGTTCCAGTAGAACACTTTGCCTTGTTGGCTCCTTGTACACTGGAGAGACCTCCCGGACAGTGCACGCCTGGCTGTGTAGCCTTCCCAGCACGTACCAGAGTAGCTGGAGACCCCAGACGAACCAAGGCCTGTGACTGCGAGACTACTTGCAGCTACCTGTACAAGGCTTCAACTTCCCCATCCTGATCAGGTGGCCTGTAACAAACACTCACAGCAGTGTCTCTCCAGGTTAGTCTGCCCACAGCTCTTCAACCCCCGCTAGGCAAAGCTCAACGCGTTCTGGAAAGCTGAAGCAGCTCTGATGAACAGTGGAAGGTAGCAATAGTATGATTCCACCCAGGCACGTTTGGTTGCACGTGGAAGCCCTTTCCTGAACCACACACTTCCTTCTGCTGCACAGCGCTGAGATACGGTGAGAACTAAGCGATGTCCAACTCAATACCACATATTTGTTTCGGTTAGGAGTCACACAACCCTCTCCGAAAAGATGCGACTTTCTCTTTTCTGCTACAGGTTTTAATTGCATCAACTGACAGTGATAATTACCAATTGTTAATGACTGAGTGAAACTAAATCCGGACTAAAACCACAATAGCAAAGAATCCCTACAACTTTCACAAAATAACGTGCAGCCAAATATTATCACAGCCCAACTTCCAGTCTGCCATCCAGTCCAATGACAGAAAAGTGGGACTGGGGAAAAGAGTGGTACTTCTTCCGGTTATTAAGGAACTGCCATGAACAAAAACTGTGTGTCAGCAGTAACCAAACACCGCAAACAAAGTGTTTGGGTCACTTAGGTCTTCATTGCCATTTTCTTCTTTTTTTTTTAATTCCCCCTTTACAAACTTTAACAGAGCTGTTAACCTACTTCAGTTTTTACTGATAGCCTATTTACCTTGACTGGTTTATAGACTGCTCTATGTGCATGAGTTCACACAGATTCATGAACTGATCGTTCAATCAGATCAGTGCTGAGAAGTATTCAAGGCTTCCAAATGTTTGCCAATGACAAATGGTCTGCTAATCACACAGCTCTTCTATTATTAGGTTTGAGTAAGATACCAATGACCTGTCTAAAGCAACCGAATCCTCTGGGTTGAGCTAAAACATTTCAAACATTACAAACTACTCAGATACTTTGTACAGTGGTGAAAGTGAAGGATATCAGCGGTATCTACAGACTTACGGTAGTGCAACAACTAACACGAGACCAGAACCAAACTCTTGAGTTCCGCAGTGATATACCAACCCACAAAAATTAGAGCACTACTATGGATCAGCATAAAGAGACACTAACTGCTTGGAAAAATTATACAGAAGAGGGCTGATAATCTAATATTCATGAGCAAAAAATTATTTGATTTACCTGACTTTGCAATTCACTTTGTTGCTTCAAGCGAAGATTTTCTGGTGTATCGGCAACTGTAGTGAAGGACTGCTTTGGGTAATGTCTAGAAGAAGAAGAAGCACAAAGCCACATAGTAAATTTTTACACATTCTAGAAAGTTAAACACATCCCAACACTCTTTCCTACAGTGCACAGAACTCTTTCATAGTTTACTGGATCAGTGCTGGAAGAATTTACTCTAAAAACAGCATTGGTCATACCCTGCAGAAACAACATGAACAGGGTCCTTCAATGAGTCTAAATCCCAACCATTCATCCTGGTCACTGCATTAAACTGACCGGTGAAAACTTGTTCCCCACAGAATGAAAAAAATTATGTTTAACCATCTTCTCTAGTCATAGTCAGGTGCTGAATAAAGATCAAATTAAAATGCCTTAAACCAGAAGCATTATATGAAAAGTAACATCAGTGAGTACAGCTGGAGTACTATGGTGTCTATTACTACAGAAACCAGAAAGATCAAGGCAGGTACTTTCTAGGTACAGAAAGGTCAGACGCTTCAAGCGTAGATCACAAAAAGCAGGAAACAACAAAACAAAACAGGCTATCTCAAAATAAGCATATTTTTATGAGCCAGCAATACAATCAGGTAACTGAGTCTCACTAAGACATTTCCAGCATCTTCAGTTTCAAACTGAAATATTTCCTTCATTACCATGTCAGACCTTCCCACCTTCAAGTTACAGCTTCCAGTGCCTGCCAGCCTCCCCACTTGTGCTTTTAGCAATTCAGAGGTCCAAGATGAGAGACACAACACTTCAGAGACAGTGATGTTTGCAGTGCAGCTTCTACAGAAGGACCGAGCAATAAGCATCTGAGGACTGAGGAGATGCAGTATCAAACATTCCCATGTTTGTACTCCAGGATCTCGTGTCCTTTCAACAACTAGTTCAATTGCTAGAGCTCCTCATCAAATTTCTGTGCTTTGTAAAGGCTGTAACTTTATTCAAAACTGTATCTTGTTAGGTTTTATTTTCTGGTTACAAATTTCATTTCCATAAAGGGTATGGTTTGGGTTTAAAAGTTTATTTTTATGCCAAAAAAAAAAGGCACTTATAAAAACATTAAGAAAGATTTCCGTTTTTAAATGAAAGCTGAATGTTTCCTATTCGGACATGCAAGAGTAATACCTGACAGAAAACGGAAATGCTGCCCGGATTTCATACAGTCAACTCTGTGCTACGAACCTGATTCACCCCACCAGACAACACTACGCGTAGGCAGATAACTGCACAGCAGCACAGCAGAGCAGACTGATGCATCAAGAGGCTGTGAAACATCTCCTTATTTGTGGGGGTCACTACACAGTGAAAATAGAGGCAAAATGTCATAGAATCACAGAATAGTTCCGGTTGGAAAAGACCCTTGGGTTCATCGAGTCCAACCACCAACCCTACTCTACAAGTTCACCCTTAAACCAAATCCCCCAGCACTACGTCTAAGTGACTTTTAAACACCTGAAGGGATGGGAACTCAACCACCACCCTGGGCAGCACATTCCAGTGCCTGACCACTCTCTCCATGAAGAAATTTTTATGATGTCCAATCTAAACCTCCTCTGTTGGAGCTTGAAACCCTTCCCTCTGGTTCTGTCGCTAATTACCTGTGAGAAGAGACCAGCACCAACATCTCTACAATGTTCTTTCAGATTGTTGTACAGAGCGATGAGGTCTCCCCTCAGCCTCCTCTTCCTCAAACTAAACAGCCTCAACTTTCTCAAACTCTCCTCCTAAGATTTATCTCCAGGCCCATCACCAGCTTCATTGCCCTCCTCTGCACTCGCTCCAGCACCTCAATGTCTCCCTTGTCCCAAGGTGCCCAAAACTGGACCCAGTACTCAAAGTGCAGCCTCACCACTGTTGAGTACCGGGGGGAGACAATCACCTCCCTACTTCTGCTGAACATACAGTTTCCAATACAGGTCAGGATGCCATTTGGCTTCTTGGCCGCCTGGGCACACTGCTGGCCACCTGTCAATTAGAACCTCCAGGTCCTTGTCTGCCAGGTTGCTTTTCAGCCACACTTCCCCAAGCCTGTAGTGTTGCATGGGATTGTTGTGACCAAGATGCAGGACCTGACACTTGGCACTATTGAAACCCACACAATTATCCTCAGCCCATCGACACGGTCTGTCGAGGTGCCTCTGTATAGCCTTAGTACCAGGGGATTTCAGGTTCCTGAGGCAAAACAACTGCACAGAAAGAGCAAACACGAAACACCTCAATGGAGAGAAGGTTCTCCTGACAACAACACAAGAGCCACCACAGGGTGGATACCACCAGATGGAGGAGTAATGTCTCTGATATCACTGAAAACCAGAAAAAAGTTCCAGACACCTTCCAGACAATTCTTTTGCACTTATAGCCAAGTCCTCACAAGTCCATTTAAACAGTAGCTTAGGTCACAGAAATGGCTAGGAGTGTTGCGTACGTCTAAGAAGGCTGCTGCCTGTCTCTGTCCCTTTTCAAAGCTCCCCTGCCACCACCTGCAGATGACGCCTAGCAGCTGAATGGCTTAGACACAGCACCAGCAATGCACAGGAAGAAAGATCTAGGCTTTGCTTGGAGATATCAACTGGAATGAGCTCTTGCATGAAGCAGATGGCATCAGCACAACGTAATGCCTGGGGATACACTGGCAGAGCACTTCCAGAACGAAGATAACTTCTTTTTTCTTTATTTCACCCCTTCCATTTTACTCTTTCTTCTTCTGAACAGAGGAGAAAGACAAATGCCAGACTGGCCACAAGAAGAGTCACAAGCCCAGTCTGGAAAGCAGCAAAGAACAGATGGGGAAGGCAACAAGCCGCCTCACAGCCAGGACTTGTTGATACCCAAAGCAGACTGTAGCAGTAATGCGCACCTTAAAGAATAGCCGCCTGTCAGATAGCAGCCGAGATATATCCATGAGCAACCTGGTAGATGACAGAACCCTGGTCCCTAAAATGAATCGCAAGGCATGCAGTTCAGACGTTATGTTATGCACAAACTGATTTCCAAAAGCATTCCCATAAACTTTCACAGCACTGATTTTCACTGTGGTTACAAACCATAACCCTGCTCTATGATCACAGCAACCGTGTGTACTCATCCATTTTGACATAGAGAGCTGAGTGGGAGCCAGCTCAGATGGGTTTTGTGGTCTAGTTCCCTTGTAAAGTATGTGGACAACAATGAGACAGGTGTCACTGTTGCAGCCCCTGGGGACCCTCTTAGCAACAGCAGCAGACACGTCTCTGCAAACCTAGTGTCTCAGATGAATCCTCCTCTCTATACTGAATACACCTTTTCACTGTAGTACACCAGTCTTTACTTCTAATGATCTGCAAAATAAATCGCTTCCTCCAAAACTAGAATTCAGAAGTTCCCAAGTGTTTCAACAGAGCAAACCACTCAAGAACCAGTGTATCTCAGACCATTACTTATTTTAGAAGCAGTAGCTCCATACTTCAAGTAAAAGAAGATAAAGAAGATGCGCTCTGCCTTGAACAAGCAGTGATTTATTAAGCTTGAAATTACAATATAAACTGATTACATCGATGAAAAGTATTTACACTTCACCATGGAAGTAAAAAATACACATGACAGGTGAAAAATCCCGTTGACATTTAAACCGGCCCTTAAAGTGATCGTACTCTCCATTTATCACAACGTATTACTGTGATTAAAAAAAAAATCATTTAGCAAAATTAAATGAGCAGAGCATTCTGCAATGGATTTTCATTTTAGCTGCAGCTGATTTATGAAACCACCCACACAGTATATCAACCCAGACATACGTGGTTGTACACACATCCCTTCTAATTCATGGAAGTTCTTGCCCCAGGTACGTTAGAAAGACGAAGGTTAAATTCCATCTTCAGCATTCGCATTCGTTTCAAGCTTACTGACAGTATGCCTTCAGGATCATTAAAGAGATCAGTATTGAAGATACCAAGTTATCTGAAACCTATTACAGAGGCACTGTACTACTGGGTGTCTTTGACTGAAATACAAGTGTTAAAATGGTCAAACCTGCTTACTGATCTGTTTAAGGCTACACCACACTATATGTTCTGAAAAAGGATGAACAACTGGATGGCAGCTTTAACTCAAAAGCTGACTGTGCTGTAACGGTCCCTTGTAATCCATAGCTCAGCTTCCCTTTTGTCCGAGATGATGCCTCAGAAAAAAATGGGAATCGGGTAAAGAGGTTGATGTCACGTCATCTATTTAATGCAAATGCCCAAAGGGCTTTTTGCTTGTTTTAAGTCTTTAGTTAGTAGTCTAAACCTACTTGGCAATATCTCGTATCACACTAATGCTATTAGAAGTAATCTGGTACACAGATCTGTACAACAAGTTCCAGAAGAGATCAGGATACACGGCATGGGTTCTCTGCCACAGGTTACTGTATTGCCTGCTTCAGCTGCACAGCTACATCAATAAATCAAGCCACAACTCTATCTCCAGCTCCTTAACTGCTTTAATGTTGACATTTGGAAACAGCACCAGCAAAATTGCCAAGAATTCAGGAAAGAACCCAAAACTTTCTGAGCTTTCCCAAACACTTTTAGTTGCAAGATTTTCATCAGTTTTTTCACACTTTCACACCGACAAAAGGAATAAAGAAAACGTTCTGAAAGATAACAGGATGAAGATTCCTTTTGAACAAGGTCAGATTTAAAGCCTGAGAGAAACTCAAGCATATACTGAAATTAATTTGATCACACCTCATTCTGACTTACCCAACGTGCATGACACGACTTACAGATTCATTTGTGTGTATTTTCTAAATCTAATGGTAGCTGGCCACAGTTACAGAACTATAACCCTTGTCAGAATTACTGGTTTGTGCAGAGTTTTCTCTCTCCTACACTACCTGTTCAGTAAACTGCTCACAACAGAAGATTTGTGGTAAAATCTTTTCACCAGAGAACAGCCACAAAATAGACAAACCAAAATTATTCTCCTAAGCAGAGGGTCAGCTCCGTCACACCTTTTCACAGTACCAATTACAATCACTGGCTGTCATACTGGGCTACAGCTATCCTCTCCCAGCTTTTGTTTTTAATAACTATTCTTCTCATTAAAGCAAACTCTAAATGATGACAGGACAAAAAAAAGGAAAAATACAATGCTACCATTCAAGAAGGACACAGAACTGCTGGAGAGTCTAGCACAGACCCACAAAAATTAGTAAGGGAGAGGAACATCTCTCTGGTGAGGAAAGGCTGAGGGAGCTGGGTCTCTTGAGCTTGGAAAAAAGAAGAATGAGGGGTGACCTCATTAATGTTTATAAATATGTAAAGAGTGATGGACAGGAGGATGGAGCCAGGCTCTGTTCAGTGGTATCTGATAGGACAAGGGGCAATGGGTGTGAGCTGGAACATAAATATGAAAAGGAACCTCTTCACAGTGAGGGTGACAGAGCACTGGAAGGGGCTGCTCAGGGGGGTTATAGAGTCTCCTTCTCTGGAGACATTTAAAACCTGCCTGGACACGTTTGTCTGCGATTTCATCTAGGTAATCGTGCTCTGTCAGGGGGATTGGATTAGATGATCTTCTGAGGTCCCTTCCAATCTCTAGCACTCTGTGACTCGGTGATTTTCAGTTGCAGTAATACAAAGGGAGAAAAAAAAAATACACTGAAAAACAACAGAATACCATTAAACCAATCCTTGAAGGAGAATTATGAAAACCTATAAAAGCTAGTTACGTTTTTGTAACTACACCAAACAGAAGCTTTAAGTTTACACTAAGTAGTGAGTAATGATGCAGCAGTCTGGATGCAGCACAAGCTCACGACTGATGAACAGGGTAGGGAAGCTCCATCTCAGACCTGCAAGGGCCCCATTTGTTGTTATCTGAGTCCACACCCACAAAGAGCACAAAAACACAGAGGACAAACTCAACAGACCGCCAATTAACTCTCACCCAATACATGAGACCCGAATAATTTACCCAGGAAAAAAGTGACAAGGTATTAAGTTGTGCTCTGCCAGAGAGTGTTTAATTTGGCAGCTTACCACTGGGCTTGAAAAGTCACAGGACTGCTTTGTTGCCTTGGAATCGTGCCATTCCCAGAAAGATATGCAAGACACACGACAGCAGGGCAAGAACCAGCAGGAGGGAAATGCTACCCAGAGCTGACGGTTTGCTTCGAAACTCTTGCTTGGTTGCACCTTCTGCTGTGAAGCCCTAGGAAGGCTTTCTCTGGTTTTCTGTTTTGTTTTGAACTCCCTGTGCAAGATCACCTGTTTGCATGCAGTTACAAAGGCTTCTGAAGGAGGAACACCGGGATTAGTGGATAAGACATACAGTAGCTTCAGTGTGGCAGTACTTGGGAAATGAAGTGGACAAAGAAGATTTCACAATCTTCTTCACAAATGACTCAGAATCACAGAATAATCCTGGTTGGAGAGGACCTCCTGGAGCACCAAATCCGAACATACCCACAACAACAAAAGACCTACATACTTGAATACCTAAATACCTAATTGATCAACAAACACAAAACCCTCCATGTTTTACAGTATGTTGTGAAGCACCATGTCTACACATTTATTAAATACCTCCAGGGATGGTATTCAATCAGCTTCCCTGAAAACCAGTCTGAGCAGGGCTGGTAAAGACAGAAGGACAAGTGCCACCAAACCATCATCAGCACCATGTTTTCTGCAGGCAGCTAGGGACATGCTGTAACTGACAAGGATTGCTCTCTTCTGGTTTCATACCCAACGTTTTTTTCAGAATAAAAGCATCCTCTACCTCTTGGGTGACACTTGTGGTTTTCCCATTTCTTACTCTTTTCTTCTAACTCTTTTTTGCAATTTCGTGAGAGGAGATATTAAAACAATACTTATTACATTAAGGAGAGGGGTGAGCCTTGCTTCTCGAGAAATTCGGGTCAAAAGCTTTGAAGCACACAGTAGAAGTGGAACAAAGTTTGTGTTTAATAAAAAGAATGGTTATAATACACATCTCAGCCAAGAGGCATCAGGATTTAGCAAAAAAGATCAGAAAGAGTAAAATCCAAGCACCGTGGATGTTCAGAAGTAGAACTGTCAGAATCCTCAGTGGAGCCAGGCACTCACCCTTTCAATAACTCACCTATGTCCTCAGTCCTCAGCTATGGATTGTCAATACTCAGAGAAAGAAAATGAATCAGTAGCAGCCTGAGAACTACAGAGTAGCCCAGAGCAGTGCAGGAAGCCACCAGCAGCACACTAACTGGTACTGACAACAGATCAAAAAGTGAGAGCCACTGCTGGAGTAGAGTCCACAAAAGACACGCAGAATGTTCAGGAAGACTTGGAAGGTGAAGACAGGTGTGGCAAAATAATAAATAAAAATCTGACTACAACAGCCAAATCTGTCAAAGAGCACAGGAAGTCCATCAAGAAGGATGAAGACACACCTGCATCTTACCATTCCACACGCTAGACTGTTCCAGGATACCACCCAGTGAGTGCTCAGAGAGCTCACCTGGGCTTATGCACTGCTTGGACACAGAAAGCCCCATAAATGTTTAAGAAAACTTTGCTTTTCACTAACTGCACTTGAAATCCACGAGTGTTGCACAGGTCTAAATCCTTGGCTTGCCCAGTTCACCGTAGTCTTGACATGCTGTATATAGACACACATAAATACATGTATTTATCAAAACTCTACTGTGCAGGTTTGTTCAGGTTCTAGGTTTAACTGGGGTGTAATTCAGCATATCAGATTTTCTCACGTATTTCCTAAACTTGCCTATTAATTGTTCTACCCACAATGGATCAGTATCTCAAGCAGCATGACAGTGAGTTATGCAAGGAGTTTCTAAATTCTGTTGATAATATCATAAATGTGCTCTTCCCTACCCCTCTCAATCCTGCTGTCTTTTCAAATTATAAGAACTTCTATGTAAAAAAAAAAAGACATTACTCAAGGAAATGCTTTCCCTGCTTACCACAGGCCAGTATTTCCACACACAACTAACTCCAGTGATTCCTGCCTTGCATATCAAGGCTACCACATCGTGACGGGTTTACAAGTAGAAGTTTTGTAGCTTCCTTTCTTCCAAATGGTGTAATTCAATCACCTGATTTTTAATATCAGGTATGATATATTTAAATAATTTCTGTAAATCTTCCTGAGTGTTCTGGTTTTACAGTGCTGTTACTTCTATTGAAGACTGCGTGCCAAAACGGCAAGCTGAATTGATGTGTCTTCTGTGAACACGGTGGAGTTGGGCTGATGGAGGGGTTTGGAGTTTTAGTTTTCAGGTACAGAGGGTAAACATCACAACCCGGTGTGGTGTTTGCACGGTGTTTGTACAGCCCTGTGTGACTGCAGATCCTGACAATCTTTCTCTGAGGGAACAGCTGTCCAGTCAGGTAATGTTGTCTAAACTTCTGTAAGAGAAGTTAAACCTACTTGGTGAATATCCAGAAGTCTTCTCGTCGCTGCCTGGAAGTCCCACATAATGAAAATGCTCTTCATCCCTGAATTCTTTCTTCTAATAATTGTTGTTAATGATACGAATGTTCTCTGCAACACATCAGTGCCTGGCATTCAAGACAAACCAAAGCACTGCACTCAAGGAACACTCAACTTTCAGCCGTTCATTTTGCCATGCTAGGGAACTCTTGCCAGTAACCACACCTTATGAACACACACTTATGGGCAGGCAGCTTCCAAACTTCCCAGGCACTTGAATTGCAAACATTTTCTGGTATAAAAAGATATTGGGGGGGGGAGAAAAAAGAGGGAAAAGATTAGAATTCAGGACATACTGAATTAATCTGGCTTTGCCAAAGTTGTTAAAAACAGACAGATTGCGCATTACTCACCAGCGAAAGAATAAACGTTCTATTTTGATGGGAAGTTGGATGTATTACAAAGATTAGTTACAGGGAACAGTGTCAGCGGAGCTGTTTGAAGAAGAGAATTTCTGCTCTAATAAGAAATAAAATGGAACAGCACAGCATAGCTACTGCTGCTGTTCAGAATTTAAAATACGCGTAATTAACACTTCCCGTGCAAATACTTCTATGTCTTAAGCTGGTTTTTCTTTTTTCCCAAGTCTTGTGTCTTTTAATGTCTTCTCACACATTTTAAGGTTCTTTTATAAACAAAGTTGATACTAGGACCTCAAACTACAAGGCCTTCTGGCTCAGACACAGTGTCTAGTCTTCTGGTTCCCTATCAGTTACAGAAGATTGATGAGGTCCTGCCCTGATATTACAGCTTATTTGTGCACCTAAAAGCACTGGAGCTAAAGCTTTGGCAAAAGACACACTTCTTCAGGTTGCCAGGTTACGAGCTATGGATTCAGGCACCTAGACTTTAAGGCTATGTCCGTACTAGCAAATTGAAGAACATCCAGCAACACTCTGGTAGTGAGGCAAATTGGCATGGAACAGCTCACACTAACACTGCTCAACTACCTACTGTCCAAAACAGGGTCCCCACATCCGAGCTGCCTAGGAAAAGCAGAACTTAGTTTAGCCACAGACAGAGCCATACCTAGGAACCGCCTGGGAAAGAGTAATGTGCACAGGCTAGAGCCATGGTGCTCTGCACCATTTTAAGCACCTTAACCGTGTAGTCAACCAAGTGTCAAACCTGTCTTTAATCTGCTAGTAAAAATGAAATAGAGTCTGAGCCAGAATTCTTGCATCACTGGGCCCCAGTCTTTCTGGAAGAAACTTTGAGAACAACTTCTGGTCTAACATTTTAGCAGCCTACGTTCTTCTGCGTGGCCTTTCTAAATCTTCTTGCCTCTGTTTCTGAATCACAAAAATCACTGAAGAGCTGAGGCTAGAAGGGACCTCTGAAAACTGTCAAAGCACAGTCAGCAAGAACAGGTTGCTTTCAGACTGTACTCTGGCCTCTTCTGAGTATCTCCAACTACACAACTGTTCAGGGCAACACCTGTCAGTTTTCAACAACTTTCACACTGGAGCACCACTCTCAGCTCACCTTTTGTTTTACTCCAGTATGTCCCATTACTCTGCTCCAGATGTGTCCCACTACTCTGCTCCAGATGTGTCCCACCAGGCTTATCAGAAGGGAAAGACCACTTCCCTTGACTTGCTGGTAACATTCTTCATAGCTCAGCCCAAGAGGCTGATGGGTTGCTCCTCTCCAGAAGCAGTGCAACACATTTTCCTTTGCTGTATAATATAATACTAGAGCCAGTATCATGAGGCTAGGAAGACACTGGAACAGGTTGTCCAGAGAAGTTGTGGAAGCTCCATCGCTGGAAGTGTTCAAGGCCAGGTTGCGTGGGGCTCTGGGCAACCTGATCTAGTGGGAGGTGTCCGTACCCATGCAGTGGGGGGTGGAACTCAGATGATCTTTAAGGTCTCTTCCAACTCTAACCGTTCTATGATTCGATGATGTCTTGGGGAACACCACTAGTGACTGTTCACCGATCACTAGTGCCACTGATCACAATCTTCTGAGCCTGGAAATTCAGCCAGTTTTCAGGGCACCCCTGTGTCTCTTTACCTAGCTTATATTTCATCACTTTCTTTATGATGTTGTCATGGAACATTGCCAAAAGTCATGATGAAGTTGAGATAAACACACACAGCATCAAATTTGGATTAGAAGTCACCATACAAAACTATTCTTGCTTAGAGAATTAAAACCATTAACATCTAAATACTTTACATCAAGATTTCCAAGCTGATTCTGCGATTCCTTTTTCCCTAGGAGCCAGCTTTTCCAAGAACCAGGGAAGGTAATGTTTTCTCTTTCTTCACTCTCACTGACTGGCACGCTCCTATGGGAATGCTAGACAAATTCCTCTTTCTTCTTCAAGTTAAGAACAAACCAGTAATTCCCTTCTGTGTAATCCCTATTTCATTGTCCACTGAGGTTTTTCAAACACCCCAAATAATCCAGAACTCCATTTAACGAACAGAGTAATGACTCACTGTCACAGTTTCCATCTGCTTGTACAAATGGGTGGTCCGGTTTAATTTCACGGTGATGACACAAATGCATTTAGGAGCTAACAGCGCAGACTACTTACTCATATAAAATAAACAACAGCTAAAATACTGGATTCCAGTAACGATGATGTGCTTTTCAGAGACAGCTATAGATACCTGCTCTTCTATTCACAACTCGCAGACCTTCTGAGTTGCTGCCACCTTTGTTCTCCTGTGTCAGGATAAAAACTGACCTTTCTATGAGTGGTTTAAATGAGAAGGAAAAGAACACAAATTCAGTATTTGAACATTTACATTTTGTTATGGTTGGTAGTTTCTTGTCTCTGCTATGCCTTCATGGTGGATTTCCCCCCGAGAACTCTCACACACAAATCATGTCGCTTTTTCTCCCCAAAGCAAACAATTGCCAAGCAAGATAAATGAGGAACACAAACCGACAAATGCTCATCATCAAAGTAAAATCAGTAGTGGGATGAAGGTGAAATCTTTCCTGTGACCAGCACAGCAGCTAGCCAGGAAACACAACTAAAGATCTCTCAGTTCCTGTCCCTTCTTGTCCCTTTCTTCTGTTGTTGGCCTCTTCTCAAATCCCCAAATTCTCAAATCCTTAAATTCTGTTTACTGCTTCTTGGCTGACAGCACTGAGAAGGAAGCAACAAATAAACAAGGGCTCTGACATGCCAGAAAAAGGCTTCTGTTTCCAATAGCATTTCCTGCAGAAAGGGCCAGCAGCACAGCTAGGCATGTGTGCAATTCCCTCTGTGTGGTGTGGCATACAATGATAGCCCTGCATATGTCCCACCACAGGTTACTCCACCATCAGTCTGACAACAGATGGAGGCAGAAAGAGACATACCACCGAGGCACACTGAGCACTACTAGAGAGGAAGGCTCAACCATCTGCCTCCCACTACTTACATGACAATGCAAACTGCAGCTTAAAACACCCTTGTTGTGGAGGGCCTTAGCCCTCCACTCACACCCTGCACGGGGGAACACGACCTCTCCTTACACAGGAGGGCACCTGGGGCTGTACTAACAGGAACACAGCTAGACGATTGAGGGAAGCAATTATTTCCCTCTGCCTAGCACTCAGTATACATCTACAATAATGCACCCAGCACTGGACGTGTCAGTAAGGGGGAGCCAGGCTCTTCACAGTTGTTCCTTGTGGAAACACCGTGTGCATAAATCAAGAGATGTTCAGACTGGACGTAAGAAACACTTCCAACATGAGGATCCAAAGAGGCTACACGTGCTCCATCCTCATATGATTTCAAGACTTGACTGGTCTCAGCTGACTCTACTTTGAACAGGAACCCTTGAGGTCTTTTCAGACTGAATTACCATCGTGATCCTATGATAACTTACATTACTGTGAGGAAAGAGAGGCTGAGGAAGAGAAAGAGAAAGGAAAAGAAAAAGAGAGAGTGACCTTATCACTGTCTACAACTCCCTGAAAAGAGTTGTAGAGAGGTGAGTGTCCATCTCTTCTCACAAGTAACACGTCACAGGACAAGAGGGAATTGATTCGAGTTGTGCCGGGGAAAGTTTAGTTTAGACACTAGGAAGAACTTCCTCAGCGAAAAGGGTCATCAGGCATTGGAACAGGCTGCCCAGGGAGGTCATCAAATCACCATCCCTGGATGTTTTCAAAGTCATGTAGATGTGGAGCTTAAGGACATGGTTTAGCAGTGGGCTTGGCAGAGTTAGGTTAATGGTTGGACTCAAAAATCTTCAAGGTCCTTTCAAACTTAAAAAATTCTTTGACTCTGTGATTCAAATCACACTCGTAGGGCTCCGGGTAGATATATTTAAACAGGGGGGGCTCTTTATGTTTTGTGTAGTGGGATCCATGGCTACCAGAACTCTAGCTCCTTAGGAAAATTTGAATCTTATTTCCCTTTTGAACTAAGTGGAGAAAGTGCATCTGCTGGCACTGTACCCCAGTGTAATGGAAAAGGAAATTTCTATCACAAGGGGGAATGTACTAAGCCCGTGCCCTCATTAATGTCTTCCCCAAGTTTCATTAAAGACAGGCATGCAGCAACCAAGCTAAGCACAAAGTACAGGGTACAGAAAGTAGGAGGCAACAACACACCAGTCGTCCTGAGATTTCACTTGTGAGGTGCGCAGTGAGAATCTACCCATGTATTGTGGTTTGAAAATTATCAGAATTTTCAGACTTACAGGTTTGTGCTTTTATGAAGGAAAGAAAACACCCTGTTGCTTTAAGAGGCTTCTCTTCCCCGGAACTGTCCCA
>JAOXOE010000506.1:17884907-17905946 GCA_028565055.1 Phoeniculus purpureus | reverse complement strand
GGGATCTCAGAGATGATCATGCTCTTTTCTTCAACGGCTGCTCTCCAAGGACTCTGTTCTGTCTTTGAATCGAATCCACACATTCCTTAGTCCAGTTCCAGAATCCAGCTCCTGGGTCTGATTAGCACCTGCTGCTGAGTCCAGTCAGGGACATCCGCAGTGTCTGCTCAACATCAGTCATGACAGTGATATAATTGTGATCAGGAGGGTAGTGTTTGGTGATATTTGTGCACATATTTGTATATATTTCATTTGGTTACTATTATTATTTTTATTCAATCTGGCTTAGTTTTCTTTTCAAGTTCATAATTTTCTCTCCCTTGCTTCCTTTTTCTTTTCCTTTGGACAAATGACAGATGCATTCTATTAACCTATCACCCTTCAGGAAAGGAAAGAGGTTAATAGAGAGCATCTGCCATTTATTTAGTGGCTAGCCCAGCCTTAAACCTGACAAAGTGCTAAATACTCTCTTTTAAATATTCTCTTTAGAATATCCTTTTTAAAATAGACTTGAAGCAAGAAAGGACTAACTACCTCTGTACCCTGGACTTTAAGAGAGCAGACTTTGGCCTTTTTAGGGATCTTCTTTGTAGACTGCAGTTGGGATAATCCCAAGCATAAATACATGCTGGATGATGAAGTGATTGAAAGAATTCCTAAGGAGAACTTGGGAGTATTGGTAGATGAGAATTTTAATATGAGCCTCCAATGGATGAATGCAGTCCAGAAGTATCTTGGGCTGTATCAAAAGAAGCATGACCAGCAGGTCAAGATGATTCTCCCTCTCTGTTCTTGTGAGACCTCCCTTGGAGTACTGTGTCCAGTTCTGGAGCCTACATTACAAGAATGACATTGAACTGTAGAAATGAGTCCAGAGGAGGGCCGTGAGGATGGTCAGAGGATTAGATCACCTGTCCTATGAAGATAGGTTGAGGGAATTGGTACTGCTCATCTTGGAGAAGAGAAGACGCTGGGGAGATCTTATAGCAACCTTCCAAGACCCCAGAGTTGGCCTACAGTAAAGCTGGAGAGGGACTTTTTTTTTTCCTCGGGCAAACAGATAATAAAGGGGTGACTGGTGACAGCCAATAAGGCTTAACCAAGGACAAGTCCTGCCTGACCAACTTGGTGGCCTTTTATGATGGGATCACAGCCTCAATGGACAAAGGCAGAGCAACAGGTGTCATCTACGTGGATGTATACAAAGCATTTGACACTGTCCCACGTGACATTCTGATATCTAAACTGTAATGATACAGATTTGATGGATGGACAACTCATTGGATAAGTGTTCTGGTCAGTGGCTTAGTGTCCAAACAGAGAGGTTCGACAAGTGGTGTTCCTCAAGGGTCAGTACTCGGACCAATGCTTTTTAACATTTTTGTTGGCGACATGGACAGTGGAACTGAATGCACCCTCAGCCATTTTGCTGGCAACATCAAACTGTATATTGAAGTCAACACACCAGAGGGAAGGGATGCCATCCAGAGGGACCTTGACAGGCTTGAGCAGTGGGCTTGTGCAAATTGAATGAAGTTCAACAAGGGCAACAGCAAGGTTCTGCACTGTATTGACAGTCTGTTGAGGGAGGTGATTTTTCCCCTCTGCTCTGCACTCGTGAGACCCTGCTTGGGAGTACTGTGTCCAGTTCTGGACTCCCCAACATAAGAAAGGCATAAGAGCTCCTGGAATGTGTCCAGAGGAGAGTAACTAGAATGATCCGAGGGCTGGAGCACCTCCCCTCTGAGGACAGGCTGAGCAACTGGGGTTATTCAGCTTGGAGAGGAGGTGGCTCCGAGGTGACTTAGCAGCTTTCTGATTTGTGAAGGGTGCCTACAAGAAAGCTGGGGTAGGGTTTTTTATACAAGTATGCAGCAAGAGGACAAGGGGAAATGGTTACAAACTTGAAGAGGGAAGATTTGGGTTAGGGGGCCACATAGCCAGGATGGTACTGGAAGCAGCACCTGCCCCCTCTCAGGGGTGTGGAGGCTCTCTTCCCCATGGCTACAGGCAGTGTGGGCAACTGTGAAGCTGTAGCTTACCACTTCTGATGTCTTCAGGGAAAACAACTGGTTTGCAGTGTTGCTGGCTGCTGCTGCCGAGATGTGGGCAGAGACGGCACTGGCGGAGGCACCTGCAGCTAGCCACCACCAGGGCTCAGGTCAGGTCCGCACACTGCACCCAGCGGCACAGGCAGGTGGCGATGAGCAGCCACCTGCAGTGGCTGCAGTTGCAGTTGGTGCTTGCAGTTGGCGCACACCCCACGCTCAGGGGCACAGGGCAGGCAGGAACGGCAGCTCTCCATTCCTCTGCCCACACGGGCAGTGCTGCTCGGTCAGAGAAAAGAGGATGTCCTGGACATCTCCCCCCAGCTAAATACAGGGGCTTCCCCTGCCCGTGGCTGTGAGCTCACTCTTGAAGAGGAGGCTGGAACGCCAACAATGACAGGAGGGTATTCCATGCAGAGAAGCATAAACCCATGATTTCAAACCATGACAGGAGTTAACTTATTTTTAGTTACTGAGTATGAGGGGAAAAAAACTGTATAAGAGCAGCAATTATTTTTAAGCTCATATAATCTAAAATTGGACACACAGTTCACAATTACTATGAATCCAAATGTAGCTTTCCAAAATGCTGTAAGCGATAAATCGTTTTCCATAACTGTGCTAACTTGGAATGTATTTTTCAGGAAGCTGTGATGTAGCCATTCACAGAGCTTCTAAAGTGTTAAATTACAAATGCAAGCTAAATCTGTTGAATATGTATTTCTGTTATTTATCGTATTTTCTGGAAATTCTGAAAAATAGTAAGCCTGAAATTACTCTTTTGAACTCACTAGCTGATTAGCAGAACCCATTACTGGCTAAGCCCTACCTATCTGTTGTGTACAAGAACTGGAGCCTTATAAGTGAGTTACAATAAATTATACATAGTGTGACAATGTGATAATTAAGAGATATACATTCAAAAACCTACTTCTGTGCAACTGCAATGAATTAAATGCTCTTCAGACCTTAAGACCAATACCACATAACGATTATTCATCAATCTAACTTTGTAATACGCCTGGATGCCTTCCTGTGTGATGTACTCTAGGTGACCCTGCTCTGGCAGGGGGGTTGGACTAGATGATCTTTCAAGGTCCCTTCCAACCTCTATGATTCTATGATTTTATGATTCCTGGTCACCTGGGCAAGTAGATGTGATACTTCTACTTGTCCAACTTTACACCTGGGAGAGCAGATACTTTTACTGTACGTATGAATTTCCTCATAGGAGCAGTGCTTAGCACTATGACCAAAACTCTACGCAGTTGGAAATTATGAATGTAAATTATCTCATCTGAGCCAAAAAAAACCGTGTCTGTAGTCAGTATCTACTAGAAGCTGTCTCTGTAATGTAGAGTAGTCCAGAGATTGCTCCATGCTTAGAAACAGTCCCGATGTGAGCCTCTCTAAAACTATGAGACTCACACACGACTCATTTACGCTATTACGGTTCACAATGACTTGTATTTTACAACACAGTGAGAGGAAGCCTCTGAAGTCCCTGTTGGTTGGCGCTCTCGATGTTCAACACAGAAAACAGCCAGTGTGCCAACCAGAAGCAACTACAGGGCCGTCCTCTGTGCAGAAAATAACAGTCTGATGCCCACTTCTAATTACGGCTCTGAAGAAACGAATAACCCCAGCTGCTGCCACGTGGAACGTAACTGATTTGTATTTATCTTTATGAGAGAGTGTTTTACACTACGGACAAAACGCAAGGGATGTCCTAACGTTTGCTGGTGATCCTACGAAAACATCGCCTTTACTGCTTTCTAAGGGAAAATCTCTATCCCTGTGTGCAATGTGTGGACAGAGGGTCAAGCGTCAGGACAAGGGTCTATTGTCATGGCCACAGTTACAAGCACTCCATGCACCTCAGCACACTCCTAAACCACCTCCTCTCCCTTCTTGAACATTTTAATGGCACAAATTCAATGCTGATGCATCCACTTATTCCGAATGTTAATCGTTTGAAAATCAGAGCTCATACCACAAAAGCACATTTGATGAAAAGGTAATTTGCATGAACGATGCCAGAAGGTGCACACAAAGTGGTACTTCATATGCCAGGACAAAATCACACAGTCTCTGCAAAATGGATTTCATCAATTATCTGCACAAAACCAGATTGTAACAGGACGATTCCTCTCTGCAGTGAAATGCACTGAAATGGCAGCACAACTTTTGTGTAAGGAGTTTAATGCGCTTCCAGTATAACCTCACATGCACAATCTTTGGCCATGAAAACACTTACACTTTTACCATTTATGTTCTTCATTATAGCTAGCACAAAAAAATGAGTGCAAGGAGCGACTGTGTAAGCAGGAACACTGGCAAGCACTTTTTAAAGTTCCATTTTTACCACGTGAAGGTATGGGAAAGCATTCGGTCGCTATTTCTGTTGTATTTTATCTCCCTGCGGTGCTTTGGCCCGGGCTGGGGGCCAGGCGCACACCAAAGCCACTCTATCACTCCCCGTTCTCGTAAGGACGGGGCAAACAAAGGAGTGGAACAGGAAGCTAGAGGGTGAAGACAACAATACTTTAACAAAGCAGAAGGAAAAGCCGCGTGCGGAAGCAAAGACAAGTAATAAATACTAATAACAAAGCAAAGACAAGTAATTCGCTGCTTTCCATCAGGAGAAGGTGTTTAGCTGCCATTCCAGGAACCGGGACTCTGACAGACGCAGTGGTTGCTCCAGAGGACAATCATCAGCAAACGTCCCCCCTGCCACTTCCTTCTTCCTCCTCAGTCTTATATCCGGGCTGACATCATGTGGTACAGAATAGACCTTTGGTCAGTTAGGGTTAACGGGCCTGGCTCATCTCTCAGCCCTCCTCAGCCGGGAACAAAAACAAAACCCTACCGCCTTGGAGCTGCGCGAGCACGGCTCAGCAGCAGCCGAAGCGCTGGAGTGCTATCACGCGCCTCCAGCTATCACCACCAACACAGCCTCCGTGAGAGATGTCCTGGGGAGGCTCCCCTCCATCCCAGCAAAATGCAGCACGCTCCCACGCTGCCATCATTCACGGCAAGGGGAGAAATACAGGTAACAGCAACCGAAAAAGCAAAGTGGCGTTTCGCAGGAAGCTGCCGGCCCTGCTTAGGTAAGAGAGGGTAAATGACGTCTATACAAGAAGACATCCTAGGAATATCCAGCCGATGTTCACAACTTCTTTGCTTCAACGATTAACCCCTCTCAGCCGGGGTGATACGGAAGGCAGTATTCCTTGAGCTAAGGAGTCCCACCAGTACAGAGTAAGGGAACAATTACAGGACAAAAGCCCATTACCCAGGACCTGAGGAAACAAGAGAACTTCGGGTATTTATATATTCTCCAAGTAGTTTTACAGCACTTACCCCTCCTTGCAGCACAATGTGTATGCTAACAACACACATCCACCGTACTTCCATGGACACTGCTCAGTGGAAAATGCCGTTTCTCCATGTGCACCGAAAGCCACAACCAAGTTACAGCAGGGCTGCTGCTACACGGGGAAGAACACTTCGAGTATCTGCTCATACGGTACAAGTCAATCACAGAGTCAAAAGAGACAAGGTGATCTAAAGACAAACGCGTAGAGTTGCCCACCACACTAAGGCTGACAAAAGCAATTACTTTGAACACCAGTTTTGTTCCTTCTCAGATGACGCCGGTTTCCTTAAAAAGGTCCTAGGAAGCTGTACTTCTTGGACACCACAGACACTGCTCACGTCTGCGCAAGCTTTCGTTCTCTGCCCTGCTTCTATGCTATCGGCTGGACTTCGAAAGAGAAAGTCATTTATCTGCTGGAAGATCCAAGCACAATGAATGTAGGAAGACCCAGTGAAGAGCACAGATTTCCACAGCTCTGCCTGGCCCTGTGGTCAGCAAGGACTATAAACAAATGAAAGCCGAGTGTAACCACTGGCAATCTGAAGTTGGACAGTGCAAAGACAAGATGCTCTAGGGATGTTTCAGATGCTCTAAGAAAATAATTACAATCCCTACTGATTCCAAAAGGAGTGACAGCAAGGCAAGATGAGTAAATTTAACTTCCTATACGTTGCAAGTCACGGTGAGCGCATGGAGGGAGAAGGTACACATGAAAAGCCAAAACAGGCGCAGGAATGGGATGGACAGAACTAGCCATGATGTGGTTCTAGCCTTCAGCAGCTGTAAGCCTCTTTCTCACACAGACAGACATTTGCTGCTTGCTTGCATCTCTCTGCATGGCACAAGGCTGCATTATGTATTCCAAAACCCTACACTGAATTCAAAGTATTGGGCCACGTTAAAAAACTTCAGTTTGAGGACAGGAAGCGGTCCGACGCAGAATGAGAAAGTGCAACTACAATGTGCAAAAAGTGAAACGGTCAAGTCCTTTCCAACACGTGTGAGAGAAAACATCTCCAGGCCCCCAAGCCAGCCAGCCTGATGCTTAGCTGAGCAGTACACAGCAGGGCTGCGTTTAAGGAAGCATGCCAGGTGGTATCTGACAACACTGAACGAGCCACGCCATCTCTAAACAAAGCCATACGCTGCATCCATCTGTTTTTAGGAGGCTACAGGTGTTTTAAACACAAAGCCACAAGACCTCGCCCTATCTCTGTCAGGACTGCTGCCTGCTACCAAGTCCCAGCTTTCCCAAAATCTTTTCCCCCTGAAAATACCTGCATGCGTACTAAAGCAATTTCTTTCTCATAGCTGGATGAACAGCTGTCACTCCAACAGCTGAACACTATTTTTACAATCCCAAGATCATGTCTGCTGTCCTACCTTGAACTCTAGCCATTTATTCTAAATGCACCTCAACACAGGGACACAACACTTGAATATCAGTCCCGATTCTGTGCGAGGTCTGCCCTAATGCTGCTGCAGGAGAAGCACAAAAGTAGAACGGATTTGACATCATTTGCACGATCTACCAGCAAACATCTCACCTCTACAGACTACCAGTAAAACTATTTCAAGTCTTTGACCAAGAACGAACCCCCAGAGACACTACTAAAAGCACCCACATTTGAGATACCCCTTTGGTAACAACTACATCTTGAAATCCGCCAACCACTAACCTCACTAACCACAGACAACAAACCCTCTTCCAACACTCATGTGAGCCAGCTTCAAGGAAAGAGGGATTGACACCCATTTCTGGTTTATCCCAAAAGTGCTGTCACTTCTAAAAGCCTAAATCCCAAACATGAAACAGGAGCTTACTGGTTTCAAATACAAATTCAACATGTAAAACACTAAGACAAATTGGAAAGGATTGGATTAGAAACCTCATTCCACTAGCTTGAAGTAAGATTACATTGGCAGAGATTTTCTTGGCTGTAGCTAAAACTACGTGTTTTCTTAAATTATTTAATACTTCTTAGCTTGACACTTTATTTTAAAATCTTTATTATTTTTAACCGTTAGCCATTTGCAATGGACTCTTTTGCCTTTCTATGTCCTTTGTATTTAGCTGGTAACTCACACCCGGCATCACAGAATCACACAGAATCACACAGAATCACAGAACAATAGGGATTGGAAGGGACCTTGAAAGATCATTTTCTTCCCAACTATTATAGAAATATTTTAGATTTTGTATTTTTGTTAAAACATTTTTGCATGCAAGTAAAATCACTGCTTGTACATTAAGAAAGAATTTCAGAGTCTCTACTACTGCCTCAGACCAAAGGTACATCCGGCCAGGTGTTCTTTATCGAAGAATGGCCACAAGTATTACTAGGAATCAGAAGGGGAAGAACAAACACACATGATACTTTCCCACTTACACACTCCCCGACTCCCAACCGTTCTCAGTCTGGTGTATTTCCTGAGCCTCGTGTGGGTCGTCTCATTCCACAGCAGATTCCTCTAAAAGAAAGAAAAACAACCCCTAAACACATTATTCATACTACGGGTGAAAAAGGAATTTCCACAGAAGTATAATCAGGTCCTGTTGCTTCCTTTTAAGCACTGGGACAGCATCTTCACAGAAGCAGCTCCTGACTCTCACGGTTAGTTCACACACCTTTGTTTTATAAACATAAGCTATACGCTCATACTCACTTTTACCCTATTTCCCTTTTTATGCTCAGTCACTCACCTTTACTTTTCTTCATGAAAAGAAACTTTTCATGATTTTTCATAGTTTACTCCCTTCCTCCTTTGAACAGCCAACAGTTGTCACAAACTCGCATCGGTCTTCATCCCCTCTGTCAGCCCTTGAAGAATGCAGCTCATTGATCAGACTGATTCTGTGCACCACAAATTGTGTTTCCTATTTATATCACATTATCTGGCTACAGCTGCACTACACTTAACAGGGCTTTTAAGGGTTCAAGCACAGTACTGCTGAGAGTTACGGTCTGCTCACGTGTAAGTACTTTAATCAGATTGCAGCCAAATAATTGCTAATACTTAAGTTGCCAGTTAGTTATTCTCAAGCAGATGAAAAACTGATATCGAGTCACTCATATTGACTAAGAGACTTCTTCAAGAAGCTGTTACATGTATAAGATGTCTGAGCATAAGTTAAAGTTCATTACTAAAATCCGCTTTAAAAAGTTATGTAGCTTTCAATTATCCAAAAAGCTTCTTAATTCATTCTTCTTTCACTCTTTGTGCTGGCCAGAAAGCCCACGAGAAGCTACTCTGTACAGTTCTTGATAACACTTCTGCAAAGTGTAAGACACTTTTGCACCTCTTCCACGAGGGCTCGTCCACTTGGAATTACCATGCTTCCTTTAAGAAGGAAACAGAACAAAGTGCCGGGAGGAAGCAGGCAGGTAGTCACTGTGCGACACTGGTGGCTGAGTCTTTGCTCGCGCATCCTTTCTGCACAGAATCACACACGCCCGGTTTAACGACGCGAGCGGCTTACATAACGGTGACTTCTGTGCGCCGATGTTGCCGCGAGCGTCTATTCTAGCCACAAACGAGCAACAGCATCGCTCTTCAAAAACACACCACAGACTTTTTCGCCACTTAGAAATCTCTCCCACTACCAGTGCCTCTATTCTTAAAGCACGTTTTCAAAGTGAAGCCTAAGCCTGTGGGAAGAAATCTCATTTCTGCTCTGCAGTGCAAAGTTCATCTCTGACGTTGCACTCCTCAAACACGTACGGCCTACTTACACATTGCAGGATCAAAAAGGCCTTGCTAGAATTAAATTATTAGTTAAGACCTTTTTAATTATTTTTTTCAAGACCCAACAGCTTGTCACCACATTGGCTATTAGCACTTTTATCGGTAGCATTGATTTTATGTTTATTAAGGCTACTTTTAACACTCTGTCAAACAGGTTCTCACAAAGCAGTGGAGCAGAGCATTGTCATCACTGTCACTATCTCACACAGAACTTCCATAATAAAATTCTAGCAAAATTTACTAAATCCTAAAATCCAGGAAACAAAAAAAAAGCCCCAACCTGGACATTTGGAAAGCCCTGATTTGCTTTTACTGACTTAACCAGTATTCCTAGCCAACCTGCCAAAGCTACGGATGCCTGAGGGGGAAGTGTGGAAGGCGTCTGTGTGAGAAAGCACAGACAGAGCAGAGATGCTGGCCTGGCAAAACGCTGTATAAAAACAAGACTGTCAGGATACCAAGAAGAAAACCAGTTCTGAAGAGCAAGGAATCTTTACAAAGCGTCATTTCAATGAGCAATGACCCCCTCACCTTGCGTAGAGATAAAAAACTAACGCAAACAAGGAAACATGGGAAAACCCCCACTATACTACAGTCACCTGCAGTTAACTGTAATTAAAGCAAAGAGAAAACAGAACTACTTTTTAATTTAACAACTAATCTAAAGAAGGATCGCATTAACCAAATTAAAACAAACATTTTGGATGCATATGGCGACGTTAAGAGTAAACATTGCCGAAAAAGATTGAATAGCTTTTAGTTTAGTGTGTTTAACACCAGTGCCGTCACGAAACCACAGGCAAAGCATACTTGGGAATTCCTCCCAACGCACAGCGAAGCATTACCTTGTTCACCTAGAGTTTAGCCCCCACTGTTTGCACTCAGAAAGCTATTAGCGACAGGCAAATGGCCAAGGTCATTCCGATCAGTGCTGACATAAATAAACCTCGCTTGGCAATAAAAATGTCTCCTTGTAGACACACAAGGGCTGTGTGATCGCATTTGAATAAAATCAGTCACGCTTCCTGCCATACAAATTGATACCACTTCTGTATCACACAAACGCAAGAGTCCTCGCACGTCAGTCCAAGCAAACTTCTCCAAAAGCTGAAAATCTTAGCAATATTCTACAGCTCATTTCAGGAAGACTGTCCTAGATCGCACTAAAGCACTAAGCGCGCACACGTACACAGGCTTCGGCTACTGTTGGTTCACTGAAACATTATGAGACGTGACCCTAAACAAACAGTTTGCCAAAGGAACACACCTCACGAAGCAATGCAAACACAGTTTAGCAATGAAGCACACAAGATCAAAAGGAGTAGCGAGACGACCCCTCATTCTCAGGCTTGCACACAAGCGAACGGATTTCCGTGACGCAACCACCTGCTGCCATGGCATTTGAGGATGGCCACCAGATCTACCAAGAAGTACCCTGACGACTAAGTCTTTAGAACAAGTATGAAGACTTATTGCTTCAGTAAACCGACGTGAGAATGCAGCTGTGCTTCTGTATTCCGTGGCATTTTTGTAATAAAAATTAAGAGATAACATGAGTCTAATCCCAGTCTGAGAAACACACTCCACTGAGATGCTACCCCAGACTCTCAGGAAAATGCCTCTGATCACTGAGCTGGCCGAGGGATGTCCCGGGAGAAGAGGGAGGGCAGAATCAGTCCACTTCATTGGCAAAACTGGCCAAAGATGTCTGTAATTCAGGTCTTGCCTGGAAGTTACCCCATCTGCCTCCAGAGAAGAAAACCACCTACAACCTACCCATTGTTTGGACAGATGTGACAGGATGAGAACTTCCTGTGAGGGGAAATTAGTTGTAACCACCCAGACTTCTTGTCTTACGCTGGGCATCAGCAGAATAGGAAACACAGAGAAGCTCAGCTTCAGTTTTCTTGGTGGAGCTGGAGACAGACAAAGGGAAGACTCCAGTCTGGTAGAAAAGCCAAATATCAGATCTCAGAACTAAAAGATACGAGAGGCTGGGAGGTCTTGCACACGTTAAACCTGGAGTCTTCTTGGTTTGCACACACAAATGCAGCATGTAAGTTACAGCTGACGTTTCAAACCCAAGTCTCTGCCTACTGGCCGTTCTGTTTATGAACTCATAACAATTTACACATTTATCCAGTAGGACTTAAAAGGATGACCAGCACACTAAAATTTGAGAGCTTTCACGTGACTCCCATAAAACTCTATGTGAAATTTGTACGAGACATCACATACACAGGTGCGAGCTTTCCAGGCAGTACAGAGATTCGCATTTGAATTCTGCTTTGGCTCAAAGCAGCTATTGTTCTAGTGTTAATTGTTCTGACTTCTCTGTCTCCTCTCTCCTACCTCCTCCAACTTCTTATGGAAAGCAGATCTGTAAAGTGAACCTCTTCCAAGAACAGAGATACACAGGCAGCACAGAGACATAGCAACCTACACCTGAAGTGAGTGCCCCACACAGCACACTCCCACATGTCCTGTTATCAATAGTTTGGAAAGGTCCCACACTGCACCAAAGGCATTTGTGACCTTTCAGCACCTTCCAAAGCAGAACGTATCTGGGGAAGCTGTTACTGCAGCAGGCCAAATGCAAGAATGACATCCACATCTACAGTTCATATGGCCATCAGCACCACTACTGATAATGAGAAAAATATTAACAAGTACCTTCAGTTTTACACTGTGCCACTTACCACAGGAAGTGCAAGCACCTGAACTTTACAAACAGCTGTATGAAACCAACACAATAGGAATTTCTCAAAGCCTGTATTCCCACCTGAACTCTTTTCCTCAGGGGCTTTTTTTTAATGTCAAAGAGTAATAAAAAATAGGGCTCCTTTAACTTACTTTACCCTTGCACTGTGGGCAAGGAGACAATACTGTTGAACTCCCTTAGGTCTTTTTGGCACAAACATCTCTGAATCAAAAACAAAAACAAGAATAAACCAATCAAAGTGAGCCAACACAGAGATGAACTTTCCCTTTTATGATTCTGAACACTTACTTTCCTATTTCAGCATATCTGTACTCCAACCACAAGGAGCTGAGCTCCCCAACAAGTACTACACGAATCTTACAGCATGCATAAATTCCAGAAATTTGGACCAGATGTAGGGAAATCAAACTGGAATGGCCTGGCTAAATATTCTTCATCCTAAAATAGAGTATCATCTGAATATCACCTTCACCTAAAAATGTTGTGATAGGTCACATCAGGAGAATTACTTCTGGCTGAATAATGCTTCACATCTGGGAAATCTACAGAACTGCTCTGCAAGCATCATTTGCCACTGACCAAGGTGAGATTTTTCACCCAAGAAGACCTCACAGACGTGTTCTAATGCAGCTCTGGAGTAAGCGATGTTTTGGTCAAAATAATACTCTAAACCTGTGAAAGAGGGGGTAGCCCTCAAGATATTTAAGATTTTGTAAGTCAGACAAACACCCTTAAATGTGTGTTGGAAACAGGCGGATGTACTGAAGATCTAGAGCACAGAGCAATACGCGTTCCCAAACTCCACAGCAAATCCTGGAATCTCCTGGAGTTCACTTCTTGCCCATTAACTGAACTCTGAGAATCACAGGTCTAACCTGCAAACAAAAACAAATTTTTTAGTTTTTCTTGAAAAAACTGTTTAAAAAGTTAAACCTGAGTGTGCAGAGACCCTGCAAAAGTTGTGAATTGATGGTTAACGCCTGTCAGCACGTTGTGGACTCTACGGCTATTGATATTTCATCTTCTGTCCACTGCCTCCTGAGGATTGCAGTGCTGACTGAAGCAGAACACGCTACAGTTCCATGTTTTATTTTCTTCTTAACCCCTTGCTGCGCTTGCTCTACCGATTTCCCTACCAGCAGTCAGTCGGGTTAACTCAGCATTTTTCCTGCTCTCTGTTACGAAGGCAGGCAACCAAGGGTGATAAGAAGAAGGGCAAGAAAGAGTGACAAGAAGAGACAGACTTCTCAGAAGGCTTTGCTGCATGAGCACGCTAAGATACAGCAATGGATGTAAGGCAAGAAAGAGGGCTTAAAACTGTCCATTTCCCTTGCAGAAGGCAAAGACATTTGTTCTGATTCAGTGGTGCTGGCTGAAAAATTGGTGGAAAGAGGGCTGCTAGAGCAAGGAATGAAAAGGTCGCTGTCTGAATGACCCATCAGTCACAGTGGTATTGAGCAGAGTGGAAAGACAGTGAAGACTGGAACCCACTAAAGCTACAGACTTTGATCGCAGAAATCACTTCCACTGAGCTTTCAGCTCCACCAGCCCATCTATAACTTTACATGGATAGTCTCATGCAAATGTCAAGCACTGTTACATGCCAACACCCCAGAACCACAACCTGGCAAGATGAGGCCACTGCATTTATGAGGCATCTTTCCTACCCCTGGAGGTATGCAGGTCTAAGAAAGGAAGCCCACACGGGAACTTCGGTTACCAAATCACAGCCTTGAGAACAAGTGCTAACAACAGCAAACGCAAGAGTGCCACTGAGTGTCGCAAAAGCCACGGGAAGACTATAGATGTGACAAGCGTTTCCACTCTGCAGCTAAAAAATCTTCACTTTTAGCCTAGTTGAGGACAATTTTGAGAAACACTGACCAAGAAAATTAAAAAGTAGTAAACATTTAGCAGTGTGATCAGGTTAAATTGATCTGAAGGAAACCCAAAAGTATATGACTAGTGCGTTGGCTTCCATTTCCAAAATAGTACAGAATGAAAGGTTAAGCAAAATGGATGAAAAGATCCGCTGAAAGGATCAGCCGATAAACTGGTTTTACAACAGCTTCAGAATTGCTTCCACACATCACAAAATTTTTTCTAGAAACTCCATCCAAAGTAAAGCAAAGCTCCTCAAAGAAACCTCTGCAGTCAGTTCAGAAGAATATTCTTCACTAGTTTTCAGTAAGGACGATGACATCATGAGGGGATGGGGTAACAATTCTGACCCAGGAATTGCAGATTCAGGAGATCGCCCGGTTGCACAGATAATTGAACGAGCTGTGCTGACAGCAGAATAGCGCTGAAAGGCTGCAAGATTCCCAAGAACTGCCTTAAGGGCCTGAGATCAATTTTATTTATAAGCTACTGCTGTAAAGAAGAATCTCCATGAGAACCTGATCAGGTCTGAGGTCTGGAATAACAAGATTTAACATACTGCTTAATACAAAAGTATGTTCTTCAGAGAACTCTGCTGCAGGTTGTAAGTTTGATAGTTGGGATGAGATGTACTTTCGTGATCCTGCTCTGGAAGCGGCGTTGGACTGGATGATCTTTCAAGGTCCCTTCCAATCCGTAATGTTCTGTTATTCTGTGAGTATTTGACTCAATCCCACTGTGACTGAACGCCACCAAATCAGCCCTGAAGAAAAGCACTTAGGAAACTGAAATAAATCAGGCAAGGCATATTTAAAATCTCCCTTTTAGCTCTCATCCCCTGTGCTCAAAATCATTGAGGTCCCATCAGAACAGGTAAAGGCAGAATTTTGTGAAATTGTGAGGCTCTTGCACAGACACATGAAAACTACTTAGTTGTTCAGCATCACTTCAAATCAGTCTGAACACGTCATGAAAGGAGAAGTGCCTTGAAAACAAAAAGACAGTACTTGCAGATGAAGACATTCACTGTGCAAATTGAATGAGGCTTTTAACATCCAGCAGGTGACGTTATGAAACAAACCTCAAAGTATTAAAAAAATGGGTGAAAGCCCTGACTAGATTAACACGAAGTTTGGCGTGGTTTTTGAGAACCCTGTATGGTACGCTTGTCCTTGAGAAAGTGGACTAGAGCTGATGACTCAAGACACCTCATGTTCTCAAGTCACCACTAACAACCAGAATCACAGAATCATAGAACCATTAGGGATTGGAAGAGACCTTGAAAGATCGTACCGTTCAGCTGTGCACTGTAAACAGTGCTCAGAGGCACCTGACACTATTACACTCACTTTGTAGGAAGACAAACAGAAGTGAAGTAGCTTGCCACAGGCAAGAACACCATCAGCAAAGTCAGGAACAAAGAGTAGACCTCCCAAATCCAGGTGTAACAAGCTGTATTGCCCCCAAACCACCAATCCTTGACCAATGCATTCAATCCTGTTTAAGACAAATTGCCTGACAATCAAGAAGCACTTAGATTAACACCCGGCTGGACACTGGAATCCAAAAACCTCAAAGCCTTCAAGGTCAGACTCAAAACACGCACGGCTAGATTTCCGTGAGGAAGGGCTGATGACCACTGAGGACCTCACTCTGTGCCCCTTACCACACAATGTTCCTAACCAGAGCGAGTCAAAGTGCTCACTCAGCAGGAAACACCTCCTGCAACCCTGCCTTCTGTCCAGGCAGTCCTTGCAAACCGCCCAGAAAGAGGACTGAGAGCAAATGGCCCTGTTTCGGTGCATCACACGTTTCAGAACAGAAAGTAAACACGGAGCTATCAAGACACACAGGTGAGTGTCTGTCAGATCCACAGGATATGTTTTAGCATTTAGCTTTACTACTGCAGCAAAGAGTTAGTGCCTCAGCTCTCACCCGTCTCACTTTATTTGGAGCTGGTGTCAGAAAAGGTCACATTGCAAAACAGAAACAGGTTGGTAACATGGAGTAGATTTTCTTGGATTGTCCAAGTTCCTCAGAGTGTTCTGGGCCATAGGAATGTTCTTCCTACAGACACAAGCCCGCCAGCTAACCCCTCGTTCCCAACTTAAACCTGTGGGATATTCCCATCTGTACACCTGGCACGTACTCACGCTGCTCTCAGACAGACACACACTCCCCCCACACACGGACTGTGTGCCTACCTTCTGCTGGTCCAGACTCAAAAGCAATGGCAAAAATCAGTCCACACATGTGTGCCACCACAAAACCTTCAGACCCAGCACGTCAGACGTGATCGTTCACAACACCCACTTTGTATCTAGTTAGTATTTTGAGGCTCTGCAAGTTGCATCCTGGCTCACAGGTTATGCATCAAGCTCCTCTGTCAGGGGTCTCTGACCAGGTGAGTTCTGCATATGGCAATAACCACCTAATCAATCCATGTCTCTCCCAGTCTTAATGGAGCACCTGCACATGCAGACATGAATCTTCCTCCTGACACCCTCCACAAATATAAATTACAAGCATAGAGCACACACCAGACATGTCTCAGTGACCTCATGACAGGGCAAACAGAGGTCATGCAACAATCTGATTTTCAGCATCCACTGTTTCCACCCTTCCACTTTCTGCATTTTGAAGCCTGCTAAGACATATCGCTCTCGGGTCTCAGAGGAATGGAATTCCAAGGCAACAACTGGTACCTAAGCAGGGTAACGTAAGCAAAGTTTCCATTAGCAAGTACTGCAGCACAACAGGAGCAGATCTCAAGAACAACACAGTTCTGAGGCCAGAAAACCCATGTTTCATAGCAGGGGGCAGTAGCTACGGTCTAGCTCTGCTACAATCCAATCAACTGGATATACTTTGGTCGTCAGAGTGAATCATTCAGTTTAATTTATGTTCCAAGACAGCCTTGCAATGCCAAGAAACATGTGGTAGAATAATCAGCAGATTTAGTTAAAAATCACTGAAGTACCAGAGGGGCCAAAACCATTTTACTCTTCACTAATATCTAGTCTATCAATGGCCATGCTAGAACACTTCCATGCACATAAGGAGTGTCTGTCATGTCCCAGTTAACTTTGCACCTCAGAGACCACTTCAAAAATTTGCCATCCAAGGCTCAGAAATGCTTTCTTGTTTGTGACTGGAACAACTGAGCAAACTGGATGTACGTAAATCCATGGGCCCTGATGGGATGCACCCACGAGTGCTAACGGAAGTCATTGCCAGGCCACTCTCCACCATCTTTGCTAAGTCATGGGGATCAGGAGAGGTGCCTGGGGACTAGAGGATAGCAAATGTCACTCTAATCTTCAAAAAGGATAAGAAGGAGGACCCAGGTAACCATAGACCAGTCAGCCTCACCTCCATCTCAGGAAAGGTGATGGAACAATTTATCCTTCACACTGTCTCTAGGCACATCAAGGACAAGAGGGTCATTAGGGACAGTTAGCATGGCTTCACCAAGGGGATGTCATGCTTGACCAATCTGATAGCCTTTTACGAGGGCATAACCAGGTGGATAGACAATGGCAAAGCAGTGGATGTGGTCATCTTGACTTCAGTAAGGCATTTGACACAATCTCACATAGCATCCTCGCAGCCAAACTGAGGCAGTGTGGACTGGATGATCAGGTAGCAAGGTAGATCGTGAACTGGTTGCAGGATAGAAGCCAGAGAGTGGTGGTCAGAGCAACAGAGTCTAGTTGGAGGCCTGTATCTAGTGGAATCCCCCATGGGTCAGTACTGGGACCAGTCCTATTCAATTTATTAATTAATGACTTGGATGAGGGATTAGAGAGGAGCACTGTCAGCAAGTTTACTGATGACACAAAGCTGGGTGGCGTCGCCGACACCCCAGCAGACTGTGCTGCCATTCAGCATGACCTGGACAGGCTGGAGAGCTGGGCAGAGAGAAATGTAATGAAATATTACAAAGACAGTGTACAGTCTTGCATCTGGGCAAGAACAACCCCAGGTACCAGTCCAGGTTGGGGACTGACCTGCTGGAGAGCAGTGTAGGAGAAAGAGTCCTGGGGGACCTGGTGGACAGCAGGATGACCATGAGCCAGCAAAGTCCCCTTGTGGCCAAGAAGGCCAACAGCATCCTGGGGTGGATCAGAATGGGGGTGTTTAGCAGATCGGGAGTGGTTCTTCTCCCCCTCTACTCTGCCATGGTGAGACGACATCTGGAAAATTTTGTCCAGTTCTGGGCCCCTCAGCTCCAGAAGGACACGGAGCTGCTGGTGGGTGTCCAGTGTAGAGCTACGAAGGTGATGAAGGAAGTAGAACACCTCCCTTATGAGACAAGGGAGCTGGGTCTTTTTAGCTTGGCGAAAAGGAGTCTAAGGGGTGACCTCATTAATATTTATAAGTATATGAGGGGTGGGTGTCAGGAGGATGGAGCCAGGCTCTTGTCGGTGTCATCTAGTGACAGTACAAGGGGCAATGGATGTAAGCTGGAATGTAGGAGGTTCCACATCAATCTGAGAAGGAACTTCTTCACACTGAGCGTGACAGAGCACTGGAACAGGCTGCCCAGGGGGGTTGTGGAGTCTCCTTCTCTAGAGATGTTTAAAACCTGCCTGGATGTGTTCCTGTGCGACTTGATCTGGATGATCCTGCTGTGGCAGGGGAACTGGACTGGATGATCTTTTGAGGTCTCTTCCAATCACTGATGTTCTGTGATTCTGTTTAGTAGTGGGCTTGGCAGAGTTATCTTAGTGGTTGGACTACATGATCTTAGAGGTCTTCTCCAACCTAAATGATTCTATGTCTAACTGAGGAAGCAATGGGTTCGTTTGTGACTGCTTGGTAGGGCAAAGCCACAGCTGGAAATGGTACAAGGTACTACACCCTTCGATGGCTTCACTGGTCTCATTGATTACACCACCATAGCTCTGTCACTGTTCAGTAATGCAAATTTAGGGAAAATACCTATGAAACAGAGTCTTCTCCTCGCTAAAACGTTTCCAGTTGTCTGCTATCAGTGTACCAGTGCCTTCCTGAGTCTGCCACCAGATTTGAGTCCAACAGTTAACATTTGCTGACAGATTTCACTTTCATAAGCTTGTCTGATCTGTCTTTTAATATAGTTTATACTTCTAGATGTCATCGTCCCCTAAACAAAGACAATGCCAAACAAGGGACCCCATTCCACACTGCTGCCTTTGCCCTGGTCACATCTGCAGCTCTCCTGTCACAGGCAAAAAAAACCCTTTGGCCACTTCCCTTGTGCTCACAACACCACAGCTAAAGGAAGCCCAGTGCACACCACAGCGGGTCTCCCTGCTAAGCAGGAGAGAAAATGTGAGACACTATGAATCAGAGGAGATGAGATGAGATGAGATGAGATGAGATGAGATGAGATGATGAGATGAGATGAGATGAGATGAGATGAGATGAGACGGAGGCACTTTCCCACATATTCTGAACTCTTCATTTCCCGTCAATGATGCCTTAGGGAGCAGCACTGCTGAGCAGCTTCAGCTCTGGAACAAAATGGTAGTAGACATCACCAATATCAACATAAAAGGTGACAAAGAGCCTTTATTCTCACTAGCTGATAAAGGGAAAGAGCACAATCCCTACTCACTATTGGTATGCTGAAGCACAGCCTCAAGACACTAAGATCACACCTTGATGCAGACTCTGGGTCTTGACACAGCTTCCCTGTAAGCCAATCCTCTCCTTTTTCCTCCAAAGACCACCTCTGCTGTGCCAAAACCCAGACCCACCACACCACCCTCCTCAGCTGCTGACCTCCTCACTATTCTGAAGACAGGGAACAGCTATCCTACAAAATCAGTAAACTCCAGCAACCTAAGTCACACCCTCTAAGGTGCATTTCTCCTCTTCAGGCTGGAAAAATGCTGGCGTTGCCCAACAGTGCAGGGATTCTCTTCACAGAATCATTTCCTAGCGAAGAAAGGGTGAAGCCAATTTACAGTAGTGGCACAGCAAGAATAAAACTTAGAAAATCAGCAAGAATAAAGCCTTGCCATTCAAAACAACCTCCACAGTAGCATTTTCCGCACGGCAGATCTTGCCAAAGTCCAGCATTTGGTCACTACAGGGACTGAGGTTCAAAGTCTCTCTGGTTGCAGACCGTGGCTTGCACAGAGAAATACTCAGTATCTGCCCCTTTATACCTCATGTTTCAGGGGTACTGAACAGGGTCACTAATTACTAATTGAGAAAAGACAGGAGAGGAAGAAGTTTACTCAAGGCAGAGCTGGAGGAAGAGAAGCAAACCTTCGGTTTTCCTTTAAAAGATGGTGGTTGCTAACAGCAAGACCATGTGTCTGTGAGCAAGAGAGTGAAGTACACAAACAATTCTCTTACCAAATCATTAACTGAAACACACTAAGATCATCAAGGCTAGAAAGCACTTCCAGTGACTCCAATCTGCTTTTTTTAGAAAAGTAAACTTATTCTCACAGGACTTTGTATTCACAAACATCATACACATCACATGTGAAGTTCTGGTACTCGCACTCTCGTGTTAGTACAATTTAAAAGTTTAATCACCACAATTACTACAGTGCTGGCTTTGTCACAACTGGAGTGTCTACTGGCGGGCTAAGGAAATCACAGGCACGTGTTAACATCCTGCTGTCAAGGTCGTTGCAGTCTGTGAGCATCACAGGAGTGAGCCATTCAAGTCCAGATTAAAGATGTTACAAGCTTTAGAAGATGCAGAGTATCTTGTTCTTCAGCAGGAGGTTTGCTGCCTAAGATGCTGCCCTAGCAACTAATGCACAGCACAGAAGCATCAGATAACCCAGAACTGAAAGCTGAAATGAAATATGGGCAAGGGACAACATCAGAAAACAAGCAAACTAGAAATTATCTTTTCCTGGAAGGCATCTTGAGGTTCTTCTCCCTCTCTACTCCGCCCTAGTGAGGCCACATCTAGAATACTGTGTCCAGTTCTGGGCTTCCCAGTTCAAGCAAGATAAGACTTCACTGAGAACGTTCAACGGAGGGCCACAAGGATGATTAGAGGACTGGAGCACTTGCCTTATAAAGAGAGATTGAGAGATCTGGGACTTTTTTTCAGCTTGGAGAGGAGAAAGTTACGAGGGGACTTAATCACTTTCTATAAATGCATGAAGACTTGCTAACATTCAAAGACTGCTTTCTTGAAGCACAAGAAATGACTATCCCAACAAGGAGTAAGTCAAGGAAGGGAGCCAAAAGACCTGCATGGCTAACCAGGGAACTACTAGGCAAACTGAAGAGGAAGAAGAAAG
>JAOXOE010000506.1:17861952-17884249 GCA_028565055.1 Phoeniculus purpureus | reverse complement strand
ATTGCAAAATGTTTTATTCTTCTTCAGCTCACCAACACTTCGCGTTTGCCAGCACATCAGTTTGGAGGTGTTCTTTCTTGTGCCTCACACTGTCACTTCAAGATGTTTCCCCCTTACTAGCATTGTGAAAAGCATACACCTAGCGCTACCTCCAAAATCTCCTAACTTACAGATATTTTACTACGTTGCTACTTCAATAGTTCAAAGCCTTTAGTTTTCCATTGGCAAACGGGGGCTGTAACCAACACAAAAAAACAATGCACCAACTCTCAACATGAGAACACCAAGAGAAATTACAACTGAGTGCCCGCTATCTTAGGAACTTTTTATTCAACCTAAAGTAGGAATATTTGACTTGCTATTCGACAGTCCTGTTCTTCCCATCTTTTCGTGTTTTCTTATTAAGTGATTCAAGCAACCTTGAAGCAATCATGGGCTAGGAGTAGCCCAACAGCTGTCTAGTTTGATGGAAAGTTTAGTGCAGACCCATTCACAGATCTGCAAGTCAGTTCCAAGAACATGAAAAAATGTTTATGAGCATAATTTAATCAATACTCCTCTACTTTATACATCAGCATATGTACACTTATCTCTCATTTCACGTTAATTATCAAGATTTAGCTAAACTGAATTTCTTTATCAAATATATGTAAGAAAAGGCTCTCAAAGAGATCAAGTATTACAGGTCACAGAATCATAGAGCATTAGGGGTTGGAAGGGACCTCCAAAGATCATCCAGTCCAATCCCCCTGCCACAGCAGGAGCACCCAGACCAAGTCGCACAGGAGCACATCCAGGCGGGTTTTAAATGTGTCGCTGATGTAACCTCTGCTCTGTAGTGGCACCATTAACTAACTCCAGAAATATTTAAGAAAGGGGCACGGCTGCAGATTCAACTGACTTGTAAGTACTCATTTTTAATTTTCCTTATCTCTCTGGTACACCAGTGTGTCAATAAGGAGCTGAAGTAAGTAAGACTGTGCACTTTTAACTTAACTCTGGCCGACACTCTGTGTGGCATATTTTAAACAGTACTATGCTTTTATTAGAGTTTTATTTAGAGTTTGGTCTGCTGAACTCTAAACTCAAGATCCACAGTGTAGGATTTTTGTAGGAAGAAATGTTCACAAATGCAGAAAACACCATTTTAATCTCTAAATACAGACTAAGATTATCCAATATATTTGTGAAGACCAAAACACGAGAAGTCACAAAGACTAACATCTGTTACTATTAAAAAAAAGAAAATCTTGACCGCGAGATTCGAAATCATGAAGACATCTGATAGCGTGCAATGGGATTGTAAATGATGCAATAAGTTAAACACAAAAACATCTTTATTGCAGAAAAAAAATACACATGGAAGCAAAACAAGGACTCTGCACACAAGTAAGAAAACCTATGAAACTGTATATGGAAGGTAAAAATGTTGCTTAAGATTCACTTGGCTCAACATCCTTAAAAACAAAGAGCATGGACACGTAGTCACTCTTTGAGATGTCATCCTGTGCGAAGGACAAAATTAAACTGCCCTCAGTTTCCTTTACATTTTCTTCTTATCTGGAAGGAGCAAACAGTGGCGGAAATAAAGCGATGAACAAAGTGATGCAGCAAATACCTACTTCCAACGGTGCTTCCCCCTCGAGCAAGTCTAAGTACCTTTATCAGTGTTTGTGACCCCGTTTCTTAAAAAACTGTTCTTTTTAAGGAAGAATTCAGACAAGAAAAAGTCTTGACACAAAGCTAGCAATGATCAGAAATTTTCCTTCAGAAATACTTTCCACAGGAAAACTGCAGTTTTACCAGAAAATACCCATTTCCTCTTGGAAAATCAAAAGCAGGGCTTGCTGCCTAGACTCCTCTCATCGATTTTATTTTCCAGTTGCCAAGAACAGGGAAATCAGTGAGACCTTTGTAGGCTGTAAGGCGGATGAAGTTACATGATGGGTACAGGAACTTCTCATGCTCTCTCTAGCTTACTGTGAGGGCTGCTAAGAAAAAAGAGATGTGGCAAAGGTGACCCTCAAGAAAGTTATCTAGAAACCAACACTACAATTTTATGGATAAAAATGAGGGAAAAACAAAACCAGCAAAGGCCACCCAATTATATGGGACTGTGAAACATTTTTCATTCTTAAACATTTTTCCCCCATAGTGTCATTATACTTTTTCTGGTCAAAATTTTGGGTGGATTTCCTTTTCTATGGGTATTTATTTCCATCCTTGTGCCAGTTCTACATAAAACACAAAACAGCAAATGTGGGGCATTACACCGAAGCCATCAGAGACGGTCTCGTAGTATTGCCCAGGTATCCTGAAGAGGGAATTGAGCATGAATCAACACAGCTGGTATGGGGAGAAAGTTCTCCACTGTCCTGGCCTGAGACCAAAGCACAGACAAAACTGTCAAGGTGTTGTATTCTCTGTTACATTAAGATCCTGTCAGTGCTGCCATGGTATAGCTGGAATCCTGCAGAGCAAGGTCCTTGCTCTGCTGAAATCAACAACAACTGCTGGCTCAGTTAAAGCCTGCAATAGTGATAGAGAGTGCCATGGCAGTCCGTTTGCTTTGGAGTCAGAGGAAGGCAGCTGTACCTGGGGAATAATTTCTTGTGAGAAAAAGGAAATGTCTCCTCCAAGTTTCTGAATCATGACTGTGACCTGCAATAATGTACAAACTTCACGAATTGGCTAGATCTAGGTAGGCTGAAAACTGCTTGTTCTGGGCAACAGCAGTGCAGTAGCACCATTTCAGAGTCAAATACCAAACCATGAGAGAGACCATTTGCTAAGGACATGACAGTGTAAGAAGACCACCTGGAAGGTTCATACCAGCCCCAGCAGTCCTGTAGCAGAGAGACTCAGTGGCTCTCTTCCTTCCACACTGTGAACCCCTTGTCCTGACACACCTGCTTGGCAAATAAGACCCCAGATCTTGCTAAGAACATGGCATCACAGAGTGAGAAAGCACATGCTTGATCCACCTAAAAAAGCCTTCAAGCCTGTCCTTCCATCCAAGTAGCAGGAAAGGGGAGTCAAAAGTGTAAACTTGCTCTAATGTGGACAGGGAGGAGGACACACACACACTTGTATTGTCCACAGTTCCCTTCTGAACTCAACCTACCGAAACAGGCTGCAGGTCTGTGCTCACAACAGTCTTTTGCAGGCAGGTAGGCGCAACGGCCTCTCCTTCCTTTGACATACCCGTGGCCTCCGCTTGCTAAAGTGATGATCAGAAAGTTCACAATAGCAGCCAGACAGTTGCAGCAGAAATCTCCTCTGCCATACCCTGACCCAGCTGAAATCTGAAATCCTTGTATTAGCTGCTTAGGTACTGCAGTAATAGGCACAGTATGGATCAGATTTGAATAAAGCAGAGATTTTCCTCTAGCAAATCCCCCAGGAGCTCTCTCAAAGTAGCATTAAATTCAAGTCCACTGCAGCAGTAACCACAAGCTGGAAAAATGTGTCGGCGTACCTTGAAGTGTTAGGGTGTATTATGGTTTGTAGTGCATGTACTCCTAGGGAGATAGCAGGAGTTCCACAGGGAAGGTTTCTGCCTAAACGCAACTCCTCCTCTCTGCCTATCCGTCCCTCTGTAACCGATGCACGACTGCAGAAAACCTTCAAGAAGCACCAGATTAGTGTGCCTGTTTCCCTTAGAAAGGTTTTTTTTAATCTAGAAAATGGTTTGATTTCTAGTCTGTTATCTGTCTTTTCTGCCACATCACTGATGTTAATTAACCTCATTTGCGTAAACTAATGTCAAATGTACTCATTTGGAATGAATCCAGGAGGAAGTCAGTGGCAAACTGGTCAACTGATTTGTATAAATCAAGCTAATGGTCTTTCAATGTTTTACACATTTAATTCCCAATTTAGTTGCACTGTAATTCTTCTAATCACTCACTTTACAATGCAACTTCACATTATTGCCTCTTTGGCTGCTGTGCAGGTTTTACCTCAGTGCACATTGCGTTCCATTTCCAACCACAAAAAATTAAAATACACTTTTTGTTATATTTGCTCAATACAGCCTCGTTTAGCATCACTTCAAAATAAAACATTTCTCCGTGCACTGTCCTGAGACTTCAGTGTTTCTTTTGTTTTCAATATTTTCCTTTGTTTGAAAAAGAGAAAAATCATTGCGCAAGCGGAGTTGCACACTGAGACACAGCCAATGAAATGAATTTAGGAGTGAGTTCACTTCACAGACCAGCTGCATTAAACTGTGTGTAGTTGACGTCTTTGAGAGAGGAGAATGGTAAAACAACAAGCAAGCTGAAATATTTGGTGGACACAAAGCCTGGACCATCTCCAAGTTGCAATTGTCTTGAGTAACAATGAAAATCTGTAACTTCACTCATGCGACACTCAGTTAACACTCACAGTTCCGCTGAGATCAATGGAAGTGAAGGGTCACCTGGCTACATTAATGGCATTATGTTTTTAAGGGCCTGGAGGCACCTGAACTGGAATCTACTATTACGGAATCACAGAATCATCGTGGCTGGAAAGGACCTCCAGGGTCATTGAGTCCAACCTTTATCCTATCACACTGGTTATTTATTTGCACGTCCTGCACTATGGCCAATGCACCTGATTTCATAGTTTTAGTTCTGTAAAATCTGCTCTAAATGGTAGCGTACAGACAACTAGAAATAATTTACTGCTGCCAGGAAGTGCCTTTGATGGTCATCGCGGGGTTTTTTCCCTTCAGCATAAAACATTTGATAAACCAAATACAACACACACACTGAAATGGTTGTTATATGAATTGCATCTACTCTGTAAACACACTGCAGTGTCAATGATCTCAATTATCTCTTACTGCACCAAGCAGGCAATCCAGGATCCATTCAAATACATTTGTAACCTAATACAATTAATCTAAAACTTATTTTTGTGGTTCTAGATCTACCTTGCTCTGAAGTTGTGTTAATTCTTTCGCAAATACACTGTCAATTGTAGCTGGCATCTGCTGATACAGAGAGTTGGAAAGGTCTTTCTTAGCAGCTCCTTTATACTTCACCTAGAGAGGAGAAAAAGGTGACATAAAATTAAGATTCATAATGCCATCTATTTTATAGCTCAGTAGAATGGAAAAAATTGGAAAAAATCTCATGCTGCTAGAAGCTTTGAAGCAAAACCCGAATTTTAATTAATTCTTTAAAAAATGTTGCTATTTCATAATAATAATAAATACCTTAAGTGGGTGTGTCTAATCTACTAAGGAACACAAAGCATCCCCTCATGAAACCCCATCACTTTGGGAAAAGTACAAAATAAGCTAAACAGGGCAGTTATTTTTCTATTGTTTTAAAATAATTTCCAAAACCAAAACTTATCTTTTTTTCTTTCCATTTTCCCAAGTTTTGCAACAGGAGCAAGTAGAGGCCAACAAAAATATTTTATTGATTAGTAAATAGTAGCAACTAGTTGTGACAGGAAAGGACTGGAACACTGATGCTACCAATGCACCTAATCTGTTCGTATTACAAACTCATTTTTAAATTGCTTTTTATTTATTCTACACTTCCCTCGTTGTTCAGTTCCTCACAAAAGGGTTTTACACGACACTCAGGAATAAAGGTTTAAAATTTGAGAGTCTCTTGCTTCAGATCTAAGTTTTTCAAATTCACAAAATAATAATGAAGGTTACTGCCGTGAAGGTAACCGCCGCTACCAAAGGTACCTGAAACGACGTGATCTGATGCCACTAATGCACAAGTCTGTGTGAGATGCAGCTGTTCATTAGAGACCAGTTCCCCTTATGTATTATATAGATTGGAGAGAGTGAGGGGGAGAGGGAGAGAGATCTGCAGCATTTGTTGCTGCTTCCCAAACCAGAGGGCTCCTTCTCATAGCAGCCAACTCGCTGCTAAGAACGTCAGTGTTCAAGTTCTGCAAAACCAGACTATGGGACACTAGAGGTCAGTAACTTCCAAGCCAAAGCATCCATCAGAGCACTGCTTTCAGGTAATGCTGCACTAAGCAGAGTGCTCAACACTGTGCTAACACAGCAGCTTTTCTTCCAAATCCAACTGAAGGTCTCAAAACATAGTCTATGTCACGCTTTTGCAGCCTGTAATAGTCTGTCCCTTAGAAAGTATAATTTCTTCACATTTACACCCTTTGGGACATGCTGCTTCCTCAGAATACAGTCAGACAACGACAAGAGAACGACTCGCCGGGTGCATTTATACTGAATGTGGTGCATACACAGCAACCTGACGTGTCTCCGGAACAGAACACAGACCGTGCAGAAAATGCACACGTTCAGATAGGCACATCGGGACGTTCTCTACCATCATTATAAAGGTAGCACTCAACAACAGAGCATCAAAAACTTCAGACGTCCAAGGGTCACAATAACAGGAATCACTCAAAACCAGACATGCCTTAACAAAAGCAAGTCTGACAGGCAAAAATTCTGCTGCTGTTCACACCCGTAGAAAATAATTAGAGATACAACCCCATGACATCCTCTACCTGGGACACAAAGAGCTGGTAGCAAACTCTACTCTGGTATTTTGGAAACTGCCATTCTTTCTTTGCCACTACAGTATCTGCCTGTATCTCTCCTGCTGTCTGAACTCTCTAAAGCAGGGAAAAATATGCACAGGTATAGTCTGCAAACTTCATCACTGCAGAGTAAGTAACAGCCTTTTTCTGTTCCTTGATCTATCCATCCATAAAATGGGATACCTAGGGCTGCCTAAGAATCTTGAAATCTAAGTCCTGCATATTTCCAAATTATTACCACTGACACACACACACAGTACTCATCAATGACTAAGTCACCTCAGCTTTAAATGTAATTGCTACTTGCAATGAGCCATCGTTCTCACGCTGAAACCCACCATGTTCAACAGAGGGAGTTTTTAGGAAGGATAGGAAGCAAAGAGAATTATTCAGTCTTACAAGCCTTACCTCGGAAAGAAAATCACCAAGACTTTTCACATGTTTTAGCTGTGGGGTGTCAGGTATGAACATGCACTTGCCTTTAGACTTCTTAAACTCTTCTTTATAGTGTATCTACAAAGAGGAGAAAGAAGTTTTGTTCTTTAAGAAAAAAAAGTAGAAAAATAAAACAATTACTATTTTTACTTTATTTCACTTACGGATACTAAGCAGCGTGACTTGCAAATACCGCAGGCTGGATCAAGCTAAGCCATAAAGGGAAACAACCGCTCCTCACACACAATAGCGGGGCTACGTAAATGTCACAGAAGTCTTTAAGCATAAAGATGAAAAAGAGATGATTTTTCTCTACCTCTACAGCATAACTGCAGCACTGTTGTAGATATCCTAGCATCTCTAAAGAAAGGAGAGTTCAACAATTGATCTCCTTGATCTCAAATACAAAATCGATACTCAAACTTCTACCACAGTCCTAGCAACAACAGAATCTACGTAACGCAACCAAACGCTCCGTTATGAACCCAAGAGTTAAACAAGTAACTTCAGGTGGCCACTGCCAAGATCACTGTGCATGAAGCACTCCGACACTCATGACAGGCAATTGACAACAGTATTTCATAGAATCTTAGAATCATTAGGGATTGGAAGGGACCTTGAAAGATCATGCAGTCCAATCCCCCTGCCACAGCAGGATCACCTAGACCAAGTCACACAGGAACACGTCCAGGTGGGTTTTAAACATCTCCAGAGAAGGAGCCTTTTTAAATTCAGGTTTATACACAAAGGAAACTATATTTGAAATAAAATACCATGACTTCATTTGCAAAACAATGCTTTTTTTTTAATTATATTTATAAAAAACAAAACAAAAAGGCCCAAAAGACCAAGGAAATAAAAAGAAAAAACAGGAAAAGATGCAACAACCAACCTTGTCCTTACTACGGGGCAAATCATGCAGGCAGGTGTAACAATCACATGAATGTTGATGAGGTCAGAGTTGCTGACTGCATTAGTGAGAGCACACGAAGGGTAACTGGTGAAGGTATAGGGACATATATTATGCAACAACCATGTAAAGAAAGGTGGTGAGTTATGATGAGATGGACTACATAAGTTTTAAACACACTTTACACGAGTAGCCTTAAGCCTTTTTAGTGACGTTTCTCTCTTTGTACATAGAACGGCTCAGTGCAAAGCAATTTGAATTATTTAGTACTGAGCTTTCATGGTTATTATCTGCTACCACTTCTCTAACCTCATTGTCACGTTCTGCACAAGGGCAGCTTGCATTTAGGCACTCTAGATTTGCTGACAAGCACTGACAGTAGCAATATCATCTACACCTGAGCATTACTGAAATATGCAGCCTTAATGTCTTCTTTCTCTGAATCTTTAATGGATGCCACAAGTTCTAGTCTATGCTGCTCCGCAGGGACTCAGAAAATTCACGAGAAGGATGGTAACTTACAGAAAATGTGCTTTCTGATGCAAGCTTTTTGGCTACTGCATAATCATAGCATCATGGAATGGTTTGGACTGGGTGAGACCCTTACAGATCATCTGCCACGGGCAGAGATACCTCTCACTAAATCAGGTTGCACAAATCTCCATCCGACTTGGTCTTGAACAGTTCTAGGAATGTGTCAATGGATTAGGTAGCACCAAATCAACCTCAAGCTAATGGCCATGTAGTCCCCACACAGGAAGCAACTTTGGTTACTATTGAGCTTATCCTTATTTGGACCACTAAAGGAACCTACATCTCATTATGGAATCATATTATCTGTCTTCGTGGACTGCCGTCTATCCTAAATAAATACTGGTGAACAACAGTAAATATTGGTGGACAATTACAGTGTGTCATGATTTTACTCAGAGACCCACATCTAAGCTGTGTATGATACTGTCGTCCTAGGTAATCAGAGAAACACGAACAAAGGGGACAGTTTTAGGATCAGGCACTCACTGTTCAACCTGCACACACGCACTTGGAAGCACATGTACACACACACTAACAGCTTAAAACCAAAGGCTTTGTAAAATCATGTGCATTCACAGTGATACACTGGAGAAGGGACATGGGCAGTCTACTGGTTAAGTTTGATGGCATTCCCAGTAGAAACTCTCATACAGCTGAGACTTTGGTAGAGGAGATGGAGAATTCCGTTGCTCACAACTTAGACACATCACCATGGATGACAATTGCATCCACTTTAATTACATAGAGAAAAAACAAATACATTCAAAAAAGTAAACACGGAAGTGTCTCTTACCTGGGGGAGGCAGGTAGATGACACAACATGACTACAATCACAGAAGCGTACATTGGTTTGGTTTGAAAGGGACTTCTAAAGAAACAAACTCATTCTGCTGTTGTCGTCATGCTTTCAAAATAACCAAAAGAAGAACAGGACTAATGCTCTCTCCTTACTCCTTCATTATTCAGGTTCATTTTAGTGTCTACAGAGGCCACCAAACGCACACAGGCACAAATGAGCCATTTAGACAGGACAGACAATTGTCAAACTCCAATCCAGCTCACTCCATTCTGCTACAGAAGTGTCTGTTGTCTGTATTGCTTGACATCAGAAAGATGATGAAATGGGACAAGTGTCATAAAATTGGGACATCTGCACTTTAAAAAGCTTGTTTGTTTTAAATGACAGAAGCGAGGGGCTTTAGAGGTTGGCTATGACTGAACACAACCAACGACTCTAAGGAACGGGCAGAGAAGCCAGTACCCCTCTTCAGCGTCTGCGGTTACAAATTCAAATGGCTGCAATACTGAAGAGGAAATTGTGCTTGTGAGTGACTTATCCTTCACCACAAAACAAGCTACTTAGGTTGACCGGCTTTGTTAAGCCTCGTGAAAAAAAATAGGGAAAATCTGCAAATTATGGCCTGGAGCCATCACTGCTCTTCTGCCACACTTCTGCAGTCCAACAGCTCACTAACAGCCTAGTTCTTAATAGCCCCCTCTTGACCCCTTCCTTCTCCCTAACCCATCACGAAACTGATCTGATCAGCAACAGAGGAATCCAGCGGAGGTGAACTCCTAGACAACCACCAAAGCAGTGAGCTTCAAACAGCATCTCTCAGTTAGTGGATGTTACAGGGCAAAGCCAATTTTATAAAACAAGGGCATCGACTTCTAGGCTAAAGCTTCCCAGGTCACCAAGAAAACTCATCTCACCCATGGCCTGTTCCACCAGCCACTCTCACAGGAGGAAACTGTGAGCTAAAGAAAAGGTTTGATGGCAACCACTCAACACAAGCGGCAGCCACCTTTCCTTTGTTTTCACAGGCACACGTTAATACACATTCAATACGACCTACTTGAAGTGCCAAGAAGTGAGGCTGACATACAGCTGACACAGTCTTCCAGTGAGAGACTGTCGATGTCCAGATCCGTGCCGAGGAAAACCCTCGCCTGACCTGCCTTCCCAGAGGCAAGCAACCTCACGAGAGAATCTGGAGTAAATGGCGACAGGTGGTCTGCGTCAGGAGGAAACTGCTGAAGCAGCAGCACGGTGTAAGAGACGGGCTGCTTGCACAGGCACCCTGAGAAGAACCATCCTGCCTATCTGAACAGGTTTCTTCCTCTCTGTGGACAGACTGCTGCCAGCAATGGCCTTCATCTGGTGGACCTTAAGTTTAACAGTCAATTTAGATGGGTTTTCCTTTTATCACAGACTTTCTCATTACCTATGGGTTTTCCTTCTGGTCTGAGGTACTCTGCTTTGCCTCTATGGTCACTATTATATGAGTTGTTATATAAATTTATCTTTACAACATGCAAAATTCAATAGGGAACTGTGTTTTCTGCTTATGGCTGTGCTCCTTGAGCTGTGTTACAGCCTTGTCAAAGCAGTACTCCTGAAGCTGCTCTTAGTATCACCAATGGAACCAATTTAAAACTTAGAAAAGCCACACAGAGGTCCAAACCTTATCTAACTCTTAGATAAGGGAACTGAACTAGAAGGGAACTTTTTTCCACAAGGATTCCCTTTCCCACCCTGTGTTTCTTAAGTTATAGTGTCTCTTTAGAGCTGCAGTGGATCACAGATCCATGTAGCACAAGATACTGCCTCTGCGGCCACAGTAACCTAGAGAAAAGCACAAGAACACAGCAAGTGCGTAGCATTACTACAACACGGTGTTTTGCTCATCTACAGCAGTTTGGACCTTCTCTTGAGTTAGAGGCTGTCTCTAGAAAAGGTGGCTTCCAAGGAACAGCTCCACCCTGAATTAGGTGGTCACAGCCCAGTTAGTATGAGTGGAAAGGCAGTCTGCTTCTGCACTTGACTCTAGGTCTCTTTGATCCAGGCTTTGTAATAAGGAGACAAGCTAAAGCAAAGTTGGACTCTATACAAAGAAAGTTAAATGGCCGGTAGCGATGCTTTTGACTGTAGGGGAGAAGAATCAGGGTACCGTACCTTACCGAAATTCACCAGCAGCTTGAGAAGGCAGAATGTCTGCCTATCTATGAAAAAAATCAGCATGGTTTGGTCACTGATCATCTCCCTTGTACAGCAATTCCCTCCCTGCATGGAACAGTAATTCACATCACGCCACATAATCTGAACAGAGATGGAAATGCACAAAATGTAAGTAATAGAAGCAGACGGACAGCACAACTTCAACACAGAAGGGAAGAGACCTGGAAAGGAAGGTAATTCATAGAAATCCAGCACACCTGACCGTTTTCAAAACGTCTGTGGAATAATGCTGCATAAAATGGCAGGACATTAAATAAAATGGCTTTGGGGCAAAATGATCCAGGGGGTATCACAGCCAGAGAACAAAGGTCTGCCAACTTCAAACGAAAACAGGTATTTCGCCAAGAACTGGAGCACACAGACACTTCAAGACTTCCCTTACGTACAGTTGAAGGCTGACAGTTGTATGACGATGAAGGGCTGCCACCACAACACTTCTAAAAAATCATACGTCAGCCTGCAAAGAACGCGGAGCAAGTGTAACACAAGCACATTATCTCGGTCATGAGCGCTCCTGGCACTGTGCTCTGAAGCTGACAGCTTCACTGGCAGAAAAAGGACAATCACCCAGTCTTGTGGTCAGCAAGGACACAGGCTTCTGTCCCAAGGTCATTCTAGAGCCAAAGTGCTAGCTCCACTGTACATGTAAAATGTACAGGCACACACAAATCCACACAAACTCATGCAAAGGTTCATGTTGAAAGGAGTAAAGAATATAGAAAAACTCCTGAATGTTAATGGGTCAAAAATAAAGACGAGAATAATTACTCTTTGCCTCCACATTGGCCTCCACAGTGCAGTGTGCAGGGTGAAGAAAGTAAGACCCCGTCATGAAGGACTGGTCATAAGAAATTCCAATTGCAGCAAAAAATCTGGGAAACAAAATTCACTCTCCAGATATATAGAGATATAGATATATCTGTATGTGCATATTCCATTCAAGCCAACGAAGAAACACCTCCTGATTTCAGCAGAGGCTGAATAAGGCTCCAAAACTGGATGCCATCTTTAAACCCAGTCTCTTTGAAACTGAGCTGATCTGGACCGTTGCTTTAAAAGCATTTATGACACGTTACCATTATGCTTTATGTATCTCAAGTAAAATCTAACACACTTGCAGGCTAAATACCTCACAGGTTTTTGGCAAAATCCCACGTTCCTGAGCCATTGCATGTTCTAGAAACCTGGTTTGACTTAGTTATTCATCTTCACTCCCAAGCCTCTGCAGAAATCAGAGAAAATACACTCACTCCATGCATCAGTTCACTAGCAGCCGCAGCCAACACTATTCCTAATGGATACACGAATGAAGCCTTTTCAGTTAAAGAAAATCTTTCTTCATCACTTTTGAATGAGTTTTTGCCTTTAAGAACAGCAATGATGTTTAGAAATAACTTGCATGGAAGCAGTATTTATTGGGTCAGATAAGCACTCCAGGTCCATTCTCCTTTTGACCTTTACACGAGTTAAGCGTCACCTACTGTACAATATGCCATTCCTTTCCCAAAGAAAGCATGTAGACAGCCACGAGTAAAAACATTATTAATCTCTAATATTTTCTAATGTAGCTTGAGATCACAAAGGACCCATCTTGGTAGCATCTCTTAAGGATCTATCCAATTTTCAGTCCTCTTTCTGTGAAAACTAAAGTACTGCCAGATGGTGTATAAACAAAGAGGAAACTCTGACCTTGTCAAGTCACACTTGCAAGCCAGCACTGTAACAACCACACATCCTGTTTTTCTGAGTTACTCACTCTTTTCTGATAGGCAACCCCCTCATATTTTATACCCTAAGTGAGGATTCTGTATATTCTATTCTCAATATGCACCGACATACTCACTCACGTTGAACAGTAACATCCCAAATCAAAATACCAAATTACAACACAACTATGAACGAGACAAATTCTGGTCTCTTTAGAAGAACAATTTCTACAGCAAGTCACTTCCTCCTTAGAAACATCTCCTCTGCTGCCAGCCACCATCCTCACAAGACAAACATCACCGAATTCCCAGTCGTATGAAGGAACAGTTACTCTTCAGACACATCTTCCCAGAGAGACACGGAAATAAACTTCCACCAAGGTATGAGGCTGATGCTGTTACAGCGAAGCACGCTGATCTACTCCAGTTTCAAACGTCTTGGATCCAGTCTGTGATACTTGTATGTCCATTTCTGACTGACTGACAGCTTACAAAAATCTGTAGTGGCTGCGTTAAGAATTCCCTAGCTAAATCATTTTTTAAAGACCTTTTAGCATTTCGGTGGATTGCTCCTGAGTGTCAGTCAACACTAACATGCTAAGCAGTTTTAAACATCTCTCCACAGACCAACAGACAGGACTCAAAATGCATCTGTTCTATTCTCTCTCCTTACAGCTATGGATACTGGCACCCAAACACACACATTTCATAGGATTAACCAGAAAAAAAAAAATGCATTTCCTTGGTGATACCAGCCAACATTTTTTTTATGGGAGACACTCTCTGCATGAGACCCACTTTTTGGATCGTTCTCCTTCCTGGCTGTGTTTTTCTCTCATTTTGCATGCTTTTATATTAAGCCTTGGCACATGCTGCACTCTACAGATCTGAAAACATCCATCCTGCAAACAGAAATCCATTTGCAAAGAGTCATCGCCACTTACATCACTTATTATTTCACTGCATTTTCTGGCCAGTTCCATATTTCTGTCCTCAATAACAGGCTTGAGGAAGACCTGCACAAGAAAGGTAATAATTACAAATTCATTGTCCTAAAAGTGCAAGAATAGGAGGCAATAAGTAACTTTGAAAGCTGTTGGGGTTTAACTCACCCTTTCTTCTTCTTCTTCCCCCTCCTCATTTTCCTGTTCCTGGAGATCCTGCATGACGGATACTCGCATTTTAATTATTTAAAGAAAACGACAATGCAAACCCTAAAAAGGTTCAGCGCCGCAGGAAGCAGCTCAGCCCCCAGAGTATGCCTGGAATCAATGCTTCGTTTGTGTCCTCCACCGCACTTAACTCTACCCAAGGCTCCTTCCTTATTTAGGCAGCACTTGAAAGCCTTTATCAGAGAGCAATTCACTTTGAGTGAACCAAAAGGAATTGCAGATGGCCCTGCCAGCTATCAGCTGCAGCTGACCTAATGCTTTCTTACAGATAAAATACAATTAAATAACATGTCCCAGGCAACTGCTTTAAAAATTACTCTGAACACAATCAGAATACTGTAATGCAGTCAATTCATAACACAAGTAGTTTAGTAAAATTAACAGGCTTGAAAAGCAAACTTTAACCCTAGTGTTACAGGAAAGTAGCCCAGTTCTAAGACTCGAGGTTTCATCCACTCCAAAACCGGTTACCATGAAAGTTTATGCTGTTTTGTCAAACAATATGGATTTTGGTTTTATTTTTAAAAGCACAGCATTCTTAGTTGTCAGCAGATGTGGCTGTAGTATAGTTTTCAGGTAATACTTCTTTTTCACGAAGTACGTAAAGTTCCTTAGTTGCTTTGCATGTTCTGGCGGCTGACGGTTAAACCTGTGCACACAGATAAAAACATGAGCCCACACTTACAAGTAGACGTGGCTGTGCTATCACGCAAACATTAATGTCCCTTCACTGTTAAAAGCTGTCGTGGTCTGCAGTCGTAAAAGCAGCCTTTTTCAGCACATAGTCGCTGTCTCCAGCTGCAACACAGCTGACAGATACTCTTCTGCTGACTGAGGGAGTGTCACAGAGTTTGCTTCTCTAAAAGAAGCGAGGAGGCATTAAGGGACAAGTCGGAGTAACCAGCTTTTTAAATTATTTCTCCTTCCGAACAGTACCTTGTGCACTCCTCATTTTATAGAGGTCATGACTTTGAGCTTCATCTAACGAAGTAAGTCACCACCACCACAGCTATGGAATCAGGCACAGACATAAGGAATGTGAGCTCTTAAATAACACCGTTGAAGAATTTTAAGTACATGTGTTCAATCGTGTAGTTTGAGTTTATTCAAAAATGCAGACTTCACTTGGAAAAGGGGAGGCGAAACAGGGCACCTGACTTAGTCAATGTCTGAAAATTTGTGAAGTTCCTAAGAGCAAAGGCAAAAAGTGCTGCCAGACTGTAACAACGAAAAGACAGGATTCTAACGTCGGCAGCACGGAAAGCTTCAAGAATTCCCATTTCACTGTTTCAAATGCGAACTTCTGAAGTTCAGATTCGGATTGGCATTGCTGAAGTGCAGGTTGAAACCTACAGATAGATTTGTACGAGTGAGAAAAACCTTTAACTTACGCTGACTGGTTTTGGAGACGTTTCACTCTTGTCAAATCAAATGGGTTAGTCTTCTAAGGTGGGTGCTCACAGGAACGGGTCGTTTTTGAAGACTATGGCCACAGCAAATATATTCCTTAAAAAAAAAAAAAAGGCTCATGCATGATTTCAAGCGATACACAGAGACGGAGCAATTGGACTAGATGAACTTTTGAGGTCCCTTCCAATCCCTAATGTTCTGTGATTCTGTGACAGAGTAGCTACAAAAGTGCCAGACAGAAGTGTATCACCAAGGCTTCGTTTTTGGATTTTGCGTTAATACTGCAAATACTCCATTCTTCCAGCACAGTTTAGTTCCATTTTCTTCCTACCTTTGAGTACAATTAATACAGTGTCACGCAGCTGGTGGTCTCTTTTCAGTAAGCTCACAAGACACTTGTAAGTGCTGAGATTCAATTACCTCTAATTCCTAGAAATACCCACCTGTCACACTGGAAGTTCATCACAGCCCTGCACGAGAAAGTTCATCGTTATGCTATCAGCACCCCCAATCACGAACAGAAAGTGAGGGGTTCCAGCCCGCCAATTTTAACCTCCCAAGAACTGGAAACACCAATTACCATGAACAAAAGGAATTCAAGAGGCAGTTCTATTTTTCTAAAAAAACTTGCTCACACTCTTGTATCGCTGCGTTTACGAACAGTACTTTGAAACCTCCAAACATCTCATGGCTGTAGGCTAAGGTCTTCATTCAAGTGCAGTTATTTTATGTGAGGTGTTGGCAAAGCAGAGAGCGGCAATGGCATTTGTAAAGATCAATACGAAAGAGATGTCGGAATATTCATTTACGAATCCCAGAAAAACTAACAAATTCTCGATGCCTAGTAAACACACAAACACAGACATTTTGTGCAAACACACATTCATGGCATGTCATTTAGTCCAACTGGGTTGTGATGACAGGGCATTTAACATGTCTGTGTGCTAGATGCACACGTCTAGGCGCACTAGATTCGCTGACCTACCAGAACCAGTGTGCTACGCTAGCGTGACGGTGCCCGAGCTAATACACTCTACCCCGGGCAGTTACCTATCCTGAAAAATGAACCCATTCAGAAATCAGAGTATTTATCCAGGCACAAGATGGTGCCATGTGGGTGTAACCTAGCTGTGACCAGCAGCAACACATCGAAATAAACCAGTCTTTTCAGAAAAAACTGCATTCTACAGAAAACCTCCAAATGCACAGCTTCGTTTTTCTCGCGATATTCAGAATTGCCTACTGCATTTGCACAACAGTTTTTCAATCTTAGCAGATGGCATTTCCTACGTGAGACGCAGAGTTTCACCTTTCATTTTTTCTTTTTCCTGATTTTTCATTTGTGAGGAAATTGGGATAATGGGGAAATGTGATCCATCCACCCCTGCCAGCATTTCAGAAGCCTGAAAAACCCACTGCTCCTACAGCTCTCTTCACAAGCTGATGAATCAGGAGCGGAGACCAGAATCAGCTACACTTGATTGCACTGCAGCTGTTTAACCCACTGCTCCTGATACAGCTCTGGCATTTCCCCTCCTTGCCAAGTGTCACAAAAGCCCCTTCCCTCCTCCTCAAGCGTCCAACTAGGTGTGGGAGTCCATCAGAGGTAATAGTTCTACAGCACAGCAGCTGAGGCTCTTGAGTGCTCCCCACCTTCTCGCTGTCATGAGAACAATGAATAGTCAAGACATTTCATCCTACTACCTACAAAACCGAAGCTGGTACATTTGTAGTCAAGCAACCTGCACGCTAGCGCCCTGTGGCAGCTGGAGAGCAGCACACACCCAGGCTACCTGCCTTGTGGCTACAGAACATGGCTAGAAAATAAAATTACCAGCTGCCTGGGCTGCTGTGTCAGGTATCCAGAAAAGGAAGAACCACGTCCAGCAGAAGAGGGATACGAAAGAGGAGCTACTGGGACACAGTAGGTTCAATCTAACCAGGGACTCAGAAAGGCTGGACTGCTGGGCAGAGGCCAACAATCTGAGGCTTAACAAGACCGAGCGCTGGGTCCTACACTTTGATCACAACAACCGCCAGCAGTGCTACAGGCAAGAACTGCTCCACGAAAAAGGACCTGGAGGTGCTGATTGACAGCCAGCTGAACATGAGCCAGCAGTGTGCCCAGGAGGCCAAGAAGACCAGTGGTATCCTGGCCTGCATCAGAAATACTGTGGTCAGCTGGGCTAGAGAAAAGACCCCCTGTATTTGGCACTTGTGAGGCCTCGTCTCAAGTTTCGCGTTCAGTTTTGGGCACCTGAGGACAACAAAGACATGGAGATACTCCAGTATCCGGCTTTAGCACATCCAAAGCTAGTGAAAGGAGGACAGGTCTTAGGAGGAGTGGCTACAAGGACTGCTGGTCTCTTCTCCCAAGTCACTAACAATAGGACAAGGGAAAATGGCCTCCAGTTGTGCCAGGAGAGGCTTAGATTGGACATCAGGAAAAACTTCTTCACTGACAATGGTCAGGTATTGGAACAAGCTGCCCACGGAGGTAGTGACGTTGCCATCCCTTGAGAGGCTCAAAAAACTAGTAGGTCTGACACTTGGAAACACAGTTTAGTGGGCACAGTGGCACTGAGTTGACAGTTGGACTTCATGATCTTGGAGGTCTCTTCCAACCTTAATGATTCAAGAAAGACACAGAACTGCTGGAGAGAGTCCAGCACAAAGCCACAAAGATGATGAAGCAAGTGGAACATCTCCCTTGTGAGAAAAGACTGAGGAAGCTGGGTCTCTTTAGCTTGGAAAAAAGGAGACTCAGAGGTGACCTTATTAATGTTTATAAACATGCAAAGGGGAGGTGTCAGGAGGATGGAGCCAGACTCTGTTCAGTGGCATCCAATGATAGGACAAGGGGTTACAGGTGTAAGCTGGAGCATAGGAGGTTCCACGTAAATATGAGAAGGAACTTCTTCACAGCGAGGGGGACGGAGCACTGGAACAGGCTGCCCAGGGGGGTTGTGGATTCTCCTCTGGATACTCTGAAAACCCACCTGGATGTGCTCCTGTGTGATCTTCTCTAGGTCTACCTGCCCTAGCATAGGGCTTACACTAGATGACCTTCACATCTCCCTTCCAACCCCTACCATTCTGTCACTCAGCTTTTCTCTTAAGACTCCTCAAACGGAGAAAAGGTTTGAGAATAGATCAAAAGATTCCATTCACAATATTTTAACCCTTTTCAAACCTAAATCCTACAGAAGAAGGAGCCAGGACTAGAGAATAAGAATTCAGAAATTTTATCTCACTATAAATCATGTCTAAAATTATCAATAGATAATAGATAAAAACATCAATAGTTTTATTTTGCCTCAATAAATCCTGAAAACCTGAAGATGCTCCACTCTCCTTTCAATGACTACGCATTCACACACAGCTTACTGTAACCTGAAACAATAAGATGTGGTTGGCTTGTATACAGTTCCCTGCACACATGTTCTTAGTCATACAGGCTGGGAAAACACACACTTACCAGGAATTTTTCTTGAACCATTACTTCAAATCCAACTGCCTAAACTGACAGAATCTCCCAGAGCAGGAAGGGAAAACTGAACCTCTCCTATAAATCTGATTTCAGTCCTAACTACATACAGCAGCCTATAACCCTTGCTTACTTAATGAATGGATTTTTCTAGAAACTAAAACCACAGAGACTTATTTTACTTGTATTTGAGTTTTTTTCTTCTCCACATTTTGCATTTCTTTTGTTTTGATAGGCAGTGTAATGCCGTAATTTCAGCCACGCTCTCTCTGGAGGGAACGCGCCACACGCAGAGGACACCTTTAAAAAAAACTTCCGTAATTTACAGTTCTGGAACATGTCGTGTTTCTGCAGAAAACTCCCCAAAATAGAAAAGTTTAAACAAAAACAAGTTTTGTGAGTGCATTTGAAGTGACAGAAGTCACTTGTTTTTTTGATTAAAAATTTATTGGAGTAATTTAATTTTTCATCCAGACAAATTGTTTTAAGTCAGAAGGACTTACTTGATGGAGAAGGCATATTTTGAACTACCTTCAGATCCCAAAAGACAAAAAGAAAATCATAATTACATAAAGCATACAGTGCCCTTGTTTGTGCTCAAAATAACCAATTCTTAAATAGTTCTCATACCAGAGAAGCTTGTTTACCTTTTTTCCTACTTCTTGAGTTGTGCCCATCGTTGGATTCCAACAAGAAAACACATCACACATATTTCATTTCCAGGATTGTCATGGTCAGGCTTCCCTCTCCGTCTGTCCTTCTGTGCGTGACAGGTTAAGACAAGAGCCATGCTGTGAATTCAGCAGTATGCTCAAAGACAAAGCACTTCACATATTAAATGCACATTCAGAAAATACCCATAAACTTCAAGACAGAGTTGAAGACTGATGGATAGCTCGTTCTTTCTGAAAAGCTGCTGTGGCTAATAGTCTCCTTGAATAGAGTAAATATTATTTCTGAAATGCTTACAGCAGGGTACAAAGGATTTGGACATACAGCTGTTAGTAACTCTATATTGAAAAGAATCTCTTGGCAAAGAACCCGATACTAAGAGCTCTCTGGACAGCCTAATCCTGTAATTGAGTTCATGGTTGTAATTCAGGAGAACAACTTGGAAGTTCTTAAGCATTGGCTATAGCGTTGAAGAAAATACACTAAAAATACAATAGCTAGCAACAATAAGTCACAGGAATGTTCCAGCCTGACATAGACGCTGCTTAACAATGGCGCGTACACAAGTTTCCATGACAACAGTGACAAGATGGTAAAAACAGCTTCCATCCTCTCCTGAAAAATACACTTCTGCTTAAGAATACATTTCTGCCCCATCACTGATGAAGTGGCAAACAACTAATTTAGAAACGTCAACCGGCATTTTGCAGTGCATTTTTGTATTCGGAGAAATGCACGTCGTACATTTACAGTATTTAATTGAACATCTGAAGGAGATTAGAATTACCCGTGATCTGATTTTTTTAGTCTCATAAATCAACATACGTAAACTTTACCTTTTATTTTAGTCACTGTCTTCAATTCAGCTGCAAATTTCAAGATTTTATTTCCCACATGGAAATCTCCTTTGCATTGATGAAATAAAAGCTGATCTAGTGTTTCCCAAACAAACAGCGCAGACTTTAGCAGAAGATTGCCTTATTTTTAAATTGGCTTAATTCTGCTTCACCATTCGCAAAAAACTAAGCTAGTTCTTTTTATCAGTTACATAATTTGCCTTCACTTTAGAGTGTTTTAATTATTTTCTTAAAACAGCAGCGGACACTACTTCATAGTCCTTCCAGGGCCCCGGCTACCCCTGAAAACAAGCAATTCCGATTGCATACACGTGGAATTTAAATCTTAACACTGGTACTTCTGTGCAAGCACAATCCTCAACCCACAGAACACCACTGTGGTGTGTTTTAAATTATACCACTACAGGAAAAAATAATTCCTAGGAATGAATACCGGTAATTTAGCCCTACAGTGCTCTTCACGCAACACAGTACGTCTGAATTACCGCATTAGAAACACACTGAATTACAGTTCTGCAAATCAAGGCAGACTAACACCTATGCCACATGAAGCACCTTCTGAGGAAGGCAAAAGAAATAATACAGCAATGTTGTTTACATCAGAAATCAGCCAAACCAACTCTGGGCAGGAGTATTTGTTGCTGCTATTGACGTTAAAAAGCATGAAGTACTTCAGGCTCATATGGGTTAGGTAGATAATTTTAAGGCATTTTATAAGAGGGTTAGAGTCTTCAGTGTAACACAGATCAAGACAAATCCTCTACTTGTTGCCAGGCAATTGAGGATTGGGTTGGAGTCAGGCTTAACTAAGACCTACTCAGCCATGGATAGGTCCAATTTAGCCCAACCAAAACAATGCACTCCAAATCATGCTGCTACTCAACGATCACAGTTCGGCCAGAAGTTTAAGTGCAGCAGACTTGGGTAACAAGCTGTCTTAAGACTCCCTCAAACATCTGGCATTTTGTAGAGAATTCAGACCAGGACAAATGAACACAGAATTACTCCTTGCTGTGTACCCGAAGATATACGATCATCCCATAATTCTGCTTTACAAGATGGAAATAAAAGTACCATGGAGCACAGCAGCATCTCCACAGTAAGAAAGGAAGCCATGGTGAATCAAGATCGCTTTGCTCTCAGCCCTGCAGTTTTAATGTTGGTATCACAGAGCTTCTCGGCAGGATTTTTCCTGGCTCTTATTCTGTGATATTCCTATTCAGCCTTCCCCAGTATAAACTAACTCTTAACTTACACAGACGACTTACAACACTGATGGTAAGGTTTTCTTCTAGAACATTTTAGTGTCTGTTAAACAAACGTTAGTGTTAATATACCTTAAAAATAAGAAGAAAAAAGTGAGAGTGGAACAGAACATAGAGTAGTCTCACTATATATTAAATTAATTAACTATATATTAAATTAATTATAATCACAGTATCACAGTATCACAGTAATGCTAAGGTTGGAAAAGACCTTAAAGATCATCCAGGCCAACCTAAATCCAAATAAACCAAGTAAACCTAACATCTAGATCATGCCACTCAGCACCCCATCCAGCCTAACCTTG
>JAOXOE010000506.1:17850055-17861852 GCA_028565055.1 Phoeniculus purpureus | reverse complement strand
GAAAGGGACCTGGGGGTTCTGGTGGACAGCAGGATGACCATGAGCCAGCAATGTGCCCTTGTGGCCAAGAGGGCCAACAGTATCCTGGGGTGGATCAGAAGGGGAGTGCTTAGCAGATGGTCAGAAAAGTAACATCACAAACACAAAAATGGCCCTAAAGGAGACAGCATCAAAAATTCCAAACAAGCGAACAAAGTAGGTTCAGTGTTTTGCTTGCTTGGCAGTCATATTTCCACTTTTTTCCAAGTTTTGCCACGTATTTACCAGAAGAACTTGTTCAACATGTAGAAGAAACTTTAAAATTGCAAATTACAACTGCTGCCTCGTCTGTCATATCAGAAAATGCATTTAATATTTCTCACTCTTGGAACACAAATCCCTTCAAACATTTACTTATAAGTTTTTGCTATTTTTCATTATGCTGCAATTTGAAATGCCATCATTGAACACAAAACTATACCAGACTGCAGCTGTAAATCTAATGGAACTCTATAATCAAAACCCAGTGCAGCAGTATTTGAATGAGATGCATGATATGAAAATGTAGAATTTTCAGTAAACAAGATAGAAAAAAAAATGTACTACCATTTACTCATGTTAGAATAATTAACGTTAATAACACTTACTGAACTAATAATCTGTTGATTTTTCTTTACTCTTTCAATCTCTGGAGTCTCTTTTACAGCTGTGCCAGCTCCTACTTCCTTCTTATAAAACACCTTCATTTCCCCAAAAGAGAAAGTAATTATGAGACTGTTAGCAATGCAAGTACAAATTCTCATAAAAGGGCTGGGCAATTCTCCAGACTCTAAATTTGTCTGACTATAAGTCTTGCTAGGAAAGCAAATAGTTTAATTTTTCGTAAACCAGATGCGTTATCAATAACAATAATACCATTGTTTGTTTTCAACTGCACGCCAGTATTATCAACCTTTAGACTGACCTCAAACATCTCAAAGTATTGGTAATCATAATTGTAACTGTGGAAATAATAAAATTTAGATCATAACCTATGAATATTTACAAATGGAACTTTTTACTTCAGTAAACTCACTCGTTCCAATGTATTCAACCACGCATGTACATGCAAGATTTGCATTGTTGTTTTCATCCTCAGATTTTAAAGAACTCTGAGAAGTGAACAGACATTATTATTTCCACTTTAGCAAACTAGAAAATTTACGACAAAATAACCAGAACATCCAGAGCTACAATCCAAGCCATACAATTTTTTTTTATTTCTGGGCTCAACACAGACAGCTAGAGACTGAATCGAAAACCATAGTTCACTTCTGCAAAGACACACGTGCTATTTATGCAATTCTCCTATTTCAATTGTTTCGGTACGGACATGGCACAAAGCACATCAGTACAATCAATCATCCGAAGGGATGAAAGGGACTGCAAATAAGTGTTCCATGAATTCCAAATATGGCTGCAGTTTAAATAACCATGGAGCCCCAGTTCATGCTACAAAACTCCTGAAGAAGTTTTATTTCAATGTCAGTATTTGGTGCCCTGATGATATTACAGCATGCATTTCCAAGCTGGCAGTATAAAAAGAAGTTTGATCTCAGAGTTCATAAAGCAAATATTAGCAACTTCGTATATCTGCTTTCCTACACCAAGATTTAATTAACTATTTTTTTTCCTGTCAATAAACCTTAAACAACAAAACACCATTCATAATGCACTTCTCCTACTTCCTTGAAGACTCGTGCAACCTAGAGTGACCAGTACTGCCAAATATTCTAGACACCGAATTATTTGTGTCTGTAGCTCAAGTTTATACGTGCAGAAAACCTTAACAATCTAGAATTTTGTTTTACCATGTGAAAACAGAGTCAGTTTATGAGAAAGACCTTGAAAATTCTTCGGTTCCAACATGCCAGCACCAGGTAGAAAGATTTACATAGTGGACTGAACTAAAATACATTTTTCTTCTTGACCAAAGAGGGAATGGTAAAAAAATGTTGGATCTGGGAACTTTTCTATGAAAGATCCAACTATGCAGTAAATATCCTATTATAAATCACCTGCTAAATCAGCTAGTGAGCTAGAAGCAGCACTGATGCTATCTGCAGAGCTAGCTACATTTTTTTTGTCCCTGAAGGCAGGACAAGACACAAAATCCAAAAACCAGATTTTTTTTTATATTGGGCCTGATCCAAGCTGTCTAGAGAAGCAATATAGAGAAAGGAAAAACAATGGCTATAAAAGCCATTTAAAAGACACTGATAGCTATTAAAGTGCTTTCCTACATTTGGAGAACCCAGTTTAGAAACAGAAAAAGTAAGATAATAAAGCTGATACAAGTCACTACAAAGACAAAATACATTTATTTCATATAATCTCGTTTACTAACAGGAAGGATTATTGTTAGCCTCAGCACTGAAAGCACAGACTGGCCGACAGGGCTGCAAGGGATTCAGATGCATCAGAGGCTTTTCAAGGATTAATTAAGTAGTGGAAGGTTATTTTGTGCCTGGTATTCAGTGAGTCTATGCTGCTAGGTCTGCTGACCTATTTGAGGACACAATCAAAAGCTCTCAAAGGCTGGAGCGGGGAGGAAAGCTGACCAGTAGATGCTAGCTTGGATGCTCTCTCTTACAGACTTTCAGCCTAGAATGAGAATGAAGATGCCAGAGAGATGAGATATCATGCTAACCACCATCTAAAATGTGCAGCAGAGCACCATGCAAAACCAAGAAGCAACAGATTACAAGAAGTCTATTTTGGACCAGTGGTCATGTCAACACCTTGTGTTAGAAAGATGCTGCTTTTAACTGCTCTCATCTGGGGAACAGCTAAGGAGCTAAAAGGAGCGGGTAATAGCTGGAAGATGTTACAGGAGAGACCACTGCGTAAAGCAGCCTCAGAGTTGTTCTCTTTCCACAGGCTCTCACCCACCTAGCGAAACTGCAGTGATGTGGTATAGCTGCAGGTTAATGCCTCTGAGAGAAGCTAACTGACCTTCCACTTGTGCAAACTGGGAGAAATTTAGAATATACCCAAGTTGAAGAACAACATACCTGTCAGACAACACTAACATTCTTATTCTCTCAAAATTATTTGCTTTACTATTACTACATAGCCTGGCATAAAAAACCCCAGACACTAGCTTGACAGGCTTTGGTTCCAGAAGCTACATTGACTTCTCTTCTCTCTTATATTAGATGCAAAGCCAGAATTACAAACATCAGAATGAATTGTCCCCAAAAGGAAATAGAACTGAATGCATCCCAAACTGGGCAATTTTAGAGATCTAAGCTCATAATTTGTATTTAAAAAGATACAGGCATTATAACATGAGACATATATATTTGTGACACCTACCTCTTCTAATTTTATGGGTGAGTCTTGATGTTCTGCACACACGACGACACAAATGAAAAGTCTTATATGGATAACAACAAGCTTTAGATTTTCTTTTTAATAATGTTAATAAAGTACTTCCTAGGGCTTGATGGAACAAAAATATTCTTCATTTTAAAAATACCTGTGGCTTGGCAAGAGCTAGTGTAAGTGGCTTAGCAATTCCAACTAACACTGTTGCACCTAGAAAAGCTTTTGCCAGGAAAATTATGCAAATGATTCAAAAGCCATTTACTCATAAGTTCCTCATTTCATGCTGCGGCACAAGAGAGCCTGTTTAGACTGAAAAACATCTGAAAAGTTGCAAGCCAAGAGAAAAGCACCAGTACTCACTGAACTGATGTTCTTCTGAGTGCTTTTTATCCTCTCCATCTCCGGAGTGTCTAGGACAGTGGAATAGCTACAGAGCATCTTCTCTGCTTCATCTTTGTACATTTTCTGAAAAACAATTTTTAAATGTCTCTTTCCTATTTCTCTCAGAATACCCAAACTACAACAAAAGCTGCTTACTGCTGATGATCCTCAACACACCCTTGTACAGTATTATCGCAACCTCTCTCCTCCATGGTATTATCACCATCTGCGTGGGACACCTGACACTGCGTCCCACACTGAAAATATATATATTCATACATATTAAATATATCTATATATGCACATATATAAATAAATGGGCATATCTAAAATTACACATATTTGCATATCACTTTTCCCTTCACTGTCAGGATGGATGTCTTTCTCATTAGATAATGTAAAAATTACCTGCAAGTAGATGTAAACAATTATAAATCAATTTCCATGGCATGACAGGCCCAAACACAATGAAGAACCAGGAATATGAAAGCCCCGACAGAGCTAAGTAAGTATTTTAAGCCACGTAGGTCAAGCCTTTATTGTTACATGGAAGGAAAACATTCACCCTTTGGACCAAGCCTACCTGGCTTGCTATTTCTGAAGCCCTTTTAACGCGTTGTATTTCAGGAGTATATGGGCCAACTTGCATCCCTTTTCCAATAACTTTGGTCTCCAGATCCTTTCTATATTCTTTCTGAAGAAAAAAGAAAGGGAAAAAACCACAAACCGTAAGTCATGCCACAGTTAATTGCTCATGTTGTCTTCAAAACGATTCTGACAGCACTGGGCAGATTTTAATATAAATTGTTCCCTTTCTTTAATTTTTTTAATGTGCACTACTGATTCCTTTTAGCCCGACTAGGTCTGAGAGTTTATATTTTTAACACCTCGCCGTGTTTCACTTCCAAAGTCATCTTAAAGACACTCTTTCTGTACTCACCTGGCTTACAATTTCAGAAGCTTTTTTGGCTCGTTTTATGTCGGGAGTATCCCCGCACACTTCCATTCCCTTCCCTTTGATCTCATTCTCCAAGTCCTTCTGGTATTCTTTCTGAAAAGAACAGCATTAGAAATGCTCACGTGTCTGACAGCCAAATCCTTGAACCGTTCCTGCTTTAATACCTGCGATTCCGCTGAGCAGCACCCTTAAAACAACAAGTCTGATTCAATAGCGTCAGACTCTTAGGATCTATCTACACGACTGTAACGGGCGTAGCTGCTGACCTGTTAACAACTGCTCTAACACACTGCTCACTTCAGATCTACCTGTCTCTGCAGCTTTGGCTGTTACAGTCAGATACATCTAGGCGAGAATTTCTCCCTCAGCTGCGCTGTGGAAAACTGGAGTTGTAAGGCCTCTCTGACCCTGCTTATCGCTTGGCCCTTTTTCGCTGCAAGAAAAGAAGTAGCTATTTAGAGCTAAACAGCCTACAGAACACAGCCCCAGCCAGAAGTGGTTTGTGAGGAACAATCACAACCTGCAAATGATGCAAAGCTTTGTTAGCTCACCCTTACCCAGATTTTGCAGCTTTTACACTCTGTGCAATTCAACTGATTAAGCAGTAGGTGAATTCTGTGGTATTGATACTGCCTAGATTGACCCCACCTGGATGTACTCAGCGAAATGGAAAGCCTGCACCAGGTAGGGTACTGACCATGCTTGCAATTTCTGAAGCTTTCTTGGCTCGTCTGATTTCAGGAGTATCTGGACCAACTTGCATGCCCTTCCCCTTAATTTCAGTTTCCAGGTCTTTTCTGTATTGTTTCTGTAAGGATAAAACTTCATAGATTACGATTCACAATAGCCAGAGAGTTACAGGTGGATATTTGCACAAGCAATCCAATTTAAGACACAGAATCAATCAAAAATCTCAGTTGAAGAGTCACGGTCTTCAAAGTTATTTCATGGCTTTTCTTTCCAAGTTCATTAACAGTCAAATCTTTTTCCATTACAACATTACTTTTACTAGAAGAGCAAACAAGCACACTGAAAAATTACCCCAGTTTTAAACACTGCACCTACTGACCTCACTATCAATTTCCACTGGCCATTTAATTGACTGAAAATCTGAAATAATTGCCATAGGTTGTTTTGTTTATAAAACTTTCCTACATCGTTAAAGCAAAACAGAAGCAGCCTTAAATACTTAGATCATTCACTGAAGATTATGTTTTTTAAGAATGAAATGTTTTCAGTCAAGTATAACATAAAGAGGGAACCTTCCGTGACATCAATAGTCTGGACTAGCACAACATACCTCATTTAGTATCTGAGCTGCGTTTTTCACTCTAATCAAATCTGGTGTGTCTTCAAACACTGTCATTCCTTTTCCTTTCATTCCTTCTTCCAAGTCTTTTCTGTACTCTTTCTAAGGATTTTCAAAAAAAAAAAAGAGAGAGAGAATTCTCCATTTGATATTGTATGCAAGATCTTGAAAAGAAATGCATTTGTTTAATGTCTGAAGATCTCATTGAAATTCCTATGAAACATGATTCAGCTGAAGTACAGGCTACTTAAAATCGAATTGGAAATTATTAAATCAAAAGGGACAATGTTGAAAAAAGTTTAAAGGTTTTAATGTGAGCATGTGTTTTCCTGTGTTGCTCTTGAGAAACAGTCCTCTCCCACACTGGGCTAGCACACTGCTTGAGAGTCTCAGCTGCCTCTACAGACATTTTAAGTGCAGCAGCACTTGCTCTTACAGACCAATGTACACACAGTCCGCAGTATCTATCCCTGTTCCGCTAATGGCATCACGATCAGGATGGGTGCTCTGAGTACTATACTAGGACCTATTAAATGACGGCATGACAAAACATAACGTAGAAGCAATATTCCTACCGTACCACTTCAGTGCCCCTCAGACACTGCACTGATACGATCTATAACATTTAGCAAGTGCAGCCCCCAGAGTACTCAAATGTTCAGTATAAAATTTAAAGGCATGCAGACATTGGCTTCTTTTTTCTCTTCCCAGTTCCTAGATGTAAGCCTACTGAAATTCAACTCCTTTTAATGTTATGAGGACTTTTAATTGTTCTTCCCATTGCCCAGGTTTCCTATAAGCAACGAAACTAGAAAAAAATTGACAAAAAACTTTCGGAATGTCACTAGTACTCCTAATCACACATCAGATTTCACAAGCAGCAGCGTGCACCTTTCTATAAACTCTTTATTTAAAGAAAGGAAAGCAAGTATTTTTAAGGAAGCTTCTCTTTATCACCAGAAGCATGTCCTACAACAAGCAGGAAGCAACGTCCATTAATTTAGGTTTCTTAAATTCAGCTATCTCATCTGAAGGAGTAAGAGTGTAGTTCCAAAGTTTTTCTTGCTACAAAATGTGCAGAATTTTCTGCAGTGGGAAGGCAACAGAATAAACTCCAGGTTCTTCTCCTTGTTCCTCAGAAGCACAGAATTATTGAGGCTGGAAAAGACCTCTAAAATCATCAAGGCCAGCCTATGACCTAACATCGCCACAACCTAGACCATGGCACGAGGTATCACCTTCAGTCTTTTCTTAAATGCCTCCACCACCTCCCTGGGCAGCCCATTCCAATATCTGATCACCCCTTCAGTGAGAAAGGCTAATGTCCAACCTAACCTTCCCCTGGTGCAGCTTCAGGCTCTGCTCTCTCCTTATATCACTAGTTGCCTGGGAGAAGAGCCAACCCCTACCTGTCTACAACTTCCCTTCAGACAGTTACATGGTTATAGGTATGGTCTCCCCTGAGTCTCCTCCAGGCTAAAAATCCCAGCTCCCTCAGCCTCTCTTCAAAAGACTTTCCTTCTAGTCCCTTCATCAGCCTTGTTGCTCTCCTCTGGATGTGCTTCAGCACTTCAATCTCTTTCTTGAAGTGAGGAGCCCAGAACTGCCCCCAGTACTTGAGGTGAGGCCTCACCACTGCCCAGTACAGGGGGAGAATTACATCCCTAGTCCTGCTGGCCACACTATTCCTGATACAAGCCAGGATGCCATTGGCCTTCTGTGCCACCTGAGCACACTGCTGGTTCATGTTCAACCAGTTGTCAACCAGTCCTGCCAGGTGCCTCTCTGCCAGGCTGCTCTCCAGCCACTCATCTCCCAGTCTGTAGCTGCAGGGGGTTATTGTGGCCAAAATGTAGGACCCTGCACTTTGCCTTCATCTTGTTGGCCTCTGCCCATTGATCATCTCTCTGCAGCATCTTCCTCTCCTCCAGCACATTGCCACTCCTCCCCAACTCGATGTCGTCCGCGAATTTACGAATGGTAGATTCAGGTTGTGGGACTTGATGACCTTAAGAGTTTCTTCCAACCAAAATGATTCTGTGATTCTGTGACTATTGAAAACATAAAACGACATGTGGCAATTTTTATTCATGAAGTCACTTCTGCATTGGGCTATCAAGTTCTGTGTAAGTTGTTAAGCACTGGGTAGGCTGCAATGATGCTGCTCATTTGCTCATTTACAATTTATGAACAAAACAAATAAAAGAAATAAAAATCCCCAACCTCTTTCAGGAGATTAGTGACTTCTTTTATATGCAAGAACTCTGGGGTCTTGTCTAAATCCATGGAAGGTCTTCCCTTGATCCCTTCTTCAAAGTCTCTGCGATATATTTTCTGTTGAAGCATAACAACAATTTATGGTCCATGCACTCCGATTCCAAGCGCACTTCAAAAAGAACACTCTAAACAGACTCAGGGAAGAGCCATTTCGTAAATCTGTCTTCACGTTAACAAGCAAGTTTGTTACTCACTTCATTACACAGACTAACTATACAAGACACATAACTTAGACAAAAATACATAGGTATGTGTTGTCAGCAGGGGATCTGCGAAGCTCAAGACTTGCTGACAAAAACAGGCCCATAAACACCCGATGGTCTGAGCTCAGCATCCCAACCGGTGGAGGCCGGGTGGTCTGCTCCTATCCAAAGCGTGGTGACAAGGTCGGACCATCTGCGTTCACATGTGAAAGCCTGGAGAAGCTGAAGAACTCAGCGAGACATGCTTTACGCAGATTTCCAAGAAACACAGCCCAAAAGGCACCAGCTTCAGGAACTGCGGACAGAGCGAGTGGTGTTTTGACAACAGTCCCAGCCACACAGTTAACTGCAAGTAATGGAGCACAAACATTAACAAACGCATAACACACCTAATTTGGGAGGTGAACATGTGACATCAACAGAAGCAGGGACAGATCAACTGTCCTCACTCTCTGCCCCCAGAAGAGACACCAAGAAGTAAAGGTTTTATTTATAATTGTAATTTTTGCTTGCAGGAGCTATGGTTATCCAGCAGCCTGTGAGTTTGCCAACGGCCGTCTAAGGCAGTGCGTATATGCTGCTTGTAAATAAACTGTGACACCAGTGCGCTCAACTTTCTCCTCGTGAAAACAGGCTGCTCGCGCATCTGGCGTCAGGCTTATGGTCAGTAAAAGGCGTCGGTGAAGAAACAGTTTGCTTCACAAAGGACAGAGAGGGTGAGCAGCACACTACACAACGGCATTAGGCACGCACAAGCCGCTACCCAGAGGTCGAAAGATCCGTATTTTTGCAGAGCGAAAAACAGACTCAAACTGCAGCACGGGACACAAGAGTGTGACACTTCTTGTCAGAAAGATTGGTGGAGTGGTGGACTAGATATCATTTTTTAACAAAAAGTTAGAAAAGTACAGCCCGACATAGGGTAGCCAATGCTCTTCTTGAGCCTGCAAATGGCCCTTCCTCCTTGCTGAGCAAACTCCTGAACAGGCAGAAGCACATTTCAGTTGAGATATGGGGTCAGAATGGGCTTTGCAGCTTCACTCATTCCCACCTGAGAACCCTCCCTCATTAAAGTGGAGTTAAAGACAAAAGGTGACAAAGTAATCTTTGAAGTGGATGAACTCTTGAGCTCCGTTAAAGTGTGCTACAGTCATCAGTACTAACTCTACCATATCCTCGGTGTATAAAGCCTTTATGATCTGCTTCCTCCATTTCCTAAACCCAAGCAGAAGCCACTGCTGGCTTCTCTGTCGTCTACATTCTGCCAGCTCAGGCACACAGTTTTACTAACCTCACTTTGCATCTTTTGAGCCTCCTTCGAAACTTGATACGTCGGTGTGTCCACAAACTCCAACATTGATCTGCCTTTAGACTTCTCATAATTCTCCCTGTACTTGACCTAGGAAAATAAAAACCAAGGCTGAGAAAATGTGAGATTCAACTGATCATCACAGTGACAGACAAATCCCATCTTAGCCATGCTCTCTAGAGGTTTTGCCTTGGAAGATTCCTCTCAAATGCAAACTGTTGGAGAAATAGGGCAACTAGACAAGGAATTCATTACTGGAATCATTTATTCCTTATTACTTTCTACAACTACCTAAAAGGAGGCTGTAGCGAGGCTGGTGCTGGTCTCTTCTCCCAAATTACTCATGATAGGATGAGACAAAATGGCCTCAAGTTGTGTCGGGGAGGTTTAGACTGGGTACTAGGAAGAAGTTATTTACTGAGAGAGGGGTTTGGGCACCGGGACAGGAAGAATCACCATCCCTGGAAGTGTTTAAAAAACAACTAGCTAGAGCACTTAAGGCCATGGTCTAGTGATTAGGGAGATGCTGGGATGAAGGCTGGAATTTATGATCCTGGAGATCCTTTCCAGCCATGATGACTCTACAATTTTATGATTCTTTTGCTTCAAAATGTCAGACCTAAAAACGGTGAACTTTAAAGACAGAAGGAGTGAGGAGCATCAATCACAGTCCTTCAACCAACTGCATGATTTGGGCTGAATGGCCTATGTCTGAGGAGCTGTCAGCTTTTCAATAGGATTCCCTGTTAAGTTTCCATTGTACAACACATTTACTCTAACTCCAACAAAAGTTCTTTTCACATCCAGGCCCCACAGGTCTCTCTTTCACGCCCAGGAGCACCATTCAGAAATGTACTTTTGTTTGTACCTGTGGGACAGAAAGACAAAGGAAAACTACTGCCCTGGTAGGGTCAGGTCTTTTGCCAACAGTCCTCTCATAGCTACCAATGACCAAGACCTTAAAAGCCAGCAGCAAAAACACGCTGAGACAAAAATGAAGGACACAGTGTTAAGACATCAACATAAAACCTTGTGCTCACTCACGAAGCGAATACGCATTGTTTAGAAACCTGGAGAAGCCTTCTGAACTCATTCATTCATGCTCTTTTGATTAACATGGGCAAACATATGACCCCTCTCAAGCAATCAATCAATCAATCAATCCGTGTGCGTTACTACGGAAGGCTGTACATAAGCCATTAAGGAAACCAAATACCTAGAAATCAAAATACTACATTCAAAATGAGTAATGCAATTGTTCATTTACTCTTCTCTTCACAAACAGCGAAGCCTAAATCTGAGAAAAGCGTTCAGAATCTCCTTCCCAGTCTTCTGTCCTAGGTTTGCGTCCTGCAAAAGACTCTTCATGGGGTGCTTCTGATTGAATACACACTGTATATCACCGTAATCTGCGATGCAGTGTTGTGCCTGATTCAATCCCTGTTAGAATGCTGCGTTTGTCTCTTTGCAAGAAGTATTTACGATTGTGTAGACCTGCCTTTGAAGCACTGAATTTTCTTTCTGATGGATTTATTCAGCTGTATCCACGGTGAAATGATAGAAGCCTTTAGTTTCCTTAAGTGACTTCTTAGACTCCTATTTAAAGAAAACACAGCCAAGGTATTTTTCACACACAAAATTCAGAAGATTTTGCAATTTAGGTGCTATTTAAAATAAACTGCTAGTTTTGAATTTAAAATACTGTGATTAAATGAGGAGAAAAAAGAAAACTCTAAAAAACAACTTCTCTAAGTTCCTAGAGAAAATGCTTCTCCTGCTCATCTGAAAGTCAAATGTTTATGTTCATTAGAAAACAAACATTATTATTTACACTTGAAGTGCAAACAGACGCATAGGATGGTCGACGTTTGCCTCCTAGTGGAAATAATTACAGATGTAACAACAAAATCTGTCCTGGAAACAAAGCAAAATTATCTGGACAGATGGGCAGAGTCCAACGGGATGGCGTTCAATAAGTCCAAGTGCCGGGTGCTGCACTTTGGCCACAACAA
>JAOXOE010000506.1:17832561-17849955 GCA_028565055.1 Phoeniculus purpureus | reverse complement strand
CCTGCTGTTGCAGGCGGATTGGACTAGATGGTCTTTTGAGGTCCCTTCCAATCCGTTATGATTCTATGATTCTATGAACTCTGACAATTAACCCTGCATCTGACTTTCTTTCTTACCTCCTCAAATCTAGAGGTGAAAAGGTACGACCTTTCTAATACCAGGAAACATCCCATCAGTTTCAAGAACTCCTCTACCTGTAATTTCCATATTTTTAAACAGAAAAAGGAAGCAATGCCCTTTTGAGCACCAGCAGTTACTGCAAAGCAGGAGGCAGGAGTTAAAAAGGGAAGACACGCTTCCTTCAAACGAAAGGCGACATTTTCAGAAGAGACCAAGTTCTCCACCTTGCTGCCTGAACCAGCACCGTCCTTTTAGAGTGCAGTGTGGCTACAGCAAACCTTTACAAAGGAGACTACATCGTTTGAACCAACGTTTGATCATGAGAGACGAGGAGTCACTGGTTTTGAAGGAGAGTGAGGCCTTTAACAGCAAAACCTGCTCATGATAACCAATTTGTGGCATCAGGACGTTCAGGCACTTGCGCCCACACTCCGTACACAGACGAGCATTCAGCTAAATTAAAAACCCCTGCAAGAGAGCCACGGGTGACGCCGTTGCTGCGAGACTGGAAGCACATGCACGTTTCACAGTTAAGAACAGAAAACGCCTGATTACCCAGGTGGAAAAGCACAACTTCACTGTGACGAGGGGCAGGTTATTTTTCCCCAGAAGGCAGCTTTCGGTTTAGCAAAACCAACAGGGACGAGTTTATATTCTGACAAAACCACCTCGGAGCAGAAGCAGCAGCACAGCTTTTTGATCCAGGATTTTCAAGGGTACGTACCAAAGCCACAGGCAAGTCCTACAAACAAACAAACATTCTAGTTGCACAGCCGCAGATACTAGTGCGTGTTAGGAAGAAAGAAAGACTTTCCTGAGGTTGAAGTTTGAAATGCCAGTGTCAGGCTAAGGAACAAAAGCTGCTGCAGAGTGCAAGGTAACGCACAGTAGTACGTAAAGTCCACGTAAAGTCCACGTAAAGTCCACGCGGGGCTGTGTTCTCACTGCGGTTCGTACACTAGTACTTCTGACGACCTACAACACAGTCTGGCCTTTGTGAGGAAAGGTGAAAGACAGTCCCTGAAGTTCGAAGGAAGGGAAGGGAGCACACCCAGCTACTCGGGAGTCTTTTTGATTCAGAAGGCTCTTATCACAAAAGTTGGTCACACCACCAGGGAGAGAGAGAGAAAAAACACTTAATGTTTCTGATGGACTTAAATTCCACTCCAAGATACAGAAAGACTTCAAAACTTCACACATCCACTTCCCACACAAATACACTACGGTACTGTAGTCTTAGTAGGTTTTGGAATCAAGTTGCCAGCTTGCCCATCTGTCATGCTTATTGCTCCAAGATAGTCTGCACTAATCTCTTCTGGATCTGACCAACTGTTTCACAGTGTCACTGACAAAATCTCTTTTCTAATAGCAACCTACAGGTTACTTCTCAGATTGATAACAGAAATTAAAAGACTATCAAGATATAAGTCATTGTCATAAGAGACTCTCTTCTGAAGGGCACAGAAGGCCCAACATGCAGACCAGATACACTTCTTAGTGAAGTTGCAGCTTCTCTGGGACCCAGGGTTGAAGACGTGGTGAAAAAGCTGGTATGGCTCTCAGATGACTATCCCTTGTTGATATTTTACATAGTCAGCCATGAAGTCACAACAAGAATTCTGCTCAAGGGCAATCAAGACAGACTTCAGAACCTTGGGACAACAGGTTAAGGGATCAGAAACACAAGTAGCCGTCTTCTCTATCCCTCCACTTGCAGACAATAATAAGGAAGAAACGGGAAGACCCATCAGATCAGTACCTAGCTCCAAACCTTGTGTCACTGGCAGGACTTTGGGGTTTTTGATGATTAGTCAGTTTTTATCAAACCCCAGGCTGCTGATGACAGGTGTGGTACACCTGCTTCATATAGCAAAAAGGATGTCAGTGCAGGAGTTCACATGGCTCATTGAAAGAGCTCTAAACTAGATTTGAAGGGGGTAAGGGATGAAACCAGGTTCACTGGCGATATACCTGGGGCATTATATTTGTGAGACAGTATGCCGGCAAGGTCTTTCAGTCATGTCTGTGGAGGTAGGGGATGGAGTGCCTTGCAACAGCAAAGACACAAGATGGGCTAGAAAAGACAGGTGTTCCTGGAAATAGCCAGGTAGCAACTATGCCTTCTCCCCCCAGAAAGGTGATGGGATCAACAGCCCAACTGAAGTGCATCTATACCAATGTCCAAAGTGTGGACAACAAACAGGAAGAGCGGGAAGCTGTTACGCAGCAGGAAAGCTGTAATATAGGTGCTATCACAGAAACATGGTGTAATGATTCACACGGTTGGAGTGCTGCATTGAATGGCTATAGAATCTTCTCAGAAGGGACAGGTCCTGAAGGAGAGGTGGTGGTCATATATACTAGGGAGTATTTTGTCTTGAAGATAATGATGGTGATGATAGGGTTATGTGGAAATCTGTTACAGATTCACCCAGTCAGGATTAAGAGGCATACGAAATATTCTATAATCAGCTGAGGGAAGTCTCACAATCACTGTGATCATGAAAGTTCTTGGGAAAGTAAGGCGAGTGGCCAGCAGAACTGCCACATTGGACTTCTGAGGAGTAAACTTTGATCTGTTTAAGAGACTGGTTGTCAAAGTCCCTTGGGAAGCAATCTAGTGTGACATTAGACAAGCTGAAGGAGAAGAAAATGGACAGAAAGCAAAGAATTTTGGCTCAAACTCAGCAAGAAAACTGAAGTCTTGTCTATGGAAGAAGGGGTAGGCAAAACAAGAAGACTACAAAGATATTGTGAGGGTCTGGCTACAGTCATAAAAAGGTATTTCTTCTATAAATACATTAACAACAAGTCACAAGTGGTGTCCCCTCAGGATCAGTACTGAGGACTGTTTAACATCTTTATCACTTATCTGAATGAGAGGATCAAATGCACCCTCACTATGTCTGCAGACATCACCAAGTTAGGTAGCAATGTCAATCTACTTGAAAGTAGAGAGGCTCCACAGAGGAATCTGAACAGGCTGGATTGATGAGCTGAGACCAGCTGCATAAGGTTCAACAAGGCCAAGTGTCAAATCTCACACATGTGTCTAGCAATGATGCAGTGCTACAGGCACTGGCTACAGGAGCGGCTAAATGAGACCTTATCACTCTTTACAACTAACTGAAAGGAGGCTGTAGCAAGGTAGGGGTCAGTGTCTTCTCCTAAGTAATAAGAGAGAAGATCAAAAGCAAAAGAATCTTCAGACTGAAAGCAAAACTGAAATAAATTCATGCTGATTCAAATAAAAAAACCACAAGAGAGCTAAACAGACATGGAGATATAATTAATAAAAGATAATTTATTACAATTATAATATTTCCTGTTAAAAGCAGGACTGAAAGAGAGAAATTGTTAATTTCTGTTCCTCTTTAGCTAAGCTGAAAATAACAACTTGAAAACCAGCTGAATTCTGCAAGAAATAACGTGGCTTCTGGAAAGTGCTACAGAATGGCTTGCAGGTAAAAACCAAACCTTTTTCAGGAATTAATTAATTACAAAGCATTTAGGCAGACTGGAAAGCTCTATCGCAACACCTTCTGTCCCTGTGGCAGAAGAAACAAATATCAAAACGAAAGGTGATCACCTGCGTCAGGCTTGCTAGACGGTTTTAACAAGTGTTTCCCACCCAGTTTAACCTGCAGTAGTCTAACAGGGAGAATAGGGATCTTCCTGAACTTACATCATGCAAAAATCTTACTGACTTTGTAGGGGAATCTCCCTGGAAAGCACCCTTGGCTCAGCTCAACCTCATGATCTAAAATACTGGTCAGGGGGTCAAACAGGAAGAAGTCATTCTAGTGAACAACATTAGTAGCTCCCCTGCGATGTTGTTATTGAAATTCCCCAACTCTAAATAAATCTTTAACATCTTTTACGAAGCCAGGAATCACAAGTAAAGGCTGGGAGAGCTTGATAAGTAATCATTCAATGAGCAGTGACCGTGGAAGAGACTGGGTAAAATATCAGCAAAGGTAACACAGTAAGTTAGGAGCTGAACAACACAGAAACATTTGAAAGACAGCGAGGCAATGCCAAAGACACTTAGAGGCTGTAAAGTTAGTCCCAGGTTTCCAACTGTCTTTCATGTTGGTGCGCCATCAGACTCAACCAATACCCGTGAGAAACTGCTGGGTTTAAAAGGACAAAATCCATGAGCAACAGCCATAAAATCTCAGCAAAAATGGATCTGGCTCTCATTTACTGTGGATTCCATAGGAAATACTGTATAAAGGGCAAGGGCAAACTAACCTTGCTGCTAAGTGCTAAACAACATTTTGGATTAGATGCTGCCACTCAATGGTTGGTGGTTTTGAGCAAAGATGCTGTCCCACTGCTGGGTTTTTTCTGAGTTGTTCACAAAGAAACGCCATTTCCTTGTAAATTATCAGGATTATGTCAAAGCACTTAGCTCTGTGATAGGAACAAACCGTCTGCCAGCACTCAAACCCTGGATCGGCATCTGGGTCAAAAGAGGAAACTGTCTTCCTGAAATACATTGGTCTTGGCAAGGATCTATTCAACGCATCACCACAACAACAGGTTTAGAGAGAGACACAAAAAGGAAGCTTACTAGTGCCAAACCCACCAGGAAAATAGACCCCGTTTCCTATTCTCCATATGGCAAGGAATAAATATCTGGTAATCAAATGAAGCTGACAAAGCACTGCTAAAATGGCTTGGAATAGTGCCAGCAAGCTCAGAACAGATACAGTGACCGCAGGCGCTGGATCACGAAGTCCACTGCTTATCATCACAGGAGGAGACGTGAAAACCAGCACAACATGCATTATTGTTATAATCTATTCAAAGCATTGGCAATACATTTACAATATCTAATCAAGATGGACAGAGCTTATTCAAAGGATAGTAGCTCTGCCAAAGAACTGTTAGTTCTTCAGTCTGAACACTTTCTTCGTCACCATTTCTTAATCTGCTTGTATGCATTTACATGGTGCTCAATACAGTGAAAGCTCCTGGAACACTAGCCACAATGCATATTATTCTGGTGAGCGGGAGAACATAGACAGGCACAGTCCACAACTAAGATGCCTTAAAATCTTCTGAAAGCACGGGTACTTCAAGGACGCCAGGCAACTAACCGGTAGCACCACCTTTGTAAACCCTCCAGATAACCTTTTCAATGCACCTTCTCTCACAACTGAGAAGCCAGCTGCATATTAACCCTGGTTCTCAAACTGCTGAGAGCACAAGGAAATTTCATACAAGAAAGTAGTCAGCTGATAGACCTTTTTTTTATTTTAGAATGGAAACAGAGCCAGGAGCACCTACATATGTTACTATGAGAATAAACACCACAATCACTCAAATGCTATTATATGCTTGATTTGTCCACCAAAAAGCACAAGGCGATTAATTTTTTGCAGTGTATTTTTTTCCATTTCTTCCAAAAGAAAAGACAGATGCACATACGTTTTGCACAAACAAAGCACATGTTCTCAGCGCTGTAAATGTGAGTTAGCAGGGCTTTTGGACTGACAGCATTAACAAGGTAGTGAAAGACTACACAGTTAAACACTGTGTCATGCAAGAAACTGTGCAGTCTTGAGGTTTTCCTTCGTGTCCTTAATGAATTAGGCAATAGCCTAAGTAATAGCATTAGAAACGACATCGTTTCTAACGACTTGTGACTACACAAGGACATGGAGTTAACACAGATCTGTGAGGTCTCAGCACACTGCAATTGTGTTATTAGTGAAAAAGGTGGGAATAGGGGGTACCTCCTTCATCAGACGGCCTTGTTATTTCACTGCAGTAAGAAAAGGTAGTAGGGTTTGTGTCAGAGCCATCTGACTTATAATCTCCCAAACTGGTAGAATGTGAACACTGCTTACTGTAACGGCTGGCTCTTTCTACAAAGGTAGAAAGAAAGAATATCACAGTAAATAGATGGCAGAAGAGCAAAGACAAGCAACAGCATAAAACCCCCCACATTGTTAACAGTCATGCCAATATACTAATGGAAATAAAATTAGAGAAATAGGAAGTAGTCACAAGTTTGTATCCATTTAGATTGTTATTAGTTCAAAAGATTCCTACAAAATCACAACTATGATTTTTTTCCAGCTTTAAAAGGAATAGCAGAAATGAAAAGTGATACCGGGGGGAAAAAAGAGGGGGTAAAATGGCTTGAAAAAAATGATAGCATTGCCTTGTCTACACACAACTGCAAGTGGAGATACTGCACTATGACATTAAAAAGCAAACTTCAAATTGCACTATTAGTAGCAATGAAAATGCATGTGCAAAATTAAACATTCAAAATAAACACAGGCAGAGGAAAATAAAGGCCAAAAACTTGTAGAGCCAAAATTAAGTCAATGCTTTTTAAGCAACTACTTGTAAGTGATATGAATAACTGTTGTTTAGGATAAGATTGATTTCATGATTTCTTATCTGCACTTGTGATTAAAGCTGAAGTTCCTCTAAAACAGAGCTTTTAAAATACTACAGTTATATATACACGCATGAAAATGCATAAAACACGTGGCTGGCACACAAAAATTTACTGTAGTGACTTAGTTTCACGAACATAAAAAAGCTGAATTCAGGGTGTAAGCAATACCAGAAAGCATATGCAGGCTCCTGGACTGAATATTGTCCTCCAGAGGATCAATGTCGAAGATGGAGCCAGGATCTGTGCGCCAAACCTTAAGATCTTTTCCCAAAGCACAGAAATTACAAGACAAACAAACAACAAAGGAAGTAAAAGCATTAAGGGAGTGAGTCTCGATAATCAGCAAATTAACCAAAATGTCTAGCCATTGACCTGAAAGGACAAGAAAGTACTAATTCCCCACTTCAAAGAACTTATTCGTTTAAAGGAATTACATTATTTTAACAACGAGGCTTCTCCCAATTCTTGTTTTCTGTTTTCTGAATTTGACCGTAGTATTTTCTTCAGTCTAAACAAATGCAAACAAGTTCAATACCACACCCCAGAGCTTTTCTCCACTAGCAGAACCGAAATCATCAGAGCTACAACATTATTTCACCAGTCCACCACAGCATCCTTACTCCACAGAGATGCCTGCAGTATATAACCCTCCAGCTGACAGTTGGCAGTACGCCTCTGTAAAGGACCTCCTTTGATACAGTAGAGATCAGATCACCCTAAAGAGCAGATTTAGGGGCACAGTTCATCTTCTCAAAAATAAATTTCTACCGGTTATTCAAAATCATCCATCTTTCTTAATTGTTTCCAAAAAATGGACTGGGGTGACAAATTCAGCTGTAGGAATAGTCATTGTAAACATCTCCAGTTGGGTAAAATGAAGCCCACCAAATATCTAAGCTTCCAGGAACACCAACTTACTGTTGGTCCACCTTTGAAAAGCATTTTTAGAACTCAATGTATTTACAGCTACAGTGTAGATTCCTGATCTACTCAGTCAGTCAGTCAATGCAAACACTTCATATCTGCTGTGTCTAAAAATATAATAATCATTTCATCTCTCCAAACCAGTTTAAAATAAAATCCTAACATGAAGTACAATCGGTTAAAGCACAATTACATCAGATCACACCTTTTGACTAGTGGTTTGCTTCTTGGGCAGACCTGTCTGCAAGATTTACACAACGTATTGGAAGTAGGAAAAATTTGGTCCTTTTCCTGGTTTGAGTGGTACCAAGTTAAATAATGGGCTGGAAGATAAAGCAGGATTGTACAGACTCCAAATATATCATGTTTCAAATGATGAATAGCCTAGAGAGAAAAGGACAGAGCTAATAAAATAAACCCCATGGCTTCAGAGTGCACTGAATGCATGTACGCTGTGTCTTATCTACTGCAACTCCCGTAAGGTGAGCCACAGCACTAACTCCCTCTGGACAAGATGAGTAAAATCCAACACAAAAATCTTTTTATGAACTATGTGCAGTCCTAAATCCACGTCTGTACATAAAGTGCTGACAGGCATGAGATGGGTGGCAGAACTGCCAAGAGGCCAACGTTTGAATCCCGCCTGGACGTGTTCCTGTGCGACTTGGTCTGGGTGATTCTGCTGTGGCAGGGGCATTGGACTAGATCTTTCGAGGTCCCTTCCAATCCCTAATCATTCTGTGATTTTTCTGTCTGATCATGCCTTATTACGTAAAAACATAACAAACCCTGTAGAAAAGGTCTTGTTGGTATTGGTAGGACGGGAGCTGGCAATGTGTGCTCACAGCTCAGGCAGCCAGCTGTATCCTGGGATGCATCAAAAGAAGTGTGGCCAGGACGTCACAGAAGGTGACTCTGCCCCTCTGTTCTGGTTAAGAGGTTTTTTTACAGTGGAAGTAGTGAAACACTGGCACAGGTTGCCCAAGAAAGGTGGGATGCCCCATCCCTGGAGATATTCAAGGTTAGGTTGGATTGGGCCCTGGAACAATCTGATCTAGTTGAAGATGTCCCTGTTGGACTAAATGACCTTTAAAGGTCCCTTCCAACCCAAATTGTTCTATGATTCTAAGTACGGCTTCATGGCAGCACTGGTGTAGTATCCCTTGATCTTTAATTTATTTTATCAGTCTCCATAATCTGAACTAACATACATAGCATCGGACCGGCAACTTATAGCACCAATCAATTTTAACATCCTAGTAACTTTTGCCAATTTAAAACAAAATCATGAAGCCTCTTCAGGAACAGATCCGTTAGGTTACTTTATCCTGACGGATTTAGAATGGCTTTAGCGTGGTTAGAACTAGTGCCTGTTTTTGCAAATCAGAGACATTCATTTTAGCAATCAGGCATTTGAAAAAGTCATTCCAGCATCACCAATAATACTTTAAAGACTAACCAGATGGACTCTAACACATAGGTACTTTTCCTAAGCGGCTGAACAGCCTGCAGCTAGGGAAAAACTCAAGCAAGTCATCATTTAAGCAAGAAGATAAGGAAGCATTTAAGCAAGTGAACTGCAGTTCATTCTAAAAAGCATTAGCTGAAACATCACTGGATATTAGGCTCATGGGTTTGTCATGGTCTATTTCTTTTAAATAGCTGCACTATTTCTGCAGTTTGGCAGGCATGAGGACTTGAGATTTTGTGATTTAAAGGTGGAGTACTTTAAGGTACTCCACTTATTAATATTATTAAATAATAATATTTAATAATAATATTTCAGCTCAATAATTTTATCTCAGTGACATTCTTATTCCTAATCCATGCTAGCAAATCTTCAGTTGCTGAACAAAGGATTGCACTCCCGAGTCTTGCACAGAGCATTATAGCGCACAGGCATTGAAGAACGGAGCAGGAAGTCTGAAATGCACTCTAAATGACATATTGCAGAGTGTGTATTAAACTCAGTCTTGCAGGAGCTTTTCTCTCTTGCTTTGGCTGCACCACCTCTAGCTGGGAGTGCAAGTGCTTAGGTCTCTACAGACAATGAATTTCTGAACAAGCTATTGCCCTAAACCCAGAATGTGTGACCCTCTGAGACCCGCGTGTTCTTAAAAGCATCGGTAGCTTCCCCTTACAGAGCTCTCTAAACACTTTTAAGAAATACCTTCTGACAAAGGGCTGTAGCTGCAGACACGTAAGAAGCGGCTATAGAAAAGGGAAAAAATGCACTTCTTTATGTGATAAGAGACTCATTAGAAGATTTTAAAGAAAAGACTGAAGAAGCATCTGCCAGGAATTACAAAGATATAGGTAAACTTGCTTTAGGCAGGAGGAGAATGTACCGTATGACCCACTGAATAGTCCACTTGACCTGCAATTTCTCTGATTTTTGAGAGAGGGACTTAAAGGCAGTCCCTGCTATGGCTGTGAAGGATTTTAGAGTGCTACCTCAGCACGATTTTCTCTAAGTAGAACCTCTAAACTGTTGTAAAGCACAGAAAAACAAAAGAAGGGCACACCAAAGGAAAAAAGAGACAAAACAAAAAATGCCAGGTTACCATTCCCTTTGCCATAGCAGACGTACTAAGATATTTCAAATATTCACTCAGATTTTAAAATAGTGTCTATCATGAATACCCCAAATGACAGCTAGATGCGATACAAAAACAACGTGTGTCCTACTGCCTGAACACCCGGCTTTATCTTGGGTCATCTTTTAGTGCATCATTTTTGAACACTGAAGTTTGACTTAGGATAGAGCTAATGAGTCCCTGATGGATTATAGATCTGATACTGAGATACTTCAAAAGATGTGTGAAATTGTAAAAGAGGTAAACAGACTATGTGCAGCTCTGGAGAAACTGCTGACCGATAGAAGGGGAGATCTCAAACTGACCCGCAACATTTAAACATTGAAATCTTGGAGAAGATCATCTCTGTTCTGTGCAAAACAAAGATTATTGTAGATATTTTGGCATTTCTTGAAAAGTCAAAATTCAAAACAAGTAATAGCAATTCACATGTGAAAAAAAAAAAACAATCACAGAACAAATGATAAAAGTATCTCCTACCCCTCCCCATTATAACTTTGCCGGGAGCTGTGAACCCACAAGTAGTTCAAACACAAGTTTCATACTGAGAAAAGAATGAAAATGAAATCTGGGAGTAAATTCTCTGGGTTATAATGGACAACACAGGCAGAAGATTTCATCTTCTCCACAGCGTTTTCAATCACGACAGGATTTTGCAACTCACCAACAATTATCCCAGGTCTTCTATCCATTTCCACGATATGTGGATGCACACTTTTATATGCTGCATCACTCACAATTTGGGTGTTTTTACGCACGCGTTCTGTTACAGGATCATCTACCACCGGGGTGAAGCCTCTGCCCTTTGTCTTTTCAAAGTCTTCATGATATTTTACCTAGGAAAATAAGAAAAAATACATTTTCCTAAACCTGCAATTGACAGCAAATACTCTTTCTATGTGAGATGTGTTTGTTTTCCGAGACTCTTTGACTCTTTGGGCTTTGCACCAGAAGAGTTAAACACAAGACAGGTTGGATGGCCAGACAAGTGTTTTCTATCTCCAACTTGATTTTCTGGTATTTTATTGGCATATTTGCGTTTGTTTTCCATTGCCACTGAATTAGGCATTTAGTCAAGTAACAAACACACAAGATAGGAAAAGACCTCAAGAGGTCATCTGGCCAATTGCCGCCTTCTTCAACATAGGATAGCTCTCTACCGATGTAGACAACTACATCTGTCAGTAAGAAATCACTGCAGCAGTAGTACGTCTAATGAACGCTATTTCGATTGAGCATTTTGACTATGTGCACAGTTTTATCCAGAAGGTACTCTTTTGCTCTTCCATCATATGCCAGCTAGCGTTCAACACAGGCTTTTAAGAAGAACTGCAGTTATTCTAAGCAGCCTGCTTTCAAAAAAAGAAAAATTAAAAAGCACATGAGTGTGGAAAGTGTTCTATAACTGCATGTTGGAATAAAACCAGTATCAGTAAGAGTTATAAAGTAATACCCTTAATTATGCATATTTACTTTTTACATAGTCTTAATCATCAAAGAGTTAAACTGACAAACATTCACACACAAGCAAATGCACACAGAACGACTCGTTCCAAGAACAGAACTCACGCAGAAACCTGGAACATGCACAGGCACAAGGTGAAGTGTGTCACCTAATCCAACCAAACTGTGTGATGCTCAAACGAGGTGTGCAGGGTTTTTTTAGAGAAAAACAAAAAAAATACAGCAAAGGAACAGACATTGAGCAGTTAGAAAACTGTTTATTAGTATTTTGAAAATCTTCATTACAGTTACACGCAGTTAGCAAACACTCCCTCAATGGGTATAAGAAGAAAATATTTCTTCCGCACTTGAGCAGTTTCATCAGTTACCTATATTAATGGAAGGCAAAATCCAGTGGAAGTCAAGTGCCATTCCTTAGTACACTCTAGATACAGGAACAAAGTACCCTACCATAGAGATGTTGTTTTGTGTTTCTTTGACATGCCTTAGCTCAGGTGTGTCTAGAAGCACACTACGTCTACCTTTCATCTGCCTCTGATCACTGCTGTACTTGACCTGCAAAACAGCAACAGCACACATGAAGTTTTCTGTTTACAGCAGAAAGAATGGTGAGAATGACATGATACGGCGGTACCCTGTCCAAATCACAATGCCCAACGTCTTGTCTCTTTCCTTCCACTCATTTTCTAGTGACTAATTTCAGAGGACAATGCAAATGAATTAACATACTGGTAAGGCCAAAAGGCACCTTTATCCCACCAGTCACTCAAAAAATAGTATTTATGTGAAAGCTGGAACTTTTTGTTGTTTAAATAACATAAGTGAAACCATTCATTTATTAACTGAAAAACAGGATAAATACTAAGAAACCACCAGTGACTAGAACATCTTTAAAACATACTTATGCCCATTGATACGCTACATTCTCATTACCCAGACAGACCAGGACTCTGCCCTCAGTCCGGGATTAGCAGAAGAACCCCCGGCTCCCCATGCAATTCAGCTCTTCTGAGGATTAGCCCATGGCTGACTCGTTACTCTGACAGGTAGCGAGCAGCAGAAAAGCAAAGTTGTCTGGGACAAATCCGAATATGGTGTGTTCAAAGCAAATGTTTGGGCTCTGTGTTTTGTGCATCACAAGTACGGAAACTCCTACGTCAGATTTTTCCTAATTAGCTTCTCCTGTGGCATTTACAGACTAGGACAGATTCAAGGTAAATTCTATGCTAAAAAAAAAGGGCACAAAACACATGCTCAAAAGTCTAACACAGGAGAAGTATAGTTGGTCTAGAGTGACTAACACAGTAAATTTTTGTTGGTCTAGAGTGACTAGTCCAGAGAGTTTCTACCGGGTGATTGAACTCTTTTGTTAATGGACTCAGTCAGCTCCTAAAGTTGCATTGTAACCTATGTATTGAGTGTCAGTTATGCAATTCTATTTCAGCTTCCATTTGTGATGAGAGAAACCAAGTACTGAAATCATCGGACCTTCCCCGACATATTAGCTAAGCACAACATACCTATGAAAATACGAGTCTTAGTGCCTATGTTTCATAGGTAGCTTTGAAATAATGAACAGGGAAACAGAAACATGCGGTCCTATGCATTGTTCAAACCTTTCTTAATAAATTTCTTAGCAAATGTATTCAGCTATATATACTCTTGAACATAAGACATTTTCTGCACAGAATAATTACACCAAAAAAACCTCAAAATAGTTTGGTTTTCATCTACTGTCCATTAACAAGGAGTATTTATTCCTGTAAATCTTGGGGTGGAAAAAAACACCTTCATTTCCAGAAATAAAATAATTGCTAGAGGTCTAGAACTGTTGGGAAGTTTTCCACTTATTTTTAAATATGCATCTCAAAAGCAACAGACTTTGTTAAATACGCACGAGCACTTTAAGAACGTTATAAAGACATACGTGTTTACAAGGTCAGATTCTGCTCCTTTGTCCTAATACAAATCTTCTGACAAATCCAACTTACTTTATTTTTCCACCTTACACTCAGTTCTGAAGTGTTCACTATTATCAATTCTCTTCTGCCACTCTGAGACATTGGCTTTGCATGAAAACTCTGCTCTTTACTACGTGCAGGGGCATTGCTACCGATGTTTCAGTGTTGAGGAGACAGACAGTAATGTAACTAGCCTGGTGAACTTCACCATGCTGTTCCGAATTCTTCTTTGCTTCTTATTAGAACAGTCTGCTGCTTCTTACACCACTGTAGTGGTGATTTAAAAAAAAAAACAACCCACAAACCAAACAAAATGGATGTATTATCGTAACAGCCAAGACAACCACAGCATTTGACTCTTCAGTGTCTCACGATAAGCTCTATTTAGGACTTCTCAGCTCTAACGTAGGTGGCACGTTACAGAGTGGATTGGGTGACAATGCCTCCGTGCTTTGACTCACAAAACGGAAAGAAATTTGCACTAAAGTTCAACTCTCATTTCCACTGTTCTTTCATTGTAATTTACTCCTGCAATCCAGCACCTGAAATTAGGTAAGAAGAGTAAAAAATTATTGAAAGAATGACTGACCTCTGCTGAGTCTCTCCTTGAAAACTACAGGTGCCAGCAGGTGCAACAACCTACTTCCTTGCAAGAATAACCAGGCAAGCCTGAACATTTTTGTTGGCCATATGTGCAGTGCATGTACTCAAAGTATAAAAAAAAATACATCCATTTAGTGGATGCTGCAGTTTGATTCATTTGACAAACAAACCTAAATGGAAAAGCATATCCTTGTTATATTCCTACAATGACTAAAAATTCTAAATGACAAAAAGATTCAAACAACTTGCCGAGCTGATATTGTCTTGACTCTTCTTGACTCTCTCTATCTCAGGAGTGACACTCACAGCAGTAGCTTTGCCAGGCTGCTCTCTGTAGTGAACCTGTTATTTAACAATAAAACGGTACATACTATTTCAGCCAAAGCAGTAGCACAACGTATTACACATAAAATGCATGATTTAAAAGGTCATCCAGGAGACAACTGAAAAGCTACAATGCACTTGAAGTTTATTAAGGCTTATAAAACTTGGGGTTTGAAGCATAACCTTGCAGTCTTTCTGTATAGTCTTCTTACTAGTGCATTTGTGTGGATATATACACACACACATATGCACCAAACACCCTGACATTTACCGTACCGATCTTTGACAGTACAGAGAAATACCTTACAATTGGAGTGGGGTAAGCACAAATACTGCAGTAAAGTCAAGGACAGCAAATGAAATGAATTTCAGCAACATTCACTGCCAATGTACATTTGTTCAGACACAGAGATTCCATAAGGATGCCATGAATTTTCTAACTTTTATTCTCTATATACTCAAAGGTGATTAAAAATAGCGGGTGCAATGCATCAGACAAGTGCCAATTGAATCCAACTGCCTGAATTTCACCATGTGTTTATTTAGAAGGACTGTGCGAATATCTCCTATCACTTTTAACAAAATACACTTGTAGCAATGATGCATTAACCGAGACAGCGTCGGCATCTGAAGAGGGTAAAGGTTAGGATGTGGCATCAACAGACCAATCAGTCTCCTGTTAACGCTGGCCCCGGATTCCGGGAAGTCAGATATGATACATGTTTGGTAAATCACAGAATCACAGAACATTAGATTAGATTAGATCATCTAGTCCAATCCCCCTGCCACAGCAGCATCACCTAGAGCAACTCGCACACAGTGATGTCTGTACGAGTTATGCCACTCCATATGGCCTAATGTTCACGTGTTGTTGGTTGTGTGCACCAACAGCGTTAATACATTATGCTCACAACTTAACCGAATACTGTGGCACTAACACGCACACTGTTTAAGCAATTTTCTTACCACACAACACATTTTTGGTCTGTCCATGTAAACATACTCCAAATAAGAAATAATACCTTACACAAGTGATGGGAGGCTAGCAAGGGGATTAAACTCGCAAACTGACATGTCTAAAAATAAAATTGTTATTCAAGACAATGTTTCTAGAAACATCAGAAGTTAAAGAATCTTCACCCAAAGCTACTCCAGTGACCGGAAAGATAATTTAGTCTTTCCAAAGAAACTTGCATGACAAAAACACGGTGAAAGGTAAATGATCCCATGAACAGGATAACTACACAGACTGGCCTGAATCACTTGGCAAATATGGTTGTTTGAACAGCGTGTTTTTTAGGAGAGCTAACACATCAACATAAATCTATGAGTAACTAGCATACACTTCAGTTAGAGGGGCAGTATTCTTGAAAATTGGAACTCTAAACTCATTTCGGAAACAGGAAACACTCAGGGGGACCACTGCTGCTGTCTATAACACCGTGACATATGGCTGCTGATGGCAGTTCCAGGTGTGGAGAACGGCTGGTCACTCCAAGACTCATTAATGGAGTACAACTTTAGCAAGGCAGGAAGGCAGCAGTATGCTCCGAAAGTCCTTACCTTCTTCCCTGTGCTCCTGTAAACAAGGTAACTTTTGGTTATGTCAGCCATTAAATACCAAACTCTGACAGGAAGGTTACTAAGGAATCAGAAAGACACAGGTAAGAGCTGGAATTCGAGCACAAGTACACACCCTCTTCCTAAAAAGGGGCTTTCAAGTCATTCCATTACTGTGACTACATCCAAGTAAAGAAAAGGCACAGTTTATGGAGTCAGAACTCTGTCTTCTGCACCCGAAAATTATACAAAGGATTAAACAAGAACAACTTCCCATGCTGACATTCTCTTGATTCCTCTTGACTCTTTCAATCTCAGGGGTGACACACACCGGCGTAGCTTTGCAGAGCTGCTCTTTGTACTGAACCTGGCAAGCATGGCAAAAGGTATTACACAGAGACTTCCAAGCAATAAAAACACGGCAGTGTTTTAGTCATCACTGAAGAGCACACTGCATTTGGATGGAAAATACTACTGCTTAATTAACACCCACATTTCCACACCATACTTGGTACTCACCCTCTTGCAGTCCTTCCATGTCAGACAAACAACTGATACTTCAACAGAAATACTTTGCTGTTACTGATGTTAATCAAAGTGAAGGGCTAAGGGGTTATCCATTTACCATTAACTGATTAAATTAGTCATGGTGGAAAAACGGGAACTAGCACAAACACTACAGACATATTCACTGAGGTACAAGCACAGTTAATACAGCAGAGAGAAGTATTCGAGTAATGAAAATGGGGCACACATTGCTAATATTCTTCTGGTTTTCCTTAACTCTCCGTAATTCAGGTGGGTCAGAAATAGTTGTTGCTTGCTGAATTTCTTCCTTGTATTTAATCTGCACAATAAGTATTACAAAATATTAGCAGTTTAAAGAAAATAGAGACAAGCACTAAAACACAACAAACGTTGTTTTCTCCCTTACACATACTGAACAGCTAGACCACAGCTATCAATTCTACTGACCTGGAAAGGGAAGTTGTACTTAATTTCTGCTTAAGTTATACTCAATTTCTGAAACAGGCTGCTAGGGTCTCTTATGCATTGCTTGGTACAATGCAGCAGAGAGTGCATATAGCAAGCTCAGTATCCAGCTCCCTCACTCTGGCCTCATAGGAGAGATGCTCCAGCCCACCGATCATCCTCGGGGCCCTCCTCTGGACACGCTCCAGCATGTCCGCATCCCTCTTGGAATAAGGGCTCCAGAACTGGATGCAGTGCTCCAGGTGGGGTCTCACCAGAGCCGAGCAGAGGGGGACAATCACCTCCCTCAACCTGCTGACCACACTTCTCCTGATGCAGCCCAGGAACCGGTTTTGCCTTCTGAGCTGCAGGTGCACACTGCTGGCTCATGTTGAGCTTCTTGTCCACAAGCACCCCCAAGTCCCTCTCCTCAGGGCTACTCTCCAGC
>JAOXOE010000506.1:17808927-17832461 GCA_028565055.1 Phoeniculus purpureus | reverse complement strand
AAATAAAAGGGGCTTGCTTGCTTGTTAAAATTTGCGAGCCGTTGGTGGAGCTGCGACTCCCCGGCCGCCCAGCGCTGTTTTTGCTTTCCTATCAATAAATTGGTTAAACCTTATCCCTCCGTGTAGTGGTGGGTTATTCTTTGTACATAACAATCACTGCAACTACTCTTAAATAGCCAAGACTGCTGTTGTACCACACAAACTGCAAACGTGGTAGAGATACAGGGCTCTGAGTGAAACACTTCTATCTACATTGGCAAATATATGTAGCACCATTTCATGCTGAATTATCATAAAAATACTTGCAAATACATACTTGGCTATCTAAATATCAAGTGGTTTATGACCTTAAGGACACCTTATAGACATGTAAACCCAAAAGCCTGCTCCAAATCACGAAGTGGTTGATAGGAAAACTCCAAAATCTGCTCCACTACCCTCAGTAAGCAACACTTGTCAATTGTCACTTCAATACACTTCGGCCACTAGGAATAATATAAGGAAATTCTCCAAATGTGCAAAAATTATATCAAGAAAGCACAATGAATCAGGCAGGCCATTCATTCTTAAGTAAGGTTCAAACTGAACAGGACACACTGTCCTATGAATTTGACTACATGTGAGGTGATTATGTCCCCACAGGAAAACCCAAGACACAGAAAGAACTGTTTTGCCTTATCCATACTTTGCAGATAAGTAACGTGTGGAAATCTGCCCCTTCTCATTACAGTCTCATAGGTCTGGTTGTCTTTACAGAGCATCTCAACACACAAAGATGCCTACACAACACTTACAAGGCGGCAAACTAGCACAGTCTTTTTCTTTTGGAAGAATCTTTAAAGAATTGGACTGTTACCATCTTTATTCAGCTAGGACCCTTCATCTGAAGTATTCACTTTACAGCTTGATTTTTAGAAAAAATTGTGGTAAGCAAAATCATTTTTCATGCCAACCTTCTTCGAAAGCACTGCATACAGAAGACAAAGCTCTCCTGAAATGCTTATATCCCAAGCCAGCTTTCCAAGACAATACTGTATTCCAAAATCTGATACAATTAAGCAAAGGTATAAAAAAGCCTGTTAGGCACCAATGCAATATTTTCCTTGTGATCTGTCTGTCCCACCCCTCTAGCCTGGGATGGCAGGAGAGAACTTCACTTACTGCTATGATGCACACATGCCAACTCATGAGGGAAAGCGTATGTGGCTTAAAGCAGCTTTGTACTCCTCTAATCCCAGGCCATCTGCATACCAGCTGGTGTAAACCAGAGCACAGAGTTTGCTGCAGGGCTTCTGACACATTTCTTTGTCTTGTCAGCAAACTTGTTCTAACACGAGAGATTTGCTTTATTCTGCTTTTCTCTCTTTCTTACACATCAATTTACCCTCACAAACATCCTACCAATCAGGCAGGAAAGAGCATTACAGGACAGCTACAAAAGCTGTACGAGTGACAGAGCACTGGAAGGGGCTTCCCCAGGGGGGTTGTAGAGTCTCCCTCTCTGGAGACATTTAAGACCTGCCTGGGTATGTTCCTGTGGGACTTGGCTAGGTGATCCTGCTCTGATAGGGGGATTGGACTGGATGAACTTTTGAGGTCCCTTCCACTCCCTAATGATTCTATGATTATTACTCTATTATGTTGTATTGCTGGCCATCACCACTGTGTCTAATTATCTCGCACTCTGTGTCTAGATATACAGATGACTGTGTGAAGTAGTCAACACTTCTGTTTCCATTGTCAAAACACTGTTAAGAGTATCCTTGTATGTTGGGGTTTGTGGTGTTGGTTTTTTGCTTGCTGTATTTTCTTTCTTTTCTGTTTTGAGTGGATTTTAACTAAAAAAGGCTGCAAAAGCTCTGAGGTTGGAACATCATTCTCACCATGTTAGAGAACATTATGCAGTCAGCTCTAGTAGGATGTGTGATTCATCCAGTTTGATTTACAATCTGGTTTCATAGCTTTTTTTTTTTCCTTCAACAAAGTTTGATCCAGGTACTTAAAATCTTTGTCCTAATTTCTTGATCTCCTATGACAGTTGAAAAAAAAAAATCAAATTGGAAAAGAACTTTAAAACAACTGAAATCTGCTGGACTGATAACTCTGAAGAGCGAACCAGGACAGTAAACAGTCACCAGGAGTCCAACAGTCACTATGGGAACTGGAGTATGTGGAGGCTGAGCCATATTGTGTACCAGCAGGAGGAGCATTATAAAGTAATCCCAATTGGAGCTGGCAAATGGCTCACTGTGACAAATGTACTCATCCAGTATTTGCTGTGGATAGCTCTTTGCACAAAAAGGGCTCTTTCTTGAGACACTGAAGGTGTGAGGAGGCAATTTAAACACTGACACTTACTGCAGCTTAGCAATGAGGGCAGCAAGATGCAGTACTCTCTGATTAATGGGAGCTTCAAAGGAAGAGAAGCAAGGCTCCAGGTAGCTTTCCAGTACCTTCTGTCTCCTTTTCAGTTCAGTTTAGCTAAAGGTAACTGGTTCAGCCAAAAGATTATTTCTTAGAGCCAAAGTGACTTTTTACCTGCCTTATTAGTGAATATGCAAATAGATGAAGACATTTGTGGATGTTAAATGCATTGAATTCCATCCCATATCTAATCACACCAAAGAACATTCAATGTTTCAATGTCATTTCAGCCTGGTGCACAGCCTCAAGTCATTAACATCCTCCACTCAGAGGAAGTCTATTGAAGATGTTAATGTTGTCACCTCAGCTCACAAAGCAGCAAGTTAACAGAGGTGTGAGAGAAGTTCAGCATAGGGAACTTTTAGCTGCAATCCTGCCTTAAGAAGGACATGTTCACTGCACAAGACTCTACTAAATCAGACCATATAATTTTGCATTAAGAAGCAAGTATTTACGTGGAAAAAAATCTCCAGGGAAGGTATACAAGGCAACACGTCCCTGTCACAAATCAAAGCCAGGAGTTTGCTCCCAGAATCATGCACAGCTTCAGCATGCCTGTGATTTCAGGCCATGGAAATGCCAGAGATGCACAGTTATGCTGTGTTAGGCACTTTAGAGAAGCCATGAAAAAAGACAGATGCACTAGAGATGCACTCTTTTTATTGAAAAATCCTCTATCCTCAGAGAAACTTGGTCAAAAGGGATTCCTAGCAGAGAGCTCAGTAAAGCTGAGAAACACTGTAAAAGACATGTAACCAGACAAAAGTTACCTTAAATTTCAGTACAAGTTGGTTTAGCCCTACCACCAGAAAAGCTTTTGTCTGTCTTTTAATACTTTACTTCGCTTCAAATGGAAACAAATGAGAAACAGCTATTCAGAAAGGGCCCCTAGCCATGTACTCATTAGAGAATGAAATTTCTCACCTTTTCCTTGCCAGCAGGCCAACCCTGACATTAAAAAACATCAGTCACAGTTCACGCTGAGGTCATTCACAGCCATCTTGCTGCTACCAGCACCAGACTGCTAAGCATGCAGAGCCAGACTCACAGGTGGATGATGCCTGTTTTGTACCACTCCAGTGATGCAAAGCAGCTGTAAACCAGATTTAACACGTCAATTAAACGAGTGTTGTTAGTGCTTTGTGTTGCTGACACAGTGCAAAGCTATCAGAGCAGCCCAAGGAACCAGATCCTCTGTGTTCTTTTTACAACAAAGAGGAACTGTTAACTCTGACTTTGAATCCTGACAAAATATTTAATAAATATTTAATAAATTTTCCACAGGGAGGATTTTCTACATTGACCGTTTTAAACTGAGTTCACCAAGTCTTTCTTGCTTGTATCTCTCTAAACGCTATGTGAGTGGCTCTTAAACATTTTGCAGTAAAATACATTCATATGTATCAACATAAAAATCAAAATTTGTTCTCATTGAGAACAATAATTTTTAATTTTATGATCATTTAATTTTATATTTTAGTTCTGGAGTGTGGAGATCATTGCTATGTATCTACACAGCCTTCCAAACTTGTGCTACTTAAAAGCTTGCCAGACCCCACTAGAGAGCAAAATCTCCTCCTTCACCTGCAAAGTTGTATTTGCTTATGCAAATATGATCATTGTTCTTTATCCCTTTCAAGTTTTACTCATTCATTTTCAGCTTGACAAAAAAACTACTATATAAAGCTGTAAGGTATGTGTTGTCAAAGAATTAATAGTCTACTAAACAGACTATTACCAGCTAAACACACTATTATCAAAGGAATAAGAAGACTTTGTCATTCCAAATTGAAAATTATATAATTACACAGTGTCAATCTGAACAATAATGGCAAAACTGATCTCTAAAGCCCTAATCTGGCAATTCATTAAAAATATGTATCTTTAGAAATTACCTATAGTGTCTACACAGAGAACTGTAGAATTTCCCATTTCAAAATTAAACCCAGCCACTCATAACTCCCTAGAAACCTGACATTAAGTTTTAAACAATGACAGGCAGAGGTTTCTTTACTGCCTTTCCCATCTGTGACTGGAATAATAAGAGTCACACTAGACACTTCGAATAAGATTTTCTGTATGCAGAGAAGGAAATGGATCAAAATAAATGTCAAACTAACCTGCAAAACAGCTAAGGAAATGCGTTTATGTTATCAAGAACAATCTTGATTTTTTATTCATTCTTCTTTTTCATTTTCATCCTGTTGCAGATGAGTCTACACAACACAGTATTTAAAGAGGGAAATTTTGACTACAGTCTCTTTCGCTGTTCAGGTGTTTAGTGTATGCCTTTGTGAGTAGGCGTATACCCCTGAATCCAAGTATTTCTGTTTGTCTGTATGTGCGTCTGTATACTTGTGTTTGTACATATAAACATATTTTGATTTAATTGCAGTAAGTGAATATTATCACTATCAAGTGTGCAGTTAAACTGATGTTTTACTTTTGTAAATCACCCACTAGGTTCTTATATTGTTATTGTTTAATCATTATGCGCTGCTAAAATCTAACCCTCTGATTGACCTTATAATAGCAATACATTTTGAATTGTTGTGAAGCCAAGTTGTGTTAAACATATTAATTAGTGACAACTCCTCAACTCGGTCTTGTAAGAATTTAAGAAGGTACTTGGGAATTTCTAGCTGAGTGTCCAACTGGGACTGAAAACTATTGGAAATCAATGGGAATTAGAGATCTAGTCTAAATTCTGGTGGTGGACTTATGTTTGAGAAAGAAGAGAGCATTCATACCCTGTGCAAGTTTCCCTGGGGAGACAGAAAACAAGACTGGAGGCAGATTTTATTACAATACAGTTGAGGCAAAGAATACCCACCTAACCACTAACTGATGTGCCCTTGTGGAGTGCAGGGTGCAGCTTGACCTCCAAGGTGAATACCATTTGGATTGGAGGGTATACAGATAGGAGAGTATGTAGATAGGAGGGTACAATTCTGCCCAGTGAGAATTCTGCCCCTGCTGACAAGCTATGGGAGTGGATAGGTCCTGTGTTCCATGAGCAACTAACAGTTAACCCAGGTAGGAGAAGCTGGTAAGGAACAACACTATGTGACACAATTAAGCACAATTATCTGTGGACCCAATTAGCACGTCAAAGAGCATGACTAGTCATCAGCCATTCAGATTTCCATAATAATAATGTACTTTTCTCTCCTATCCAGTAAAGATTTGTTTGTTAGAAATGGTTAGTCAAGACCTTGCTCATTGTGCTTCAAAAGCATTCTGGATACAACTTGCGTTTTAGAAGTTTTATATAACTGAGTTTGTTTGACATTGATTGCTGCCAAAAAAAAAAAAGCTGTACTGTGGCGTGGGAGGCTGGGGAAGTGCTCAGCAAGTCACTCTGGGTAGCACCCAAAAGCGCGAGGTAAAACAACAACTTGAAGGAAGCATTTTGTGCCCAAAGTGTTGGGAAATTTATGTAAGCGAACACATACAATCCCAGAAAGCATTAACTGAGTTCAGGACTGGTAGAGCTTGACTTAGACGCTCAAACATAGGTGTTTAGTACCATGTGACATGCCCTAGAATATATGCAGTATCCCTGGCAAATATGCCAATGCCTGTAGAATAAGTGTGTTCCTTCAGTCTGACTTCTGGAGGCATCAGCTTTGTAGAAACTCCTGACCAGATTCTTATTAAAAATCACTTCTCATCCTAAAAAAGCCATTTTTTAGCTAAAATTGTTGCTAAGCAAGCTACTATTTCCTTATTTTTGTGCACTCATTGTAAAGGACCTCTAGAGTGAACAGCTCAGGTGTAGCTGTCCACACTGTAGGTGTCTATAGTTAGTTTATATGAATTTCACTCCTGACACCTAACAAAGTATGAACAACAAATTCTGTATTCTCAAAAAACAAGATAGCTACTACTTTATCTGTTGTGTGTATATTATCTGGTGTCTGAATTCTCTCTGCAGTCTTTCTCTCAATAAGGGTATAGCAGAGCTGGTCTTATTAGCCTGCCTGTGTATTGTCTGAGACCATATAGGAAATTATGATTATTCAGAGAACTTCCCCGTTTTGTTACACTGGATTGATATTAGTCAACAGGCTTATCCAGAAGAGGATTTGGAAAGCTATACAAAGACACAAATTGTGTTTCTACAACCCTTCTTCCCCTCTAGGAAACCACAATTAATTTAAAAGCCTGGAAAAATAAGAAATCCTTAGAAAAACAGTAAAACTGCAGTTATCATTCTATGGCAGCCTCCAAGCAACACATCTTCAATAAACTGTCTTTTGTTTCATTTCTTTTAAGAGAGATCAAGAATTGAGAAGTGAACTGAAGCAGAGCCCATACTTCTCTGCACTCCAACACCACTAGTTCATGTGAAATATAGCACTGACATCTGCAAGAAGCTTATAATTCTTTGATGTTGTTTTCTTTTGTTAAACTTCGCTCTTTCCCTTAGCCTAACCACCCTGACATGTCAAATGAAAATCTGACAGCACAGAGTACCCTAAAGCGTGTTAGCCTGAAAACGAAGACAAGCTGGAAAATTCAAAGACTAGAGAACCTGAATGTTTTTCTCCATAGCTGGCAGCTGCTCTTTGTAACTTTAGGCTCATCTTTGGGAAACATTACCAAGACAAAAGCACTAGTAGAAATAGTAGGTTAATATAATTTTCTTCATTAATCCAGAAGTAGTTTCTGGTTCCCCTACAGCTGACCCAGAGGAAGTCTTTCCCAGGCAAAACTTTAATTATCAAGAAAGATGTTAAAATTGTAATGTTAATATTGTCAACATTTCAATTACAAGAATGGTTCCAAGAATCATTGCTTCTTGTCATATATCTTTAAACACTTCCAATGTAATACATCTTCAGCAAGACCTGTTACAGAATCACGGAATCAAAGAACCATTGGAGTTGGAAGAGACCTCAAGAGATCATCAAGTCCGAATTCCCCACCAAAGCAGGACTGCCTAAAGCACATTGCACAGGACTGCATCCAGATCGGTTTTGAATATCTCCAGAGAAGGAGTCTCCACAACCTCTCAGGGCTTTGTGACTCGACTGTGAAGTTGTTTTTCCTTATTTCTAAATGCAACTTCCTGTGTTCCATATTGTGCCCAGTGCTCCTTGTCTTGTCACTGGGCACAACTGAAAATAGTCTGGTACTGTCCTCCCTACAACCACCCTTCAGATATTTACAGGTACGTCTGTGCACAGTACTCTAGACGTGGCCTCACTTGAGCAGACTAGAAGGGGAAGATGACCTCTTCAGACCCCCTGGCCACACATTTCTTGATGCACCCCAATTACAATTAGTTAATTCAGTAACCACATTAATTGTAATGCAGATAGATAAATTCTGACTAAAAACAACAGCTGAACTGATTGTAAGTTCTTTCCAACTTCACACAGGAGAACTGCCTCTATCTGAATTCTACACTTAAACAATCCTTCTGTTATACAACAGCCAGAAAAGGAATCAAAATTTCTTACAAAGCAGGTGGACATACTATACCTGGGGAATATTGTGACAAGTTTCAGCTTCACACACTGGCTTGAGTGCAGAAGGAATTCCATTTGATTCAGCCTTATTGCAAAATGGTGTCTCAGGAAACTAATAACAAAGTGATAGATCAGCTGCCCCAAACTGTTCCAGACTGCTCTATGCTCCGTCACACTAACAAGATTCATATGACTAACGACACATCTCCGATGTAACATACCAGAGCTAGCCTTCCCAGCCTGCTTCAGTCAATGGAGAATGAGTTAATGCTGAAATCCAGTGCGCAATTCTTCTCACTCTAAGGTAGACATCTAAAATATGTCAGATTAATCTCACCCCACAACTCTGTTCCTTTCATTGACTATAAAGAACCTTAGGGAGATCATCTGAGCTGGTGCTGACATCTGGATGGCTGATTCCTAAGGACACAGTTTATATACTTAGGGCTATAGAAAAGACAGAGATGTAAGAAGGACTAATACCCTCCTGCACTGGCAGCTGGAGACCAGGTGGGAAACCCCAGGGCATATGAGCTGTGTGTAAGCACACAAATCAAGACCTAAACTGAAGTAGAATGAATCTTACTTCCTTCTCTTCTCAATTGAAAGGTCAGAGAGCAAAAATCCATGTCTTACTTATCTTAGTCAGTTTTGCAGCAATTCACAGAATGTAATCATAGAAGATTGGAAGGATCATCAAACCCAACCACTGGTGACTCCACCACTCCCCTGGGCAGCCAGTTCTGATAACCCTTTCAGTGAAGAAACTTTTCCTCGTATCTGTTCTAAACCTCCCCTGATGATGCCATTTCTTCTCATCCTATCACTTGCTACTTGGGAGAACAGACCAACACTCACCTAACTACAACTTACTTCCAGGTAGCTCTAGGCAGAAATAATGTCTCTCCTCAGCCTCCTTTTCTCCATATTAAGTAATCCAAGTTCTCTCAGCAACACCTCATTAAGGTTTGTTCTCCAGACTCTTTACTGACTTTGTTGCCCTTCTTTGGACTTGCTCCAGCACTGCTCTGTCATTCTTGTACTGAGGTACCCAAAACTGAACACAACATTCTAGGTGCAACCTCACTAGTGCCAATTACCAAAAGATAATGAATTTCCTACTCCTGCTGGCCACACTATTTCTAATAAAAGTCAGGATGCTGTTGGCCTTCTTGGCTGCCAGGGCATACTGCTGGCTCACACTCATATGGCTACTAACCAAACACCACCAAGCCTATCTCCACTAGCCAGTCTCCAGCCACATTTCCACAAGTCTGTAGTGTTGACCCAAGATCCGGACCAGACTCTTGACCTTGATGAACCTCATACAATCTGTCTTGGCCCATCGACCCAGCCTGTCCAGATCCCTCTGCAGAACCTTCTTACCCTCAAGCAGATCAACATGCATCTTGGTGTCATCTGCATACTTACTGAAGGAGAAATTGATCTCCTCATCCAGATCATTGATAAAGATATTAAATAAAATTAGCCCCGATAGCAAGCCCTTATGTGTCATATTATGGTAGCAAACAAAATAGGGGGTGGTTTCAAGCTAGATTTAGGTTAGATCTTAGGAAGAAATTCCTCAGTATGAGGATGGGGAGGCACTGGAACACATTTCCCAGAGAAGCTGTGGAATTGTTTAAGGGCCAGGTTGGACATGGCCCTGGGCAACCTGGTCTAGTGAGAAGTATCCATGTCCATGGCAGGAGTGTTGGAACTTCCAACCTAAACCGTTCCATAATTCTATGATTTAAATAAAGTAGTTACAGTTCCACTACATAAAGATATTCTGCTCTTTAAAAAAAATCGCTAGTTAATGTATCAACAGGGAACTTTACATTCCTCATAGTTTAATGTCCATCTGTGCAGACACGTGTCACTGGTGAAGCAGCATGTTCACGTATTCCTCACGGCTTTAATCTCTGTGCTGTAAAACTCTTGTTGCATGGCCTTGGGCAGTCATTTGTCTTTCTATTCATTTTATCTGTTGTGAAAAAGGAGTACTTTACCTATCTACCTCATAAGGATGTTGCATTTACTAATGGATAGATATGAAACACTAAGTATTTATTAAAATGCTAATTGTTATTATTAGAGTGACCAGTTTTACATAATGAAAATCCACTATATGTGTTTCAAATACTTGTCAAATGAATGTAATGAATACTATCATTAAAAATTATGATGCTGATATCAGAATTGAACTTGATTTTCTGCAGCACACCCTATTAATTAGAGCACCTTCCTCACACCATTTCCAATGGCTTTGTCACAACAAAATGTAACCCTACTGTGACTGTAAGGCTAAACCTAGTTGCAAAAGAATAAGGGCTGTAGTAGTAGGACTAGTAAGTAGTAGTATAATGCACACCCTGCTATTTAACTACACACTAATCCAGCAAGAAAAGAAACCTTTGCTTCTCCACTGTATGGAGGAGCAGTGTGACAATATATAACGTGTTTATTAGCACACACTGCATAGCAGAAGTAAGAGTTCTGAGACTTGTAACATCAGAGTCAGAGACTTGTAACAAGGTGACAATCATACTCTGATTTTACTTTCCAGGAGCCGATACAGTAATTTTGCTCATTTTCATTATAGTGCTGTTTACCCTTTTGTATTTCACATCATATTGTGAAACCCAATACTGAACCATCAGACTATACTGCTTAAAATATCTCTTTGCCTGAACATAAACCCTTCATTTAATATCAAGACAGTGCAATGAAGCAGAAGCTATGGAAACAGCTGTCCAGAAAAGGCATCCTCTTCGATTCCTGGAATATTAGTATTGTAGCTGTAGGTTGAAAGTACTAGCTAGCAGAAAGAAGAAAATAGTAACAGAATTTGGAGTTTGTTCTGTTTGCTCTCTATGTTAGATTGTGCCTGGTTCTGAAGCTCTTGGAAATTAAGTAAATTCTGTTCCCCTGGAGTGATATGCAGTATCAAATCTCAGACTGTTATAATATTTCTTGTCCTTTTTTACCCTAGAGACTCTGTCACCTACAGCGGTTTCTCAAAGGTCATTGACACCGTAACAGTTGCAATATCTTACTAAAGCGTGCTGCCATTCTAGAGATATTGAAAATTATTAGTTAAATCATCTTCCAAATGCTGCTTTCTTCTGCAAAAGGGTTTAGAATTTTTTGTGATTCTGCACTTCATGTCAGCCTTCCAAACCGCACAGGACTCAAGTCTGTGCTTTTAGAGTGGGCAGTAAACTTTATACTGCCCCTAATGGCTGTTTGAATATCCAACTGCTGCCTGACCAGTGTGAGTTATGTCCAACAAACACCACAGAGTGTTGTTACTTTATAACAGAACAAGGGATGTTAACTTCGGCAAGATTACCCTTCTATATATAAGGTGAATATCAGTCTGATGAATTGGAAGAACTGTGATGACAAGTTTTGGGTTTTCAGCATAGGCTGTTCATTCTTTTTTCTCCACTTGTCAAAGCCTGGAAGAATGAATTGAGGCTTTGAGGCCCATTCAGTCACTTTTTTGCTGCTTCTTCTCACCAAACCTTTAAAAGAAAAGAAAGATTCAGTAGTGTGCAGCCAATTAAGTCATGTTTACAAATAAATTCTCACTATCTGCCTAGTTTTAATGATGATATATAGTCATCCTGGGAATGTACTGTAAGTTTAGAACTTTACATTTCAGACACAAAAATCTATTATGGAGTCCTATTGCCTTTACTACACCACAGTCTCTCTCAGAGAGAACCTCACTCAGACCTTCTTAAGCGACTTTCGTATAAATTATGTTAATTTAAGAGTCTTTAAATATATTCAAATGTATGCATTTCCAGGCTCTTGTGGCCATAGCTTAACTAGAAAAAGAGAGTCATATATAAGTGATTCATGAGAACATAACACTTACTTGCTGGGATGGTGGAAGGGAGAGAAAGAAGAAACCAATGCTCTTTAAAAGTCTTGACCTTCTATATCCCAGGACAGAGGACGTGTGATAGACGGAGCCTAAATTACACCACTGCATTGGCTATGTCAGGTTTCAAATTAAGACAAAGAGATTTCATTATCACCAAAGACATTTGTTGCATGTGCCTGTTTACTGAGCAGAAGAGGTAGGAGAGCACCTAACAGGGTGACCATGGTGGGAAAGCTGGGACTCCTTCTGCACCAAGCGCCCAAGCACGTACAGTGGGTGAAGGACTGACAGATTCATAGTGCTAATTCACTAACCCTAATATAGAGCATGTCCAGTTAAACAACTCCAGAGTTTCTTTCCATTTTGTCTTACACAACTCAAATTAAATTTTTACAGAAAGGTCCCAGTTAGCTGTTCATGTATCTGAGAGGTAGGTGTATGTGTAAATGCACACATATATATCAGAATATACTTCAAAAAAGATGACATTAGAACTTCCAAATAGCAGCTAAACAACATCTTTACTACACGACTTACTTAAAAGTGAAAATACCAAGAGCCATACTCCAGTAGTTTATACAAAAGACACTTAACTTTTATAGAACCTCTTTGAAGGAACAACAACCTAAGGAAAGTCAAAGGGTCAGAAACTTCATCTCATAATGTTCTTCTAACAATCGTGTAATAATTACAATATTAAGTGGAGTTAGACATTAGTCACTGAGGAATTTGGTTTGAGTCCATGATAAATACTGCCAAGAAAAACTACTCAGTCACTAATTAATATTAACAAATTGTGGTTCTACTCCCACTTCTCAGTATTTCTTCCAAGGTACAGTGGACTTAAGAAGCTTCTAGGACTTAAGACGCTTCTTAAGAACAAAAAAACATGTTTTGGTGTTGCCTTTTACTTTTTGGCCTCCTTTTAGGTTTCATTACAGACACCATAGATCACCACCTTTGTTGTATACAGGACACAAATTACAGATTCATGAACTTCAATATATATGATGGATCCTCTTTTTATGCCATTGTATTTAAAATCTGATGCATAGTGCTGTTGGCAAGTTCTTAGACCATACAGATGTAAATGTATAATTGATATCTAATTTACTCTATAAGCAAAGTGAAGCATTGAATATTTGGAATCAAGAACTGGAAGATATATCTATAGACCATAATACTTTTTCATTCTTTTTGATTCTATGCCTGAAATTTAGTTACCAGCTCTGGTAGTTGTTTGGCAGTGACAATGTTTTCAGCCAGGAAAACAAGATGTAAACCACAAGCTTTGTGAAACAACTTCAAAACACCTGTCTGCCACATGGAGTCAACAAGGATTACAGAATGAATCTCTCTACATTATTTACAGGTAATGTCTGAAGATTGGGATGGGGGAGAGAATAGAAAGATACTTCTAAATAGTGTAGACAAATATATGTTCTACCACCCTGTTTTCTTTCCTTTCTTCTGCCTGTCACTTCTCGCAGAGTTTAAAGCTGGGACTGACAGCAGATCACCTGTCTCCCTGCTTTAAAGCACAGATACAAACACAGGAGGAATAGACACTAAAATCTTCAGGAAACTAATCACAGAGTCATAGAATCATTATGGCTGGAAAGGACTTCCAGGATCAAGTCCAGATGTCCAAATTTTCACTGGAAAAATCCAGTATTGTTTTATCTAGTGCATACATAAGCTTCTCACTGCAAGACTTTTAAGTTAGAGCTCTATCAGAAATAACTAATCAAATATTGTAGAAAACTCTCTATGAGTTACTTGTTGCTTACAAAATGTTCCAATGAGCCATCCTTGGAAACAGCAGCAATATTAATGTCAAAACGAACTCAACAGCCCAATTTCATACCAGAAAAAGATGGTGAGTGCAGAGCCTGAACCCTATCGCAGAAAATGTATACCAACAAAACCATCATCCTTTCTGCTGGAACCATTAAATTGTTATGAAAAAGTAAAGTATTTACAAATATGAAAATAGGAAATAATGATGCATACACAGTTTGGGTTAGGACACTGTGAACAGCACTCGTTCTGTTCCAAAATACACTTTAAGAGCATGCACACAATTTTAGTAACTTGGCTTTATTCATGGCAACATACTGCTCTACAGCACCCTGTGTCAGGACCTTTGAACAAGCCAGTCACAGAAGGTGGTACTTTATTGAGTCAGACCATAGACATGTAAACGTATAATTGATATCTAATTCATAACTCCTGCAACATGGACAAGCAGTGGAGAAATACTCTTAATTTGAAGAATGACAACATGTCTGTAAAACTGTCTGGTTGAAAAGCTTCACCCAGCTTTCTGGGATAAAACTCATTGGTTTTCTTCTTGAGAGGATAAACAGTAATTAAATTTAGACCAGCTCATGTTCATTAGCTAATGTCCAGCTGTGAGATGTGCTCAACTACAACATTAAACTGTCATTGGCTGAATAAAACTTGGTGCTTTGCAAACACTCAGTAAATACAGTAATGTGTATCTCAAATCTTGCACTAAAGCTTAGGAAATCCTTTTTTTCATGTTTTCAGAGGACTGAGGTCAGAAACAACCTGTACAACATGCCAGGACAAAGACGGCCCATCTACAAGGATAAATTGTCTTGGAAAACTAGTTGTCTTGGAAAAATATAGGTTAATAAACAGGGAAGACTAAAACTTGAGAAAGAAAACAAACTAAGAATGAAAGATTAAACAGGAATTGTTTCAATGACAACATTTCCTCTTCACAGACCACAAATTCAGTCTTCATCAAAGCAGATGGAAATGGTCTTAATCATTTTCTGTAAATAATTCACAAAGTCTACTTTTATAATCTTAGCACATTTCCTTTGTGACTGGATCATGTTGACAGAAACTACTAGCCAGCTATATAACTAGAATGTAAAAGGCTATGACTTGTTAAATAGCTTTATTTTAGTAGTCAGTCTTCCCATTAGAAACTGTGTCCCAAATGCCATCACTTGTTCTGAGAAAAATACAATGGGAGATCACCATCGTATTGGTCGTTGGGTCTTTTTTCACGTCAGAGATCTGCAGGAAAGGAGCATGTCAGTCATGCAGAGACAAGCACCACCACTGTCTCTATTATTCATGCCTCACCCCTGTCTGCGGTACAGCGGCACCCCAAGCTGTTTGCAGACTCCTGGTGAATTCTTCAATTCTTCAGCACAGCTTCTCCAGCTCAACGCTCTCGGCCTGATTCCTCAGCACCTGAACTGCATTCCTTGGTGCAGGAGATCTGCTTTCAAACAGATACCTGAGACTCTGTCTTTCATGTCCAAAGTTTTAATGATTCTCAAGTCCTTCTGCTTTCTTCAGCTAAGCACGGAGGGATTCTCCCCAACACCAAGCACCCCCTAGTCTTTCTCAGCGGCAGAAGTGACCAACAGTCTCTCTTCCTGCTGATCAGGGCTCTCTAAAATGCGGGACTCAAGATGGAGACCGACCACACAGCTGCGTCAGCAGGGCCGCCAAACCCCACTCTCTTCACATGGCCGAGAGGGTTTTCCAGGACCCTCTCCTCTCCCCTTCTCTATCTCTCAGCTCCAGGAAGAAGAAAGAGGACTTCCTTAGCTCACTGCGAGGCTGAAGGTCTGCTCCATGGGGAGTTGGTGGTAGATCTGCACCAAAGTCTTGCTTCTCCGGTCCGTGGCATCAGGGTCTGTGCCAGGCCACGGCTGTCTATGTCTGGACCGGGGCCCTCCCTTCTGCGCCGGGGTCTGCGCCCGGCCACTGCTGTCTTTGCCGCTCTGGGGTCATCCCTGCTGCTTCCTGCCAGTTACAGGAGCAGAGCAGACCCAACCCGGTGAGCCCCCTCCATCCCGGGGCAGGGAGCCGCTGGAAACTGTCTTCCCCCACCACCGCCCTGGAAAGGGCGGTTGGGGGTTAGCACAGGGCTGCAGCTCCTGTGCTGGGCTGGAAGCCCTCAGCAAAAAGAGGTAGGACCAAGCTCACTGTCCCCTTTTATCTGCTCACCTAGCAACACGCCTTACAGGCAGGTACTTGGGACAGTGTCACCTCCCCCAGGACAGGTCACTGGGGGGAGGGAGTCCTCTCAAAGCAACAGAATGTTTTCTTTTCTTCATGAAAGCACAAACCTGTAAACCTGAAAATTCTGGTAATTTTCAAACTACAACAGTAGCCAAGCAGAGCTTCAGGTGCTTTGAAGCAAGTTTTAGTCATCTGCTAGCACAGTGGTATTACAACAATAAAAGAGTCAGACATGAAATAGTCTTGAATAACTTTCCCTTCCACAGAAAAGCAGTCTCCCAAACAAAGAGTGGCTTGCAGATTCACTTGTATATTTATGTGTTCTCTTGTATTTATTCCATTAATTTCAACTCACATACAGTGAAGATCTCATGAAATACCTGTTCTTGCAAAGCTTCATCTCCATGCCTTCCACATTGAGAAGTTTCAAGAAAATCTAAACAGAAGACAATTTTGAAGTTGACGTTGAGCAATGAAGTTCTCTATTAAGGTCAAACCCAGCAAGCAATAAAAGTGTTTTTTTTTTTTTTAATGGAATCACATGAAACACACCTGGATATGTTCCTGTGCAGCTTGGTCTAGCTGATCCTGCTCTGGCAGGGGGATTGGACTAGATGATCTTTCGAGGTCCTTCCCAATCCCTGATGTTCTGTGATTCTGTGAAATATAATGACATATTTTTATCTCCAGCACTTGAATTTTGTAGTTTAATTTTTTAAAAGAGTATTTAAAATATTAATTTCCTTTAGATGGAATGTTGAACAGGTCAAGTAATGAAGATGTAGTGTACATCACAATGATGAGAGGTTTGGGGAGGAAAATGCCATCACTGCATGAGTGGTTGTATCTGCAGCAGATTAATACTATAGTGAAACCTCTGCTGCTGTAGCATCTTTTACTGCAATTTTCTCTTGACTGTGCCTCCTGCACAGTCTTAAATAAGCATGTTCTATACACATTTTACCCCATAAACTCCTAACTCACCACTGTAGACATCACAACAGGTTTCCAAGTAATTGTCACTGTTCAGGGAGCACATTTTTAAGCATTGGGACTCCTTTAAGCACCACAACAATATGGTGCCAGCGTGACAACTAAAATGAAGTGTCAACTTACTATAGTTGAACCAGTACACAATATTAACGAAACATTTTTATACTAGTTCTCTCCTCTCTTCATCTGCACTGCAAATAACATTTTGTATTCAATCTGTTTTGCTAAAACCTTTGGGTTTATGTAGAAATGTGAGGTTTCAGTCTAATTAAATACACGGTACAATTTATCTTAAAACACAATTAACATAGCAACTTACACTCTCAACGAGACAATTACCTCACCCATAAACACAATTTTAATCTATGTGGACTTTTCAGTGGTGCACACCTGCCCCCTCGTGCTGGTTCTAAATCACTGTCTTTGTTACTGCTAAAGGAGTGTGTGAACTATGGCTCACACGGTCCTGTAAGGCTGTTTTAAAAGCTCACACGCAGATATTTTTCTCCTCAGCTCCCCTTTCAATGTGGAATAGGAAAAGGAAAATATACATTGTTGCATATCACCCACTCAGCTCCCAGACATCTTTTGCTATAAAAAGCAGACGGATTTAGAAAAATGCAGATAGGTACGTAGCTATCAATCATGAGGTTTGCAGCCAATGATTATGGCAAGTTGTGGTTTCTGAGTGTTTTCACAGCACCAGACGAAGAGACATTTGCTCTCATCATCGCAGGAAGCTGCCCAAATAGAAGAAGAAATAAGAGGAATGCTGCTTTACACTTCCAGGAAGAAAGGAAATAAGAAACTGTGAAGGCTGTTTTTTACACTTATCAGGAATAACATAATCTTAGCCTGGACTAACAAACTCTGATATGATCCATGGTTTCCCAGCTTGGCTTTCCAAAACCAGATAAACCTCCTCAGTCCTGTAACAAATCCTTCACTACATATTCAAGCACAATACAAATGAGAAAAAGCTTTTTTAAATTAACTAGTTCTCAGACTACGTAAGCTTGTTCCACCAACCTTACTAGGTTGTGAAGTTCTTATCCAGTCGTAGACTCCCTACAGTCATCAGGGTTAAAGTGTGTTGAAATAAAACATGAAGTGCCTGTTATTTTACTTCCCAAAAAGATGTGTTCTGCAGATGGGATTCATGTAACCCTAAAAAGTAGATACTAAACCAGTAGTATTTAAGGAAGGAAATTTATTAGACACACAAGACTATGTGTCCTTCATAGACCGGGAGCTAAACTTAGGGGGAAAATTAGCTTGACTGTGGTCAGTGAATACACCCTTGTTTTGAGTCAGTTTGTACCTGCTCAGATCACAGGTCTGGCTTTCTTGTAGGAGAGAAAATACATTCCCACACATCACTTTGATCTTTCAGAACCAATTTGGGAGTGCTGGGAAAAGGAATAAAGTCTTAAGAAAACATAGATCACTTGACTGGCAGAAGGCCCTCAAATAAGCAGTCAGGATGCATTCTTCTGGCCTGGCTATCACATCATGAGAGACAGAAAATGAAAGCAGTAGAGGATCACCAAAATCATCAAGAGGAAATAAAACAAAACCCAGCAACTAGTCAAAACAACATCTGAAACAATCTGTCCAAAAGCAGTTGCAGCTGTGTTTACTTGATAGGATCCAGAAAACAAATGGGGTTGCAATGCTGCAACTTCACTGATCTCACAAGGCACTTGTGTCACAGTGAAGGCATCTGTTTTGAAGCTGAGAAAGCCCTCATATGAGTCTTTACTAGGTGTTTGCTCAAGACTGTAGCTGTTGTCATTTTAGCACTCTTTGTCCTCCCATCTGTAACAGTCAGAGCTTGTGCAACAGAGCATCATGGCCAGCAGCATTTTGACTGGGAATATGTTACTTGTTTTAATAAGTTGCTTGAGGGTGGAATAAAAAGACTTGGATGGGGAGTATTTCACAGATGTTATTTAGCACAGGAATAAAAAAATCATAGAATCGTTAGGGATTGGAAGGAACCTTGAAAGATCATCTAGTCCAACCCCCTGACACAGCAGGATCACCTCGACCAAGTCACACAGGAACACATCCAGGGGGTCTTAAATGTCTCCAGACAAGGAGACGCCACAACACTTCTGGGCAGCCTGTTCCAGTGCTCTGTCACCCTCACTGTGAAGAAGTTCCTTCTCATATTTATGTGGAAACTCCTGTGTTCCAGCTTACACCCTTTGCCCTCGTCCTATCACTAGATGACATTGAGAAGAGCCTAGCTCCATCCTCCTGACACCCACCCTTCAACTATTTATAGACATTAATAAGGCCACCTGTCAGTCTCCGCCAAACTAAAGAGACTCAGCTCCCTCAGCCTCTCCTCATAAGGGAGGTGCTCCACTTCCTTCATCTTCCTTGTTGCTCTAAGCTGGAGTCCCTCCAGCAGCTCCACATCCCGCTCGAACTGAGGGGCCCAGAACTGGACACAGTACTCCAGATGTGGTCTCACCTGTGCAGAGCAGAGGGGGAGAAGAACCTCTGTCAATCTGCTAATCACCCCTCTTCTGATCCGTCCCAAGATGCTGTTAGCCCTCTTGGCCATAAGAGCACACTGCTGGCTCGTGCTCATCCTGCTGGCCACCAGGACCCCCAGGTCCCTTTCTCCTACACTGCTCTCCAACAGGTCAGTCCTCAACCTATACTGGTACAACTGGGGTTGTTCTTGCCCAGATGCAAAACTTACCCTTTTTATACCTCATTAAATTTCTCCCTGCCCAGCTCTCCAGCCTTTCCAGGAAGACAAAGTTATTTGAAGCACGCACAACTTCACTGGTCTTTCTCTCACAAATGTTACTGCCACAAGAAACACGACATTGAAAGTAAAGCTCAACAAAATAATTTTAGTGGGCTTTAAGGACCAAAAGAAAATTCAAAAGATCAAAGTAAATGTTTAACTAATTTTAAGATTTGAAAGCATAACTGTAAAGTGTTTTCTTCCAAGGCCTTACACCTGCCCTTGAAACTGTTCTTCCGTTAAGGAATAATTTCTCTAACAACATGCTGTCATGCTGTGGGGAGCAGAGCTTTCCCATTAGTTTTAAAAAATAAACACTTAGAAGAAGAAAAGATAAAAGTTGGAAGTACAAGTACCTTGGATATCAGTCCAACTGCCTCACCCAGTACTTAGCCTGTTTGCTCCATCTTTCATGTGGCTTGCCAAATCTATCTGATTCACTTTTTGCACTTCCAAGCTGATGGAGGAGTTGTTTAAGCCGTACAGCCTATTAGATTATTATAAATAATTGTCATCTAGTTCTAGTATTTGTTTTGAACTCTGAAAAAGAAATTAAAATGACAGTTTCTTGAATATCTGGGTCACTCAAATAAACCTGAGTTCCCTTCTCAGTGGAACCACTTTCCAGCAAGACCTCATATGCCATTTATCTCATCTAACTTGAGACATCCACACTATATAATAGCTGCAGTCATCAATGTCTGTCTAAACAGTCCCTTAGAACATAATTCCGCTAACTCATTTTACATGCATGTTTCCTGATGGAATTGTAAGATGTCAATGTTGTCTGGAGTCGGAGGAAACATAAGTTAAGAAAAAAACATTTATTTTATTACATTTATTGATAGAAAGGTTAGATTTTGGTACAGAGACATCTCTGTGAGACATGATTATATCTAATTCAGTGGATTCAGTGACAGAGATATCACAGCCTATCTGAAAGAAGAGAAGGCAAAAGGGCCAAAACATTCAGTGAAGCCAATGTATAAATTTGGGGGAAAGAGCTTTATGGAAAAGTAACTCTTCTCAGTACCTTGGGAAGCCTAAAAAGATCTCCTCTGAGTCATAGAAAAGCTGATATCCAATGCGGTTCTGGAGACCATACACATGTGAAGAGAAGAAAGGCAGAGGAGGAAGAAAAGCACTGGAAAATTATGGCTTGGATTAAAGAACAATCACAGAACTTGCCAGCTGTTGGTGAATAACTTAAAATAACTATTTTTATGCCAAGCAATATTTTAAGAGCCAGCTGTCAATGCCTGGACAATGTTTCTTTGTAGACACAAGTGGTTCAAGACAGTAGTTTTCTGCATGATAACAAGTCTCTTCATATGTAGTTTTTTATCAAGAGCGGGTGGATGGGAAAGAAACCAAAGTCAAAATACATAAAATCAAAGACTGCTTAGCCTTTGATTAGGACATAGTGCATAAATATGAATCTCCAGTTTCTGCTGTCATTGTTAAAACATGTGCCCAACACATGGCACATCATGCAGTATCAGGTTTCTGGGGCAGATGAACTCTGTTGCACATTTTCTTATCCTGGTACTCACACAGTTCAGAGTAAGGAACTTGCTGTGGTGCCACAGGGCTCAATCATCTGACTATATACAAGCAAGTCTTTCCCACAGAGAATGAGAACTTGCATATTAAAGTGATAAGCAATTTGTTTCCTCTGTATTATCGGAAGTGTCATTTTCTGTAAGGATAAATTTCCCTTTATGAATGCTATATGCTCATGGATGGCGTACCATAAGGACCCAGACTACTGCTCAAAAGCTGGACTAGGTACCTGCACACTACCCTACTGTCACTGCTGACACCACAACACAGACACAAGCAGAGACAAGATCAAGCACACCTACACAGCATTGCTCAGCTTAGAGGTTCACTCTTCAACCAGCCCTCTCAGACATGCAGTTGACTTGTACTAAACTTTGCAGCAGAATCTCAGCAAGGTTATCTGTGGCTTTCCACTCCAGCCATGCCTTGCCACCAGTGTCATCCTACATCTTTCCTTATGCTATTACTAGTTTTGAAGTTATGCAATAAACTGAATCACTGGAAGAATTATGATTAAAGGAATCATCCAGAAAAAAAAAGCAAGTCTGGATCATTTGTTGGTATCACTTCAGTGCCTCCCACAGGGTACCTTCATGGGAAGAGAGGTCTGATGCAAGACAGGACTGGAAACATCGTTGGTTGGACTTGGTGGTGGGAAGAGAAAGGGCAGGTGGTGCTTGTCACAGCCAATGCATTTGGCAATTACTCTCTCAGTAAAAAGAACTGTATGTAAAATTAGCTTCCTCTTGCTGCTTAACACCAGAGAAAATCAAAATCCCAGCTCTGTGACAGCAGAAATGAGGGCACTCTAAAAGCAGCAATAGCTAGAAAATCTCAGCCTATGCAATATACAGCATGGAGAGTTTCAACAGGACTTTCAAGTGCCAGTACATAGATCTTTTTGATAATGATACTCTACAAGGTCAGTAGAGAAGCTTTCATTTCAGCCATTTGTTAGACTTGACACTGCTACTGAGTAAGAACATAATCCTTCAGATGTTGAACACACAACTCCTACCAACTTCATACCAGCAGCTCTCCAGAGGAGAACCTTCACTTGAAATACACATTTAGGATAGAAATAGAAAATCAAGTACTCCAGTACTCTAGCAGATTATGGAGATTTACAAATAAAACACTTTGACCACTTGAGGTCCATTTTGGCAGCTCTTAAATCCTTTTCTTGTTAAAAACTAGTTTTTGCTACATTATAAATAAAGATTGGATTTTGTTATACTGGTGGTATTTCAATATATATAATGCAGCACAGAAAATGGGCTCAAAGCACTGTAACTAATTAAACGACACAATAAGTGTTAACACGTGTTTCTTAAGGAGAAAAACTGGTGTGTTAGCAGCCGTACATCACTTACCTAGAATGAACTAACCAGCTCCATCTGTAGATGACATTTGTCCTCATACATAATTATAAAGTGTCTTCAAACAATTGAGAAAAATTAAAATAGTCTGATGCATTCCACTGGGGTCATGGAGTCTCCTTCTGTGGAGACGTTTAAAACCCGCCTGGATATGTTTCTGTGCAACTTGGTCTAGGAGATCCTGTTCTGGCTGGGAGACTGGACTAGATGATATTTCAAGGTACCTTCCAATCCCTAATGTTCTGTGATTCTGTGACTCTAAAATTCACAAGTAGATAAAATGTGTTCCTAAGTACAATAGTACAAAGTACTATAGGCACAGCAATTCCCAAATAATTCTGGATTTTAACACTTAATTTCTTACAATGTAACAGTTTAAATGTGTAAGTGTTGGAAGACAGCCAAAGAACCACATATGTATATAAAAGTGCCTTAAAGAGGCCAGCAGTCCACTGTTCACAAGGAGATTAGGAGCACCTAACCATACATTGCATGTTAACTCCTGACCAAAAGCTTGGACATGAAGATAGCTGATGACAGTTTGAAGGGCTTCTGGGGACAATGAAAAGCAGCATGACAATTCAGGTCTAAAATTCTTTCTGGAAAAGATAGCCTTAATTGTATGTAGTCTGATAGGACACTGTGCGCAACGGGATTAGGTGCACCCTGGCTGTTCATCGCGGGTTAACTCCTGAAGAACAGCTTGGACATGCAGATAGCGGCTGCAAGTTTGAAGGGCTTCTGGGGACAATAAAAAGCAGCACAATTCAGGTCTACCGCTCTTCCTGGGAGTGGGAGCTTTAGTTGTATGACCTCTGTTAATACAGTGTGTGCAAAGTGATTGGCTGAAGCCTGACTATATACTGCAGGTTAACTTGTGAAGAAAAGCTTTCACATGGAGATTGCTGCTGCCAGGTTGAGGGGCTTCTGGGGACAATGAAAAGCAGCCCCACCATTCAGGTCTAGCCTTCTTCCTGGGAGCGGCAGACAGACGTGTATACTCAACCCAGTCTGTGCAA
>JAOXOE010000506.1:17777616-17788920 GCA_028565055.1 Phoeniculus purpureus | reverse complement strand
CTCAAAGCCCTCAGCTCAGACTCTGGCTAAGCTCACAGAGCTGGGATTGCTCACTCTCTACAAAATGCATCCCTACAAGAATTCTATCATTTCATGGTCACTGAGTCCAAGGCGGCCTCTGACCACCGCATCACCCACCAGTCCCTCTCTATTTGTAAGTAACAAGTCCAGCAGGGCACCTCCCCTGGTGTGCTCACTTACCAGCTGAGTCAGGAAGTTATCTTCCATACACTCCAGGAACCTCCTGGATTGTTTCGTGTCTGCTGTGTTGTACTTCCAGCAGATATCTGGTAAGTTGAGGTCACCCACAAGAACAAGGTGTTGCCATTTTGCAGCTTCTGCCAGTTGTCAGAATTAGATGATGCATGAGATCAGGCATGGGACCAGATCTGTAGCTAGTGTAAACTGTGATGGCTCAGTTGTCTTTATCACTGCTGACAGCTAGCACAACTGCAGGACAGATTGTGGTGCTATTGCCCTGCAGTTCTCCACTCAGCTCGGGATGCTTTGTTACAACCAGGGGAGCCTGGGGGAACTCAGAAAGCAGAAAAAGGAAAATTCAGGGCACAGTGGGACTCAATTAAGAGGAAATTAAAAGAGCTGATTACATATAGCTTGCCTAACCATACTATTAAAGGCAAGGGGATGAGGTTTTGCTAAGGGTTGTGAGGCATGGTTTAGAACAAAAAAAGTATTAGAAGAAGACATAAAATCTGAATTTGCCAAGTAAAATGCAGTTTGAAATTTCATTTTGGTATATAAAATCATAAACACTATAGTCAATGCCAAATGCACTTGCTTGGAGACAGATAAGCCTGCTAGGGGCATAATTGCAAAGTAAAGAAAAACAAATTTGAAGCAGATGTCATGTGTCCCTTTTTTCTTTGCACACAGCCATGAGTGTATGCAGAATAGCTTATGAGTCAGAAGCTTAAAGCTGAAGCTTAAACACTGGAGGATCATTCAAGAAACAATTACAGCAAATAGCATCCCAAGGGGATTAGAGTATTAAAAGAAAATGAACCTTAATAGAGTGAATAGACTCCACTTAGTTTCTGAAATTTATTGTGTTCATAAACCCCTAAACAAATAGAGTAGCAGAAAGATAAAAGCTAAAGGTAGCCCACCAACTTAATAATATTTTCCTCTTTGTCTGGATTTGAGTATAATTCTGGTATTTGTTTTAGTTGTTGAATAGTAACACAAATATTAAACATGCATAAATACATTAGAGATATGTCAAGCCTTTCAGAATCTGCTTCAGGCAAAATTAACAAGAGCATTGCCTCTGAAATTTAGCGCGGCTGTTACTGGTAAAAGAGCTAGTATTGCAGGCTGAAACAGCTGGAGATGATATGCGAAAACTGAATTAAGGCTCAGTAATGCAGGTTTGCACTCTGGAAGGAATTCTGGACAAAACCTGTGTGTGGCCTCAGGTCTAACAGCTTTGTTCTATACAGAACCCTAGTAACATGGAACACAGTACCCCATCCTTTGCCTCTCTGAGGACAGCCACAGAAGTTCTTGTGGACAGGAGGTTCATATATTCTGCTGGAAGACCATTTACATGTTCAGACATGCATGAAGATGAAAGCCTTAAGTCAGACTTTCTACAGAGGTGCACATCTGTGTTTTCTAGCCCATGTATACCCCTTTTGTCTTTGCTATAGCATGGCATTCTTGGAGTCTAGAAGAGGATAGAAAATAGGTACTACACCTCCAGTTGCCCCTGAGGCAGAAAGAAAGGGAATAAAGGACCAGCCATTGCCCTGAGGCTGAAGAATCTGATAACCAGCTCTAGCAATGGTAGCACCACCTGCTGCAGAAGAAAATACAAGACAAAAATGTAATTACATACCCTTGAGGGAAAGTTCCTTTTTTGACCCTGGGCTGGTAATGATTGCCTGTTCCTTGCTGTTCTCTGGGAATTTTACAATAGTCTGCTGTTCAAAAGTAGCTTATGACTAATGGAGTCATGAGTTTTGTCCCATAACTCAGGGCATTTCTATTATTCATCAGGAGAACACATAGCAGGGAACTTGACACAAAGGTCTCCAAGCCTGCACCAAAAAAATACTTAGAGAAACGTATATGACAGAAGATCAAGATGTGCCAATGTATCAGCCTGGGTCTGAAAGCAATACAGTTGTATTGTCCAGGCCCTATCAGTGATGAGACAGTACAGAGACATGCTGTAAGCTGATGTGGCTAATACCAAGGGCTGAAGACCTAAACCACGGGAAATAGAAAACTAGTTGTAAATATTGATAAATTTATTTTACATCTAGCCTGATGTTGACTTGCAGCTTATCAGGATGAGTTGGCCTGACCCATCTATTTTGCTTCCCCATGGACAACTGAGGGACAACTGACGTGATTTATTTTGTCAAGCAATATATCAACTGCATTGCATACATTGCCAGGGCTTGGCCCTGTGATAAAGGCTTCTTTTGGAACTTAAGTGAACTTTGCAAGACTCTGCCAGCAAACAAAATGGAATGTTCTGTGGTGTCCCCTTGGAATGGAGTGCTAAATTTCACAATGTCTAAGATTTCTCTTTCCTGACAATGGCAATTAAAAATAAGCAAGTCAAAAATATTAATGGATTTACACTGTTAGCAATTTGGAAACAGGACTATGATTCCCTTTAGTAGGCTTAGCTGCCTTCAATGACGGATGAGAAGTGGATAAGAAGGTGGTCCTGTATCAGTAACCTTCCTGTTTTCACCCTTCTTTCTGCAACAGCTGTTTTGCTCTGAGTCTTCAAAATGCTTTGCCAAGTCCTGGGGACTTCACAGATGTATCTGGTAATACCCTATGTCTGTTCTTTCCTAGATATAACCCCAAGGTCTCCTCTACATGGACTTTTTGTATACAGATATAATTGATGTCTGCTTCTGGGCTGGAGGGGGTGTTTAAGTCCTTCCTTTTTCCATTTTTCAAAAAAGCTACAAGAAAACAGCTACAGGTATGGAAGCAAGCAGTGTCAGGCAGCAAAATGGAGAGTTAACAGACTGGGCAGTGTCATGGTTTAGCCCAACCGTGAAGAAGGAAATTCTGCCCAGCTGTTCAGGAGGAAATCTCTGTCCTCCCACCCCCGAAGGGGGAGAAAAGAGACACATTTCTGGAAACTGGAACTAGAAATACTGCACTTTATTGAACTTTACTAAAGACTTTATAAAGTAGAAAAGAAGAACCAAAAGAAGGGGAAAAATGAAAAGTAAAAAAAGTGTTCTTCCTCAATGACTCAAGTCCACCCCTCCCCCAGCCCAGACCCACTAACCCCTAATTCCAAACAAATTCTAAAAGCCATGAACAAGGTGGGAGTAAAAAGGAAGGACTGGGAATATACTAGGCAATGCTTAAATGCTTAATGTAAGTATTGTCCTGTGGCTGATCCGAGAGAGAAAGAGACAAGTGGAAAAGGGAGGTGGGGGTGAGGCAGAAGAGGAACAGAGAGCCACAGAGGGACAGAGAGGCTGCAGTGTGCTATGGGCCAGAATGGAACTGACACCAAACTCCCAAGGCACACAAACAGGGAGCGGGTGCCAAGAAGAGGGGAAGAGGAAAACCTTGTCCCCAAGTAAGGTCTCCAAAACTTGTCTGGTCTACTCTACTTGCTCAACCTGTCTCCTGCAGCAGCCACGTCTCCACTTCACTTCTGCACCCCTAACCTCCACCCCCCTAGTGCACCAGAGGGGGGAAAAACATTCCCGGAGCAAGACAGGTTTACTCCTTACATGCAGGAAGAGAGCTTGATGCAGGAATACCATGAGCAAATACAATTTCACCAAATCCATAACAGGCAGTAATGGAGTGCCTGAGGTCAGAAAGCTGTGACTGGGGATTGAGGAAAGAACAACAAAAAGGCTTCAGCAAGATGATGTTTGGGGGAAGTGGAATCACCACTGATAGCCAAGAAGGATCACAGTAAACATGGTGCTTTGAAAAAATTATTGAGGAAAAGAGGGTAGTTCAGAAGTGAAAAGAGTACCATGAGTTTTAGAAGATCTTGTATAAGAGCTGTGGTGCAAGACTGTAGTGGAAGTTAAGACTTGATTTTTGAGAAAGAGCAAGGATGAAAACTTGGAGCTCTATCTACAGTAGGAACTGTTGAAGGTTTTGGAATCAAAGAGTGGCAAACAACATCTTGCTCCCTAGGTACTTCTTCCCAGGAGCCTGTTTTCCAGTAGACAAACACAACTTTCGATGCCCCACATGGTATTACATAGATTTCTTTCTTCAGGATCCCTGCCCAGGAGTCTCTTTGTCCCCTCTCTCAATCTCTTCTTGCTTTTGCTACTTAAAAAACAACACTTCTCACAGCAAGTTCAGGTGTTAAAGTGTAGCTGAAGACACCATCATCTTCATTGCTTGAATATAAGCATTAGTCTTTACACATTGCATAGCAGTTAGTAGACAAGGATTGCACATTTATTGTGAGCAGGGCATTTATTACAAATACATTAAAACAATAAAGAAGCCATTAGCAAGAGATACCTGAACCAAGAAAAGCAAAGCTTCCTTCTATAGCAACAATGGAGTATGGTGACAGTGAAGCATCTAAAACTGAACTATTAATATCAGATTCTCACTGAATAGTACCTGGCTCTGTGCAGTCAACAGGCCAGACTCCAGCCCATATCTCTACGGCCAGGTCTGCTTCTAATTTCTAGCAGAGTCTTGTACATACAGAGCAGGGAAGAGAGGGGATTTCGTTATGAGAACTGCTTTAGTTTGGTTCTGTCCTTCACTTCCACACCCATGCTCGTATCTTCTCTAGGTGCATAACAAGAAACCAAGCACCTTCCATCCTAAATTTATTCCTTTAGTGCTGATTCACTCAGGGCTCTGTCAACTCACAACACTAAGGATCTGTTTCTTCCTCTTTTTTTTTGGCACAACAATGTATTTGCAGCTTTTCTCCTTGTGTCCACATACAGCAGAGTCCCAATGCTTTTGGTTTTATATCTGTCTTTTTGCTTGGGATACCCCTTCTAAAACTTCTCCACACCAGCACAAAGGTTCTGAGGGAGAGACCCTTTTTACCCTTTTCTTTATCCTCTGCCATGCACATGATTTCCAGTGCCCTACTCCCAAGACTGATAAAAACATCTGTCTCTAAGCCTGCACTTTGTTAGATTGCAAACATCCCTTCAAAATGCTGAAAGGAGCCTTAGTGCCAGCTGCAGCACAGCAATTCCACATTTCCAGGCTGGCAGTTCTGCTTTCTGCTTAGAGGAAAACATTTGCCAACACTTTATTTCATAGCCACACATACAGGTCACATAGCTTATAATAAAGATATTGCACAGCTTTTCTGCATGCAACAGAATTCTATTGAGAGTTAAGATGTCAGGAATAATTCATGCTCCTCTCTTTTTTGTGCCCAAGTAGACATAAATAAATATCAGACATCCTGCACAGCATTCATTCTATTAGATGCTGTTTATTAATGTTGGTTAATGTTTTTTCTATCCTTTCAACATTAATAATTTTAAAAGTTGATTTGCTTATTGTTAGTGCAGTATGACACAGAGTAGAAACCCTTTTCCTCCTGCTTTAATCTCTAGCAAATTACATTACAGTAGCATCCTTTGGGACTGCAGAGTCTGGATACAGCAGCATTTTCCTTTACCGTTCCCATTTTTTACCATTGCCCATTTTCATTCCTAGAATTACGCACTGCAATGGCTTGACACTCTGCACATGATATTTTAAGTCTCTTGTTTGGCTGTCAAACACTTACATGTGTCCTTTCTTACCTTACAGTACAGGAGAAAAGGAAAAAATAAGGAAAACCCTCAGCCAGCTGCAGTGTAAGGCTTGAGCCCTGCAGAACTGCGCATAAGAAGTTCTGTGCAAGCATGTCTAGCTGGCAGAATTAAGGTCTGTGTTTCAAAAGGTATCACTATAATCAACAGACTAATAGAAACTTCCATCATTAGGAATTCCAGAAGAGTCAGCCTGAAGCTAAAACTTACAATTTCTCAGCATAAACCCACAGCGAGGCACATGATTATCCAGGTTGAAAAATGTGTTCCTATTCACCACTGATCCCCAGAACTTTCTTGGGCCTCACACAGTACCCACTGCAGCTCTTAAGAACTCAGTGAGTTCTAACACCAGCTCGAGGTGTCCTGAGCCTGTGGGTAGAAGAATATACTGCCAACAGCAGCCTTGTAATAGTGAGCCTTTTGAAACTGACATCACTGGTCCTGGATAACCCAGATGACTGGAGGGTGGCTAGTGTGGCATCCATTCACAAGAAGGGCCGGATGGAGGATCCAGGGAACTGCAGGCCTGTCAGTCTGACCTCAGTGCCTGCAAGTTTACGGGGCAGATCATCCTGAGTGCCATCAAGCACTGAGTACCATCAAGCAGCATGTACAAGGTGACCAGGGGATCAGGCACAACCAGCATGGGTTTAGGAAAAGAAGATTCTGCCTAACCAATCTGATCTCATTCTACGACTGGGTGACCCACCAAGTGGATGAGGGCAAGGCTGTGTATGGGGTCTTCTTAGGTACACCCTCCACTGAACTCAGTCCTATTCTTTACTGATGACTTGGATGAGGAGATTGAGTCTACCCTTAGTAAATTCACGGATGACACTACACTGGGGGAGAGCATCAATCTGCTGGAGGAAAGGAAGATGCTGCAGAGAGATCTGGATAGGCTGGGTCAATGAGCTGAGGCTGACAGGATGAGGTTTAACTAGGCAAAGTGCTACAATAACCTCATGCAGCTACAGACTGGGAGATGAGTGTCTGGAGAGCAGCCTGGCAGAGATGGACTTGGGAGCACTGTTTGACAACTGGTTGAACATGAGCCAGCAGTGTGCCCAGGTGGCACGAAAGGCCAGTGGCATCCTGGCTTGATCAGCAATAGTGTGGCCAGCAGAACTAGGGACGCAGTTCTCCCCCTGCACTGGGCACTGGTGAAGCCTCACCTTGAGTACTGGGGGCAGTTCTTCCAGGATGAGATTGAGCGGCTCAAGCGGGTCCGGAAGAGAGCAATGAAGCTGGTGAAGGGACCAGAGGCAAAGTCTGATGATGAGAAGTTGAGGGAGCTGAGGTTGTTTAGCCTGGAGGAGATGGAGGGTGGACTTTATTAATCTCTGTAACTACTTGAAGGGAAGTTGTAGACAGGTGGGGGTCGGGCTCTTCTCCCAGGTAAGTGGTGATAGGAGAAGAGGGTAGGGCCTGAAGCTGTGCTAGGGGAGGTTAGGAAGCCCTTCCACACAGAAATTATGATCAGACATTGGAATGGACTGCCCAGGGAGGTAGTGGATGTGGCACTTACTGCCATGGTCTAGGTGACTGTGCTGTCATAGGCTGGATTTGATGATCTCAGAGGTCTTTTCCAGCCTCAATAAACCCGTGATTTTGTGATTCTGTAAGATTCTATAGACCATATTCAAACATGCAAATATTTGATTACATATCATTATGCAATGGTACACACTTAGGATAGAATCACAGAATCATACTTTTCTCTCAGGGGGCTCCAGACCTAGGTTTGCTTGGCACATGCAGCACAACAGACAGTGATCTGAGTTTGCAGAAGAATGTGGGTACAATTCCATACTCTATGGTTTAGGAGTGAATAATTAAAGGCCATATTTTAATACATATGGTCCCCTTGGGGAAGCAAGCACTGTTGACAATGATCACCTCTATGAACAGAATGAGATTTAGGACACGCAGAAGAGTTTGTTTTTCAGTCTTGAAATATGTCCAGAACATATATTGTTTACTCTTGTGCTTTCAGAAGCTTGAGATTCATTGTATTTTCTGCAATACCAAGCCTGCTGCAACTTCAGATGATTTCTTCACTGCTGATGGAAAAGAGCAAAAAGAACCCATGGTATAGTGGCTGGCCTGAAGAGAACTCCAGTTCTCGTCAGATGGAGGATGCTCTGTACACTTCAGACAAAGGAAAAATCTCTAATTCTTGGGCTTAGTACCCAACAACATGGGCAAAGGGGAAAAAGGAGGGGCAAACTCCAAAAAATCCTAAACAAACAAGCATACTCACTCTATAATCCCAAACAGCTCTGTTCTGCAAGCTGCCCAATTATCAGGAGCTAGTGGATCACAACCTCTTACAAGATGCTTTCACAAACAGTAACAAACAAAGCTTACACCAGTGACTCCGATGGCACTTGCAGTAATTGGGATTTTTATCTGATCGTGACTTTTTCCTTCTCTTGTGCCCATGTTTTCTTGAATTTGCTTTGTTTTTTGTAATACAAAATAATATTTCTATTATTTCTAACACAATTTCTATTCTGTTAGAAAACCACATACCACAATCAAGACCAGAGATAGAATGTGCTCTGGATCAGTGACTAAGATTCAAGACCATCCCCCACCTGAATATAAACAGTAAAACCTAGGAAACAAAAAGTAACTGCATCTTCTACACTGATGTATAAATCTATAGTAACCCTATTAAACTTACTATAATTATCTTTTCATGGAGGCTGAGCAAATACACCAGAGACAAGAAAATCCATCTCAGAGAGACATCTGAGAAGACTTTTGCTGGTAAGTTAGCAGTTTGTTAGCCAAGATCAGGAGATTGGTAAGACACGGATGTGACTAATAGGGACATTCATAACGACAGTAATTAATTTAAATGAAAACTGCAGAGGAAACAAAAAATTTTGTGTCACAATTTGTTAATGTCCCCATAAAATTTAGTATATAATAGATACCTTTCCTCTGGGCCCAAAGCATCTTGTGCTGACTGCTGCTGGAGGAAGGAGACACAGTTGGAAGGTATCCGAGGCCTGTGCCAGCAGTGCAGTTCGGTGACTGACATCAAGCCTGCGATGAAGAAAGCATTATTCCTCTTAAAGGCTTTCTTTTCACCATTGTATAGAGTCAGTCTACTGGTCTGTCACTCTGCTTGTTTGTGAGACTCCATCCTTCTCATCTTTCTCCCACAGCTTTTGAAACACTGAGAAATTCCAGATGCATTTGACAAGATAGCAAGTCCCAACTGTTTGGGACAATGTGATCACATCTAAAGTAACTTGACATCCACTTTCCAAGGCAGGACATGCATCTTTCAGTGCCTCTTGTTTCCTTCGGCTGGCAAAACAGGCACCGACAGGGATCTACATCTACCAGGTCAAATAAATCTCAGGACGTGTCTATCTTCCCACTAACAGTTCTTTTTTACTTGTGGTCAATAAGGAATTTATTAATGGCTAAAGATCCAATAATAATCAGAACACTGGGACACACATTTAGCTAATTCTAACAGGAAAATCAAGATTCAAAATTCACTGCCATCACACCTGTCAATGCATTTCTTTCTAATTTAAGATCAAACTTAATCATGACACATTGGGAAAGCTTTATAACAACTGAACTGAATTCTGCTTTAAAATTTAAGTCCAGATCAGGTCATTTTTCTACAGTATTTTATTATCTGGAAAATTTGCTTTTGAGAGCAGAATACAGAGAGTGCAGGCACAGGATGTTGTTGTCCGCGTCCAGAAATGTCTATCATCTGGCAGGCAATGAAGTAAATGACTAGAAAAACAAACTTAAAAATAACAAAACAACCATATGATTCACTGCAATTTCTGCAATACTTTCTAGAAGTATTTATGCATTCAAAAATCAGGTAATTGGGGGAGCAGAATGGTCAAAAGGTCTCACTAAGAACCTCCAGCACAGGTCTAAACCCTGCTCTGAACCCCAGCCAAGGGCTGTCTTCAAGGCAGCAAGCTGTAACCAAGCACTAGCTTGCTGAGCTAAGGAATTAAAGGTGACCAGACATCCTACCATATTGGTCCTTTACACATGATTCAGAAATGAGCATACTTTAACTATGTTGTCCTGACAGACAGCTCTTGGTCTGATGCTGATAAGAAATTTTATTAAAGGTTTGAAAGACTGTAGAAGTGAGAAATCATTCAGTGTTTTGTATAATGCCTTAAAGTCTCTACCAGGATTCCGTTGATTCAATCATCTTCAATGGTATATAAATTTGCCACAGGACTTACCTGCAGAGAGTTAATTTGTTCTCTTTTAATTCTGTGGTTTTCCTCTCTCTCTCTTACTCTATGGCCTGGTTTTTCTGTGACAGAGTCAGATGCCTGCAGACCACTCTATTAGCAGTTTGGAGTCAATCCATCTGGCTACAGGTGTAACCTGAGCCGTAAACATTGTGCCCAGGGTCACTGGGTGGTAGAACAATTGCTCCAATTTAGCCACAGATACAGTTTGATTGTAAACGTCCTAGTGTCCATTCCTGAGCTCTACTGTCCTCAGAATCCTACCACGCTACAGCCCCTGTCTTGGTGCAAGGCGTGTCTGATTCAAACCAAGGATGCAGGATTCAGCATTTCATAGCAGGCGTAAACCCTCCCTCATGCACACTGATGGACTTCTTCCTCTCTTCCCTCATCACACAACCACAGGATCTAAAATTAACTCCACTAGGGAAATCAACAGACATGTGCATGAATCAATCAGATCTGACAGTCTACTTCATAAAACAGTGATCTTATTTGCTCATGTATATTTTATAGGAGGCAACCTCAAATGTTATAGAATCACTGAATTTATTTCTCATTGCAGCAGTAGGGAATTCAGCATTATCTTTCACGCCACTGTGTGCCCCTGTTTAATATGCCTCTATTCAATTTCCTAATACTTTTTTAGCTGTCAAAGGACCTGAAGTAGCCGGTGAGGTAAAGAACATAATATTTCTGTGTGGAGGACATCCTGTCTGCTCATTAATTCCACAGCAAAGTCACCCAACAAATTGCTTTGCTGGTTCCTGCTGCAGCTTGAGTCCGTGTTGTTATGCGACCTTGAGATTTGTATCAAAAGCAAAGGGCTTAATCTGAGTGGTAAAGTATTTACTTCGCAGCACAAGAGACAAATTGGTATTGGTTTCTATTTGTTTGTAAAGCACTACTGTGAGAGCTGCCAAGTCATTAAGACTTTACAGGCTTCAATCATATTTTTTAAGAGCATTTCTTTGTTTACATTTCGTTGTCCCAAAGGAGATCAGCTCTTTTGCTAGAAGGTTAGTTATTCTATTGCAAGGTTCTAGAATGAACTTCAGATGGGGCTAGAGATGTCTCTGTAGCCACAAGCAGCACTTGTGAGCAGTGATTTTAATGCGTGTGACAGCATTTCAGCTTTGGCCCTGGTGCTGATAGTCCCTCTGCGCCCTCTTGTCATGTATGTCTATTTGCCAAGTTTCATCAGACTTCACTCACTGACCATAAAAAGCAACAGCTGAACCATCCATTCACTGTCACCTCAGCTCAAT